>JANVCC010000033.1:5231982-5731141 GCA_025345505.1 Todiramphus chloris collaris | reverse complement strand
GCAGGTAGCCGGGAGAGGGGCCCAGTCAGGAGGGCAGGTAGCCGGGAGAGGGGCCCAGTCAGGAGGGCAGGTAGCCGGGAGAGGGGCCCGGTCAGGCGGGCAGGTAGCCACGAGAGGGGTCCTATCAGGAGGCCAGGTAGCCGGGAGAGGGAAGTGGGAAGATCTGAAACAGACAATATAGATAAACCAATTCACCTAGGAGATGACCCTGACAAATTGCCTCCGTACCATCGAGATGAGACACTCAGGGGTTCTTGGGGTTGTGAAGACGATAGAATGCAGGAGGAATTTCCATTAGACAGTCAAGATGACCCTTCTATGGAGCACGAGCGATTGGATGACTGGGAAAGAGAACGATACTGGAGAGATCAAAACTCTGATTATCAGGATGATTCTGTAGATACATATGACAGAGATGACAGGTTGCAATCCCAGCATTCATTGCCTCCATTATCTCCTCTACCACCATTACCTCCTTTATCATCTGATCATGACAGACGAGATTCATGGTGGGATGACTGGAAAAGGCCAAGAGAAAGGGAACTAGAGAGAGATCTAGATAGGACTGGAAGGTCCTCAGATATTTATGATCAAGATTTAGACAGAGAATGGGATAGAGACTGGGACATGAGACCTATGGATGATAGAGAAATGGGGAATCGTGACCTGGATATCCCTCCTCTACCACCATTACCACCTCTTCCACCTCTGGACAGATACCGTGAAGATAGGTGGAGGGAGGATAGGAACAGAGATCATTATGACAGAGACCTCCGAGACAGGGGAGAACTGAGGATTCGAGAGTATCCAGAGAGATATGACACATGGCGGGAGAAACAAGACTACCTTCCTGAAAGGACTGACTGGGAGAGGGAACGGTTGTCAGATAGATGGTATCCAGATGATGGAGACAGACTGCGGTCTTTGGATGATCGTTCAGATTCATCCCTTCCTCCACCTTCACATTCCTCTGATATGCTGGGAGCAGATTCAAGCCTGGACTCTGACCAGTCCTTGGGAGGAGTGATGGTCCTTAGCCAAAGACAGCATGAGATAATTCTGAAGGCTGCCCAGGAGCTCAAAATGCTTCGGTGAGTTGCCTGGTTCTGTCACTTTGTATGGGAATCCCATTCTGTGGAGATGGTGCTCCTTTGCTAATTCATGCCTTGATTTTCACAGTAATAGCTTCATTTCATAGCATAGAGTCACAGAATGGTTTGGCGTTTAAGGGATCTTAAAGATCATCTAGTTCCACTCCCCCTGCCATGGGCAGGGACACCTTCTACTAGATCAGGTTGCTCAAAGCCCCATCCAACTTGGCCTTGAACACTTCCAGGGATGGGGAATCCACAGCTTCTCTGGGCAACATGTTCCAGTGTCTCACCACCCTCACAGTAAAGAATTTCTTGTTCATCTAATCTAAAGCTGCCCTCTTTCAGTTTAAAACTGTTAACCTCTCGTCATATCACTACACTCCCTGATAAAGAGTCCCTCCCTGTCTTTCCTGTAGATCCCCTTTTAGTACTGGAAGGCTGCTATAAGGTCTTCCTGGAGCCTTTTCTGCAGGCTGAAAAAGGCCAACTCTCTCAGCCTGTCCTCATAGGAGAGATGCTTCAGCCCCTTGACTGTGGGCCTGCTCTGGACCACTTGAGCAGGTCTATGTCTTTCTTACACTGGAGAATCATAGAATAGTTTTGACTGGAAAAGACCTTTAAGATTGAGTCCAACCATTAACCTAACGCTGCCCATCTCACTGCTAAATCATGCCCTAAGCACCTCATCTATATGTCTTTTAAATACCTCCATAGATGGTGACCCCAGCATGGCCCTGGACAACTTGTTTCACCGCTTAACAACCCCTTCAGTGAAGAAGTTTTCCCAAATGTCCAACCTAAACCTCTCTGGGTGCAAATTGAGGCTGTTTCCTCTTGTGTTGTCGCTTGTTACGTGTGAGAAGAGACCAACCCCCACCTCGCTACAACCTCCTTTCAGGTAGTTGGAGAGAGTGATAAGGTCTCTCCTCAGCCTCATTTTCTCCAGGCTAAACAATTCCAGCTCTCTCAGTCACTCGTTCTCTAGACCCTTCACCAGCTTCATTGCCCTTCTTTGGACATGCTCCATCACCTCAATGTCCTTCTTGGAGTGAGGGGCCCAAAACTGAACACACTATTGAAGGTGCAGCCTCACCAGTGCCGAGTACAGGGGGACGATTGCTTCTGTAGTCCAGCTGACCATACTGTTTCTGATACAGGTCAGGATGCTGTTGGCCTTGTTGGCCACCTGGACATGCTGCTGGCTGATACTCAGCCAGCTGTCTACCAACACTTCCAGTTCCTTTTCCACCAGGCAGCTTTCCAGCCACTCTTCCCCAAGCCTGTAGCGCTGCCTGGGGTTGTGATCCAGCAGTGCAGAACCCAGCACTGGGCCTTGTTGAAATTCCATGCCATTGGCCTCTGCGCATTGATCCAGCCAGTCCAGATCTCTGTAGAGCCTGCCTTACCCTCAAGCAGATCAACACTCCCTCCCAGCTTCATATCAGCAAACTCACTGAGGGTTCACTTGATCCCCTTGTCCAGATCATTGATAAAAATGTTAAAGAGAACAGGGCCTAGTACTGAGCCCTGAGAAACATGACTTATCACTGGCTACCAAGTGGACTTAATTCCATTTGTGACCACTCTTTGGGCTCAGCCATCCAGACAGTTTTTCATCCAGTGACGAGTACACCCATCCAAGCCATAAGCTACAGGCCTGTAGTTCTGGATCCTCCTTACGGCCCTTCTTGTAGATGGGTGTCACATTTGCTAACCTCCAGTCAACTGGGACTTCCCCAGTTAGCCAGGACTGCTGATAAATGATGGAAAGTGGCTTGGTGAGCACTTCTGCCAGCTCCCTCAGTACCCTTGGGTGGATCCTATATGGCCCCATAGACTTGTGTGCATCTAAGTGGAGTAGCAGGTCGCACACCACTTCAGCTTGGATTATGGGGACTTCATTCTGCTCCCTGTCTTTCTGACTCAGCAGGCTGGGTACCTGGAGAAAACTGGTCTTACTATTGAAGATTGAAGTGAAGAAGGCATTTAGTACCTCAGCCTTTTCTTCATCTTTGTCACTGTTTCCTCCTGCCTCAAATAAAGGATGGAGATTCTCTCTCGTCCTTCTCTTGTTGCTAAAGTATCTATAGAAATATTTTCTATTGTCTTTTATAGCAGGGGCTGATTTAAGTTCTAGTTGGTCTTTGGCCCTTCTATTTTTCTCTCTACATAACCTCACAACATCCTCATAGTCTTCAAGAGTAGCCTGTCTCTTCTTCCAAAGGTCATTAACACTCTTTTTTTTTTTTTTCCCCCTGAGCTCCAGCATAAGCTACCTGTTCAGCCACGCTGGCCTTCTCCTCCACCAGCTCGTCTTTTTGCATATGGGGACAACTTGATCCTACGTCTTTAAGATTTTTTTCTTGAACAGTGTCCAGCCTTCCTGGACTTGTTTGCCCTTCAGAATTGCCTCCCAAGGGACTTCATCAACCACATTCCTAAATATATCAAAGTTTGCCATCTGGAAATCTAAGGTAGCAGTTCTGCTTACCCCTTTTCCTACTTCTGCAAGGATCACAAACTCCGTCATTTCATGATCACTATGCCCCAAGATGGCCTTCAACCATCACATCATCCATCACATCAGCTCTGGAGGCCCCAGAGCTGAACACAGTACTTCTGTGCACATTTCTTTTTGCTACAGATCGACAGTAGGAGCTCATGTGGAACAAAGTTAATTGAGTACCTCCATCGCACCTTTTGTGGATGGAGCTCTTTTTTTAAAGAGATGGTCATCTCTTTCCTCATGAACATGTCATTCCCTATTTGTTCCTTTCCAGGAAGAGAGAGATCTGTCTGCATCACCTGACTAATCCTTTAGTTATCCTCAAATAAGCTTGTTGATAATTGCTTTTCAGTCTTTTTATTAGCATCAGGTGAGAACCTTAGCTATTGCTTTTTAGTACTTATCTGTCAAGGCTTACATGATGTGCTTCTTACTTTACACAATGGGACCTATTTAATTTTTTTTATACTGTTTACCTTCTAATTAAAGCATATGTGGGTTTTTTCTTTTTTACAATGCTCTCTCAGTTGAAATCCAGCATTGTCAGTGAGTAATGTTGTCAAGTGTGGTTGATCTTAGTTCTGAGGATCCACATAAGAGCAGTGATAACGATCAGGAGGATACAAATGCAGGAGATCACCAGGACTATGTTTTAGAGAGCAGCTACTATACTCTTTTAAGGCTTTAATAGGTATTTATTTCAAAATAAGTAATAGAATATCCACTTAAACATCAGAAATGTCCTAGGGCTCAGAAAATTTAGTAATATTAGAATGAATGGAGCACATGCCATGTATCCAAATGCTACCTTTGTCATTTAGTGCACACGTTTAGGTGCATTTAATGTATTTTTAGAAGTTTGTGGGGTTTGGTTTGGGATTTTTGGTTTTTTTTCAGCCAGGCCTTACATACAGGTAATGTAGCATATAACTGCTTTCATCTCCAGAGGTGAGGCTGTCACCTGGCTTTGCTTTTAACGTGTATAAACCAGCATACTCTGAGCTGCATGGTAGTCTGTATTTGTCACCCAGTGCAATTTTCTTGAGACAGGTGTGAAGCATACAAAAGAGTTCACAGTTGGGATCACTTTCTGTGAGCCAAGTTCCCCTTGCACTGGATGCTGAACACATGCATTGCTAGTCAGGATGGTCTCTGTTGTGCCTAGTACGGAGGGATCCCACTTGTAGTTGTTCTTTGGGAGCTACTTTAATACATACAATTAGTATGAACAAAGAGTTACTAGCAATCAAAAACCTAGATACAAAAATGCTAACAAAAAACAGGAGAGGAGATCATATTGAATAGAACTTTGTAATCCAGTGGTTGTAGTATTCACTTCTGGTCTTGGTCTCTGCTCTGTAGTCTGTGTATTGGTTTTATGTTAGATAGCATTTTGATATATAAAACAGGGAAACAAAAGTTAAATTCACCATTTGTTTTTTAAATATTGGAATGTCTGTTGTGCTTTGTTGGCCTCAATCCTGTTAGCATGTGAACCAGTGAGTCACTGAGAGTGCTTACACACACATTTCCAGTGGGCTTCTTGTTTGCAGAAGGTGTTGATATTGACACAGTCTCCTCTCAGAGATCTTAAATAATCTTTCATTTGAGCTACAGACTGATAACACTTCCTTGTGATTCACGTGCAGAGAGCAAAAAGAACAGCTACAGAAGCTGAAAGAATTTAAACCTGACATTTCCACGCAGGACTCCCCGAGATCACAGAACACAAGCACAAGGCCAGGTGCCTTTCAGGTAAATTTATCTTATGTTAACTGAATAACATGCTGGTAGTAATTACTGTAATATGTATGCCAGATCAGTTCTACACTCTGGTCAGACATCTCTGTGGAATGCCTCCCCAGCAGCCTTTACAACCTCATCAATCTTCTGTTAAGGCAAAGCAACTTCTTAGTTCCTTTAGATATTCCAAAGCCTTTTCTATTCATTCAGCCCACCATGTCTCCTGAGCATGACCCACTGGGGACAGTAGTGCATGAGATTCAACAGCCTAGATTGCTGTGGAGTGATGTGCAGGAAGAGGTGAGCTCTTCCAAAACAGGGGCATAAGGCTAATGAGAAGCCCCTCCTGTTCCTTGCCTAAGTTCTGAGATCTTGCTTTGCTTTCTTCTCTTTGAAACCAGAGAAATCAGTCCATTAGAAACTGAGATATTTCAGTGCAGAATGGGCATTAGCTTTGTTTGCTGTCTTTATTGGGAATTCTCATTACTCTCTGGTAATAAAGTGCATGGAAACTCATGTTTGTGTACATCCATGACCTCGTCTCCTGTTGTGATACAAATTATTCCTCTGCTGCTTGGTTCTGGGAACTATTCTCAGCACTTATGAATTATCAAAAACCCAAATATACCCTGTGAGAAACCAACCAACTGCAGTCATATTAACTCAGATTTATAAATCCCTCCTACAGCAAGTAAATAATTTTGGTAACTGTATGTTGGAGCAGATACTTGAATCAATGCACAATCTTTATTCTTCACCACATCTTAACCCCAAAGGTACTGGTACCAATAAAATTAGCCGTAATGACCTCTGGGACTGACTTTTAGACAAATCAAGTTTTGTTTGTCCCTCTCTCAAGAGAAGTGTTATGCTGTGAATAAGGCACTTCAAGTTTTCTTTTTGCTTAGGTCAACTCTTCCTTGTTTATAGTGTCTATAAAGTAAAATAATGGAACAGATTTGCTACCCAGAACTGCAGGTATGTTGATGCCTTTAGGAAGTGACTTTACTCAACTTTGATATTTTGTATGTTGGACTACTTCACCCAGCTGCCTAGAGGTATTCTAACAACTCTTGTCTTTCTTGAGATTCCTGCCTTCAGATTTCTGCTGTGACTTTGAACTGTTATGACAAATTTCAGCTTTCTATCTACAACCATTCTGCAAGTTTTGTTGCATTTTGATAATAAGACTGTCTCTAACTTGGCATCTGTGGTGCAGCACATGTGGCTCTGTGGGGCTGTTTGGTTCGTGAAGGGGATTTTTTGATTTTTTTTTTGTTTTGGTTTGTTTTTCTACTGGGTAAGACGTCCCCATTTCTTACGTTGTTCTGCTGTTGATTTCATTAAGGGGTTTCCAGGTGTTTCTGTTCTCCGGGAAATTTTCCCGTGATCTCCAGAAAGAAGTTGGCCTTATCAATCCTTTTGTGCCTCAGCAAGCTGTCCTGCTTACAGACTTTTTCAGCCTCCTCGCAGACAGCAGGAATCTTTGCAGACAGCAGGAGTCTTTGGGAATAAAACCATAGACACTTTTGAACTGAGATAGGTGTACAGGAGCTTGAGTTGGTAAGGTTATTTTGAAGGAGAAAATAACTAGTATTTAAGGCTTCACATAGTGAAAAACCACCAAATCAATTCAGGTCAGCAGCTCTTGAAATATTGTCCTTCTACCTGTAGCATCTTGATGGAGGCACTAGAAACAGTTACAATTTGATTTCCAATTGCCATTGTGCTTACTGACTTACAGAGGATGAGAGAAGGTTAGTTTACAGATCTACATTAAAAGTGCTTTCTGCATCTAGGTCTCTTCTCACCTATCTTCAGAGGCACCAGTAGAAGCCCAAGCTATTAAACCTTCTCCTGCTGTTATTATAAAGCCTCCCGTGTTGTTCAGACAGCCCACCCCTGTGACAAGACCAAGTGCCCCACTGACAAGGCCTGCTACACCTATGACAAGGCCACATGCTCCAGTTTCTACACCAACTACAACCCCAAGTCATGGTCAGTCTTTAAAACCATCACCTTCTACTGTGGAACAGGAACGCTGGGATGAGGATTCTTTCCACGGACTCTGGGACACAAATGAGGATAAAGGAGCAAATATGGAGTACGAGTTGTGTAAACAAGAGTCAATGATGCCTCCACCCGTCTCCTCTCCTGTGAAAGTACCTGCCATCCACACTTCTGTTCCGTCAGGTGTACCAGTGTCCCTTCCTCCAGTTATTCCACCAGTTCCTAAAGCACCTGTAATTCAGCAAACTGTGGATTATGGTCACGGGCGAGGTGGGTGTTCTAGTATACTTGTTTGGTCTGTAACAGAGAGCTAATTAGTCTCCTAGCTTCTTTCTATAGAAGTGTACCACACCAAGCACGCCATAGATGTTCTGCAGTTGATCTGTAGGCTGTATAAATTGCAATCTAATGCTAAGCAATGGAGTTTTAAGGAGACTGTAACCTCCAGCTTTGAATTTGTTTTCTTCAGTGCTGTGATAATGAGCTATGTAATGTGAATGGAATGGTGCATAGCCAAATCTGCTTCTAATAAACACCAACTGATGTGATCACATCAGTGTGTCATAATTAAATCAATATTGATACTTTCTCTTAATCTCTTTGTAGCTGAGTGTGGAAATAAGTGTTCTTAGATGTGACTTCATAACTTAAACCAAAATGTGCCTGGTGTTTGCATTATTTATATAGCGCTTAATGGGTGTCAGGTACCCTCTAGACAGGGAGGGAGACAAGTCCTAGTTCTGAAGGGCCTGTGCCCTAAGCAGGCATTCAACACATAAACAGTGAAGAGCTCTGATCTTTAGTATTGAGCTTATCAAAGCTAAAATTCATCACTTGTTTTTTACTAGAATTAACTTCCCTCATTCTTAGTTTCTAGCAGGAGTGAAATCATGTTGTAAAGAAGTTCGTAAATTGTGCGTTGTCATTTAAAGACTTTTTTTTCTCTCTCTAAGGTGACATAACATGATTTGAAGCTATATCAGTTCCTTTAAGTAAATGTTTTACTAAAAGCTGTTAGAAAAATGGTCTCTGTTAGGAATATAAAGTAAGCGTTTCAGTTAACGTTCTTGACATTACGGTAGTTCTGTGAGTTATTGAAACTTTCAGACCATTGTAATGTTCTGACCGTGCCTGCTACCTGAACTCATCTGAAATGGCAGAAATACTATTCTTAAGATAAAGTGGTCCATGTACTTACACACAAACCTGCTTCAGACTTTCACGACCATGGTGTTGTGTTTATGTATAGGTCTTTTAGCATTACCCATTAAAAGAAATTTTGTTAAGTTTTTCCAATCGCTTGGAATGCCATTGACTGATCACTTTTCATGATGGCGAAAAGGAAATGGAAGAGGGATATTTTGAGACCTTTTTTATTTTTTTTTTAACCAGATATAACTACCAGTAAAGTGGAACAGATTCCATATGGGGAGAGGGTAACCCTACGTCCAGAACCTCTACCGGAGAGGCAAACATTTCAAAAAGGTAGGGCGTGCTTGGCTGGCTCTCAGACAGTTAGGTTAGCTCTTAAGAAAAGTTTTAAGGCCCTAAAAGTGTATTTTAAATTAAGTAATTCTTGTTTAATCTAGAACCATTGTATTTTCCATAGAGGCCCCTAAGAGTAACAGTTTATATTGTCAAGAGGAGTAATGCAGTCAATGACCTAGCCACTTGGAAAAAAATCACTTTTGTAGTTTTAAGAAGGATTGCGTGCTATGATTCTGTATCACAGTCTGGAAAAGAGATTTGGCGGATGATTAAGTCCATTCTAGCCCTTACATCGTACGTTTCTATATACTTTTCTTGCACTCTTTTGTGCTGCTTTTCTTTCAAAAATAATAAAAAATTCAGAGTATACTTTAGTAGTTTGTGTTTCTATGTGCTTCTCCTTTCAGAGCACCCTGGTCGTTACAACAGAGAAAGAGATCGTGAGCCTTATTTTGAGCGTCAAGGTAATTCCAACACAGATCATCGGGATTTCAAGAGAGAGCGGGAATTGCACAGAGACCGTGGCTCTGTGGACTATGAGCGAGAGAGATTTGAAAAAGAGCGACATCCTCGAGATGATAGGTATGTGGGTTTGGAACACTACTGAAATCAATACAATTCAGGCTGTATTGAGTATCAGGCTGTCCATTTTGCCTGTGAGGTATGTGTTCATTTCTCTCTGGATTCGGTAGTAGAAATTCTAGAAATATACAAACTACTCTTTTGGCAGGGTTCTTCCTACTACACCTTCGAGGACTCAGTCTTATCGTGATAAGAAAGACCATCCCTCCTCCAGGCGGGGTGGTTTTGAAAGACCACCATATGAACGAAAGACAGATCGTCCAGCATATGATCATGGACCTTCCATGTTTGGAGGTACAGTTTCTCAATCTTGAAGCCATGCTAGGATGTTATGAAAAATACAGTTTTGCAAAGGTGAAGATGAATTGGGGGAAGATTAATTGTTTTGCAGTACTTCTTTGTTTAGAATGTATAATTCCAGATACTTCATTGGGGCGATGTCGTGTAGTTTTGTTTCTCAGTGGTGATAAGATCAGGAACTCAACAGTTATATATTCTGAAAAAAAAAGTCTTTGATGACAATAGGTTCAAGATTAGAAATGTGAATTATTTCGGGGATAAATCTGTGAATTTAGCATAAAATAATGGTCTGTTTTGAATTGGCTGAGCTGTATATGAACATCTTAATCTTTTTATTTTACTGAACTAAGAAAATTCTTCTGTCCAAACACTGGAATTTGAAGGTGATCGTAGAAATTACCCTGAGGAAAGAATTACTATTTCTGCTCCATCAATGCCTCGTCAGCCACCACCTGCTCCACGAGTGGAAAGAAAGCCAGAATCTAAAAATGTAGATGATATTTTGAAGCCACCAGGACGGGATAGCAGGCCAGAGAGGGTGAGTATGCATTCTGAAAACAGCAATCAGTTTCTACACGGTCTGTATTCAGATAAAATGCTCACGTGTGTTAACAAGCCTACATCTGAGGAAGCTCTGGAAATTTTCCTGGTTCCTTTGCAAATACCTAGAGCATTGTGGCATAGCTGTTACTAGTCCACAGGAGATATAAACTTTCCAGGAATGCTAAGATGAAATTCCTATTAGAGGGCAATGTTAATGTATTTTAGACTCTTCTGAAATCTTCATTTAGGATTTTGATGTATCAGAGTAAAGACTTGGCTTTACACAGAGTCGGAGGTTTGGCAATGTACCATGTAAAATAAGAACAAGATTCAGGGTATAAAACATTTAGACAAGTTTCATTCAGTTAATTTTACCTGAAGCAGATCTGTAACATCTTCTGCACTGTAATCTGCTGAGATGATTGTTATTATATACTCGCTACTCAGTGAAACCACTACCATTCCTCACAACTTGGTTTGTAAAATAGGCAGTGAGGCGTGCATAGTACAGGCTTTGCTTTATGATATGCAAAAGTGTGAGCCCAGAACACACAATTTTCTACAAGAAATTTTTTTGCAGTGGAGATTCTGTTAAATGTAATACAGTATCCTGTCTTCTCACGTGCCCTTTGTTTCAGATTGTAATCATAATGAGAGGGTTGCCTGGCAGTGGAAAGACACACGTTGCAAAACTCATTAGGGTATGTAAACAACTACTCACTGTGTAAAGCTGCATGTATTTTACATCTGTTTCCCCTGCTGTTTTCTTTCTGTTTGTCTGGAATTTCAGCCTGTTGTTCTTTCATGTTCCACATCTTCATGTGTCATGTGAACCCCCTCCACTATTTGCAAGCGTGAGAGATACTGCTCTCTTCTTGTTTCGAATATAGAGCAGGGACCTGCTGTTTGACAGAAGCGTTTTGCAGATCCTCTATAGCAGAATAGAATTTTTACATCCAGAGTATAGATTGTATTTTTCCTTTCTTCCCAGGATAAGGAAGTAGAGTGTGGAGGACCTGCACCAAGAGTGCTCAGCCTGGATGACTATTTTATCACTGAAGTGGAAAAAGAAGAGAGAGACGCAGATACAGGGAAAAAAGTTAAAAAGAAGGTACTTTTTTACTTGAGTTGCTCATCTTGACAAAGAAACAAGACATTCTGGAACAAGATGGTGGCAATCAGAATTTCAGTCTGTGGCTTTGGTAGAGTGCAGATGTCTGTGGGCTGTTTTTCCAAACAATGCAATATAATTTAAGGTCAGACTGGGCAGATTCTTAGAAGTAGACCTGGTAGATATTTTCCTCATACCAATGTACTTTGTGTTCATGACATTCAACAGTTGAATATTAGCAGTTTAATGGGTGTCCTCTTTCTTAAATGCTTTTTTCCTTGATAAAGGTGATGGAGTATGAATATGAAGCTGATATGGAAGAGACCTATCGTACTAGCATGTTTAAAACTTTCAGAAAGACCTTGGATGATGGCTTCTTCCCCTTCATTATCCTTGATGCTATCAATGATAGAGTGCGACATTTTGAACAGTTTTGGAGTGCTGCAAAGACCAAGGGTTTTGAGGTAATGGAGCCTAAAAGGCATTTCTACTTGCTAGACCTGTATGCTGCTATTTCTAAACTTGAATGCAAAGTCCCTCCCACATTCAGGAAAAATTTTGTGGTGTTTCTTAGAATGTACAACTGCAGAGTGTATCACCAGGTAGAAAAAGAGCTCTAAAAATTGATTTACAGTACTTAATACTATTTTTTTCTCATTCTAGGTGTACTTAGCTGAAATGAGTGCAGATAACCAGACGTGTTCCAAGAGGAATATTCATGGACGCAAGCTAAAGGATATTAGCAGGGTAACAGTATACATCTGCAGTCATAGGATTAAGGAGAGGTTTTGTTGTGCTTTCAGGTCTGCTGTTATTGAAAAACTGTTGACCTCTTTTAGACTACATAATGCTGACACTCTTCCTCTAAGAAGAGCTGGTAGTTATTTCATGGGATAGATTTAAATTACTTTTTTGAAGTGCAGATACATCTTATTCATGCTCAGAAACCACGTTTTTCCATTGAGGTGCTTCATTTTTGTTTGTTTTTGTTAGATGTCTGATCACTGGGAGGCAGCACCACGTCACATGATGCGCCTGGACATTCGTTCTCTATTGCAGGATGCTGCTATTGAAGAGGTGAGGATCTCTGTGCTTGTTAAAATTACAAATTATGTAGATGGGGCTATACTGAAAACACAAAGAGAAAGGTGTGATAACAACAGGGCAGTTATACTTGGCACTGTAGAAAGCCAGAATTCTTGTGTCAGACAAGTGTATTCCATTATTCTTATAAGTTAACCAAACCTGAAGGTACATATTACTTTTTATCACCTTTTTTGGAGCCCAGATTTAGGCATCTTTGAGCAAGAATTGAAGCCACTTTGATTTTAGCAACTACTGAGTACCAATTAAAGAGCATCTTTGCTCTCTCAGATGAAACTCAGCAGTATTTCTGGTTACTGGATTAATTGGATCATAATTTGAGGAAGTAGTTCAATTAATAAATAAACTGGAACTCCTCTCGGTCCCTGCTTTAAGAAGTGCAGACCTGTAGCAACAATGAAAAAATAAATAATATGTAGCAGAAGATTACAGTTGCTGTAGAAGTATGCTCCATTTTTATACCATTTCCAGTTTTGTGATGCGCATCTTTGGTGTGTCTGCTTTCTGTATTGTTGCATTCTTCTTTGGCAGATGTTTAAGGAGCTCTGGGAATAAATTAGTATGTTAATTGTATGGTCATCATGAATGTACCATAGCTCCATGTGGCTGTCAGAGCAGCTCTTGCCACAGTCCTAGAAACTGGTGAACTGCTGAAGTAGGAAGAGAGTTTACTCTTTGCAGTTTGTTATGAGGTCAGCAGGTTATTTTTGAATCTTCAAAATCTTTGTGTGAGAAAATAGTAATATTGAAGAGGACAGCAAAAGGCTCAGCTCTCAAATAGACTCAGAGAAGGGCAGATTTGGGATTTGCTCTGTGTGCTTCAAGGTTTTAGAGTTTTAGGTAGTCCACAGTAGACACATGAATCTCCATTAGAGACATGGACCACAGGAAGTATTCCAGTAGATGGGCAGGGTTAGCTATATTTCTTAAAGCATCCATTTTCTTTATTATGTTAATCTCTGTGGTTGTTATTATTCTTCACTGTGGTATTTAAATATATAAAAGATAAAGGCTTGATGTTCTATGTAGAGAGTGCTGTTCCAGTGATATGTAAATGGCAAGTTTAAGACCTTTTTCTGTGATTTCAAGAAGTTTTGAAATGAGATTGTGTGGAAAGCAAGAGAAGTATCTTACTGTTACAGGTACTGGTAGCACAAAGAGTGTATGTGAGGGAAGAAAATAGGTTTCTACTCTCCTACATTTGTCACTCTGAAGCTAGAAGGGAACCAGATTCTGATGGAAGCCAAAATGGAGTCATTATTCATATATATTACATCATCAAACTTTCCAAGATGAATCCTTTCTTTCTTCTACTATTTGAACTTTGAATCTTGCACTTACTCTGCCAGAAAGGTAATACTTGGAAGACAAGCAGTGCCTTGTAAATCTGTGCTTGTGCTTTGAAACAGGTGGAGATGGAGGATTTTGATGCAAATATTGAAGACCAGAAAGAAGAAGTCAAGAAGGACACAGCAGAGGAGGAAGAAAGTGAACTGGTAGGAGACACATCAGCCCTCTCTAACAAAATGTTTATTAATGTGTCTGAGGGAGAATCTCGGTCTTATAAACACCAACTCATTGCCGTTCTTAGCAGTGTGATCTTAATACCCACGTTTCTAGTTGTTTGTGCCTTGAACATTTCTAGGAGAACATTAATAATGTTAAATCATATTATTCCTAACTGATTTTTTTTAAGAATCTGGGAGTATATGCCTCAAACAGCATTATCAGTGCAGTGTGGCCACATGCCTCTCATGGACATTTATAAACTGCAGTACGCTATAACGCTGTCTTCCAGATTATCTCAGAATTACACTAAATGGAGGGATGGGGGCAATGGGCAAAGAATAATTTAGCTTTGTTTCACGTGTCTAAAAAACTCTTCTTGACTGTCACAGCATATGGCAACAGTTATGAAGAAGAATGCTTTCTCTGCCGAGGCTCACTGACTTTATTTGTCAATAGGTATTTCCAAGATGAGGGATTAGGTCTCTTGGATAAATGAAGGTTAGAGAATTGCCCTGAGGGCTGGTGGTTTTAGGTATGTACTTAAAAGGCTACGGAAGGATTCCTAACGTAACTTCTTGGTATGTGTTGGAGCTGCGACTGGTCAGTGCTTGATGAGTTGAACGTGTCAAACCCTGGTTCCCACAACCAAGCAGTTAAACTCCAATAAACAGGAAGTAACCAAAAATGTCAGATGAGCAAAGTCCTTTTTCTTGATGGAAATATACTATTCCTCAGTAGTCGCAGTTTAGAAAGCATTGGGAATACAGAACAACATCAAAATAATAAAAATAAAGCTTAGGAAGAGTGGATTTTAATAAACATCTGTCTTTTGCAACATGACTCATTTATTCTCTTGACTAAATTATTCTTTGGCACAGAGTATGAGACTGCATAAAATGTGGTTAGAACATTTAAAAGACACATCCATGTTTACAAGAATATGGCTTATAGTCTAATTTCTTGGAAATGAGCTGTATCTAGAAGAGAAAGTTGTCTTTAGCTTTTGAAGACATCTGTGCCTAAATGTGTGTGTATGTTTGTGTTTATGGGCTCTGGGGAGTGTCCTCATGTACAGCACCTATAACAACAAGCATTTTCTTTATGAGACAAGGAGAACGTTTGGTGATGAAAATGATGAAAATTATCAATAACTTAAAAGTAATCTACATATAAGAATGTTTTCTATTCAGGTTTACAAGAGGTGAAAAACAGTAAAGAATTATGTGCTGTATGTAATCTCTGCTATTTAGTCACATGGCTAATCTCAGAGGTACATCAGACAGGAAGGTGGAACAGTATGCTGTATTTGGTATCTGTTGCCGCCTTGAAAACAGTTGGTAAGGGTTCTTCAATTCATTTTACTGCATTTAGTCCCGTGGAAAAAAAGAGAGATCTGAAGCTCTTGCTATCTGGCAGATGTCTTGGAAACATCCAACTGTCTTGTACCAAAGGATGAAGTCTGAATCTTTTCTTAACCTATCCAAGGGCTGGGATATTGTACAGATTCAGCATACAATAGGCCACTTCACACCATCAAAGTCACTCTTGTTGCTATTATCAACTCCCATAGGGTTGTTTGTACCATTCAGACAATTCTTGCTTTTCTGTGCTTGATGGTATGAATTACTGATGCATTTAATTTAGTGTTCTCACCAGTGTATCACACATCACTTCGTTCAATACAGGCTTCTAGCTGTGGTGTAAACTTTCTGGGCAAATTTTAATGTGCAGCTTGTTTTAAAAGTCTAAATATACATACATACATACATGAGCTTTATTTGTTACAAGGAAATATTTCAGCACAAACTGTCTTAGTTTGTATTAATTACAGACTTGATTAAAAACAATAAAATAAATACAGATATCTGATAATCACAAGTCACTGATATATGCTTGATAGGAAAAAAAGGTCTTTCAAGGGTTTTGGAAGAGCAATGCTGAACATAATCAAAAGCAGTGTAGATCTCTGGAATAGTACATGCTGATTTAATAACCCTTAGCATTAACAAATACATGTATATGTTTGCCACTGTGGATGCAACCTATAAATAGAGCAGGAAATACATTAGTGTAATAAAACTGGTCTGTGGAATGTTTGTTTTCTTCACAAAATTTTCTAGAGTAGTTCTTTTCCCTCTTTGTTAAAAATCATTCTTGAAATAATGAAATTCTCAGAGGTTCCATTTCACTACATTGAGCTTTTTTTATACCAAATCTGAATAGCTGAAATGAGTTATAAGGGTTTGTTTAGTAAGGATTTACTTGCCCAAGAGTACAAAATGAAAAGGTACCAAGAAGATACATAAAATAACTTTTTGAAACTTAATATCTTTGTGCTTGTTTACAGTAAATAAACTGGCTAAAGATCGTTACATGTAAAACATATGATGACATTATTTGTAGGGGAAAAGTGTTTTGAAAGAATCACTGAAGTAAGAGGTTTATCTTAAAATGAAAAATAATACTTAAATCTTAGTAATTCAGCAGATACTCTCATTTAAACTGAAAAAATAATTTTGTTTAGTTGTGGATTAACCACTCATACAAGAAATTAGTATGTCCCTTTGACAGAATTATTAAGCAAAGCTTGTGTATTTAAAAAAAAAAAAAAAAAAAAAAAAAAGAAAAAATCTGGGGATATATTCTGAAAAGTTTATGACTATGGTAACTCTTTAATCTGTATTTGTAAAGCTTTGAATATTCTTTCTGCTTGATAAGTTGTGTTGCAATAACGTTTCCACCTGGGAGAACATAATGCAGTAACAGTGCACACAGCACCATTGCTGTCTGTTAGGCTCATTCCGGACGTCTGTGTTTGCAGAGGGCAGCACTCTTGTCATCATTTGCAAGAGCTGCTAAAAATCACTGAATGGGAAGTGGATGCAGAAGTTCTGAAATACGGAGTAATTAATTTCCTTCATCTTGTAACAAGAGTTCTGCCTTGCAAAAAGAAATACCTTAAGCTCCCATTGTAATGCTGTTTCCAGTTCATAAGTGATATGCATGTGTGTCTCTCTCTAATCCTCCGAGCTTCTCTCTGTGTATGATTTAGGGTTACATTCCGAAAAGCAAATGGGAGATGGACACTTCTGAGGCAAAGCTAGGTGGGTATTTATTTTTTCCTGTTTCTTATAGTTGGTATCTGATGATGTTTGCAAAACCTGAATTTTCATTTTTACTGTGCCTCCTTACCAAAGACAAATAAATGTATTGATCTCATACGCGTGTCTGAAATTGCAAAAACATCTATATGGAAAAAGAATTTGTCTTCTGCCAGAGGCGAGTGAGTTATGACTTCCTAAACATTGCAGGTTTATATACTCATTAATCGTTCCTCCACCTGTTCAAGGAAATACTTTGTCTGAAAATTCTAAAAAAGCAGCATTTCTATTCTTTATCCATCTCTTACGTATTATAAAAAACAAAGACTCAACTTATGTTGCACTGCATCCTTGTTCATACTGCATACCTTTTTTTCAAGCCTAAATGTCATCAGTAACTTCTTACTTTTTTGAGACATTCCTAGTTGCTAACTATATTGCAGATGTTTCTCGCTGTCCAAAATTGACATGAGTGAGGACAAAGTAGTGTCATGCTTTGAAGTTGATTCTGAATGATTAGGCCTCGGTGTATCTTTTCAACAACGTAGGTTAAAGTTCATTTCCCTTTTCATTTCCAGGAGGATGCTAGAATTCTTCTTAGTAGCATGCAAAACAGACCTTCCAGGAGCACAAGGGCACTATTGTTGCTGAGCTTTTTGTTCTGATGAGTGCTGCCGGTTGTGTTAGGTGTAATTGCTAATACTAGGATTCTGTCAAAGTTAAAAGCAGCTTCCAGGCTGAAATGCATGCGCCATGGTTACGGTGGAAGGTGTACACCTGGAGAGGGGTCTCTAATGATTGCAATTAGTTTTGTTTTGGTGGGGTTTTTTACTGAACAGTAATGGTTCTAAGTGAAGATTTTATCAATGCAATCTGCAGAAAAGTGCTATTTCTGTCATGTCTGTGAGAAGTAACAAATATCTGAATGGGATGCAGCATGTCTTAACATTTTGAAGTTTGCTTCTGCATGTGTGGTACAACCCTGTGTATCATTGCTTTCCAATAACCAAAAGCACAATTACACAATAGAAATAGCATTAGAAGTTCTGGCTTACATAAAGCAGCCTTTCATTTTTTTGCTGTTAACTGTTTAGCTGTACTGTCTCTTCCACTGCTGTGCTCTCTTTTAAGTATTTGTGGAATATATTGACCTTGTGGCACCTGCAGTACAACTGGAGGAGCCTTTTACCCAGTGATTCCGGCACGTCAAACAGCTAGGCAGTTAGGTAGAAATAATTCAGGATTGCTTTGTATTTTTGTTAGAGGAGTTGGTTGTTTTAATAAGTTAAGATTATTTATAAGTTTATAATTATTTTTTCCCATTTATGAAAGAAATAATAGTACTGGAAAACTGCATTGTTGAAGAATGCTCTGAGACATTGTGTTGTATTCCAAATAACATAGACCTCTTTAAATACTGAGTAACAGGAACAGATGCGTTGTGCTGCATACAGTGAGTCTTAAGTCGTCCCATGCGTTTTACAAATATCACAGGAGTCCAAAGTGTGTTCTAAGAATGCTGAAGTTCTATGTGTAGTTTCCACCAATGTGGAGACTGTGACTGCAGCAGAAATTTACAGATCGTTTCCAAAATCTACCTCTCATGATCAAATACTGCTGACAAAGAACTGTGTTGCATTTCTTTCTGTATGAAAACTCCAGAATATAAAACACAGCATTTTTTAGTGGTCTCCACTTAAATGTAAAATAGGGAGTGAACAGCAGAGTCAATTTTAAGCTGAAGTTACTTGTAAGGCTGTTGCAATAATCCTTTAACAATCAAACTCCATTAAGAAACTGTATGTTAGCATGCTGCGAGACACAGATACAGGTGCTGAGAAGGTGAGTTTTTTTACTAAATCCATACTCACAATTTTACTTTTAACCACCTACTAGGTTCATTTTTATAAATGTATAGAACTATAGATTAAAAGTAAATTCTGACAGAACATACATTTTAAAAAGCCAGGCATTCCTATGTAATGAATGCTGTTTCTTTGAAAAATTGCCCTGCACGGGCAGACAACTTTTAGCTCAAGCTATGCATTGTAAGCACTTGCAGTCTGGGAGGAATAATTATCTTTAATTCACAATAAAACTTTGTTACAGATGACCAATTAAAAATATTTCCTGAAAGGCGTGTAAACTGTGGTATGCTTTTGTTATTCCAGAGTTATTTCCTGGGAGCTGGCCTGCACATTAGATTTATTGCGTTAGTCCCAGAGGGCACACATTTGCAGAAGTGGTACAAGTGCAGAATCCAAAATCAACACTGAAAGTCTTGGTTTGCTTTTTTGTTTTCTTTCTGAATAGTTGTTGTTACAGAAAAGCACAGTAAGATCTCACTGATTGTAATAAGCCCCAGCAAAGGTCCAGAAAGTTGGTTCTTTAGCTGCATCACTGACTTCTGACAGTCAGTATACCGTAACCCCCAGAGCTCTTGATTTAGTTCAGATTTATTTTGGCAAGGGTGATGCATTCCTCTCATTATGTGTGTGGTATATGATTTCCTCATGTATTGTGAGTACACGGCCACATTTTTATTCGTAATCACTGTTTTGTCTCAGTGTATAGTGCACATGGGTTCTTCTATTTAAATTTACAGAAATGAATCACGTCCTTAAGATTTTTCTATATTTAAAGTGTTTAGTGCAATACTTTGTTTCAAAGTGCGGCTTAGTGGTAAGTTCTACAAACTTTGAGGAAAGGAGAAAGGAGCTCTGGCATAGCTGAATTTTTGGTACCATTGCAAAACTTGCTCTAGAACTCAAATAACATTTTATATAAAACTTTGTGGCTTTTGTATAAGGAGGACAAATATGTAGTCGTTTGATTCATTTAGTTTTTGAAGGAGCTAATTGTCGGTTACTTTCAGATGCTTTATTATTACAATTCTAAAGGTGAGTTAATTTTAAGTTCTGCAGGTTTTCAGAATTGTTGCTGCTTCATTGTTTTTGAAATTGAAATTATAAGATGATTTTAAATAGTTTAAAGACTGCCATAAATACTCATGAGCGCACCATTGTTACAAAATTACACCTTTTCTCATTTTCAGAAAAGACTATTCTGAAATAATGCCTTGTGGTAGGCTTCTCACATTTCTCTAGTGTGTCTACTGCATGGCTCATGTACCTTGAACCGTGATAGTGTGGATGGAAGCACATCCCTCTGGAAAGGCAATCCAACGTCAAACATGGAAGGAGACAACATGTTAAAATAAATTCTGTGTAGCAGTAACAAAAAGGAGCAGGGGAACGTCATACTCCAGGCACCTCCTGAACTCCTCTTTTGATGTTTGAGAATTACACATTTCTTGGCGATGTTTTCAATTGGTCTGTGTCCAGCAGGATGTGGGGGACTGAACTCTCTCTTCCACATTGGTAGCGAGATGAGCGTTGTCTTCCAACAGGAATATGTTTGTGTACAGATACTTGCCAACAGAGAGCTCCTGAATTTTCAGTTCATGTTCCTAAACGCTCCTCAATGCGTTGTTTGCTCTCCTTCTCAATGTTATTTTTTTCTGGAAACCCTTATGCTACGAGTGATCTACGCTGATTGATCTGAGAGTAATACCAAGGAGCAGTGCGAGTACATTATGTGCTGGAGTAACAGAGGAATATTGTATAAATCGATTTTGTCTTCTAGAGGGAGTGCCGTCTTTCTGTGGAGATTGAGCTTCAAATTTGGCAGATTTAATATAGAGCAAAAGAAGAACTTTAGCTGAATCATGTAACAAGATACCATGTAACAGATATAAATATTCTGCACAATTTTCTTAAATGTTGTTTTTTTTAAAAGGCAGAGGGGGATTAAACTGTTTTCTTAGAAGAAATTCTGTATCTGTTCCAGGGAACTGGGACAAAGGTGGAGTCTTCAAAAATTTTATAGTTGCATGAGGGAGAAATTACTTCTTTATGGCATTTAAATTACATTAGCATGTCTACATCACCATTGCCTCACATTATCTCCATTGTTGCTCTTTTCTCTCCCATATTAACTAAAAAAAAAAAAAAAAAAAAATCTCATCTCTGAACTGAGCTTCTTTAAATGCATACCTTTGAACATTCTCTTCTGCTATCCAGAAAATACGCTGCCTTGTATTTGGTTTATTTCTGAGGTCTTTTGTGGGTGAATTTAATTATATCAGTGGCTTCTGAAACAATGTTACTGACATCACTGGAAATGGTATACAGTATATAACTGCCAAGCTTAGTATTTCTTCTGCATATACTTGAATTGTTGGCTCATAAAATGGTAGCATACATCAACAAAAGTACTAGGATTTCCTTCGACTTGTAAAGCTGTTTTTCATTTTCATGTTTTGTTGTTCGTAATCTTACTATGAATACTTCATCTCCTTTCCAAAATCAGTTTGCCAATAATTTCAAGAAGGTGTTGTTTTTTCGCTGAAAATTTAAGTGTCCAAAGAGGAACAAAATTTTAGAACCTAGGAATGGAATTGTTTCTCCTCGTGCCTTATCGGTTCAATAAGAAAAAGAAGAAAATGATGACTGTTGGACAAACGTACTGCTCAAATATTCATGACTGACCTCTTACACCATGAAACAAAAGATTCTGAGAGATTTTTTTCCCCAGTCCTGGAGGATTTTTTGAGTGTGTTTTCCTTGTGGGGAGAGAAAAAGAAAGGGGGAAGATCAGGGTTTCCAAGGAGCTTTTTGTTCAGCAGAAACAGAATCTCAAAAACTTGTCCTTGATGCATTAGATTATATGATCGTCACTTGCTCCCTTATACTGCATGTATGCCATGTTTGACACAGTATTAAACCCCAAATTTAGGAAGAATGTTACAGCTTTATTATTGTGTTCAAATACAGAAAGATGGATCCGTGGTTCCTAGCCATTGGTGGCTATGTTGTACCTGTAAGGACAGACTCTATATAGTACAAACATCCAGAAGAGCAAGCTTTTCTCCCTCATACAAATAACAAGACTGAGTGTTATTGCTACACAGTTAATGTGAAAGATCAATAAAACTTGAAAATGGTGTTGAGTCTTCTCTAGTTTATTTCCACTCTCATCATTCCACATGTCAAGACAAGCTGGATGTACAAGTTCTGCTGCTCATTCTTTTGAAAATTCTCCCACTCTCGTCTTGTTTGTGTGAATAATAGGAAAAAAATTCTCATTTAACTCTGAGGCTCTGTGTTTGTTCTCAGACAAGCTGGATGGTTTGCGGACTGGCACTAAAAGGAAACGTGACTGGGAAGCAATTGCCAGCAGAATGGAAGATTACCTACAGCTTCCAGATGACTATGATACACGTGCTTCTGAACCTGGAAAGAAAAGGGTAATAAATTTTCTAATGACTTACTGTCATTTAAAGGTCTCTATGAAAAAGAATTTGTATCAGGTCATTCGGTGTCTATGGATATGGTGATTTTGCTGATCTGTTAAATTCTGCAAGAAAATGTTCTTGAGTAGGGTTTTCCAGAGGTAAACAGATTAATTGTAACAAAGTGAGAAATTGTAGATAATAAAGATTGACAATGCATGCCATGGCTTTTGAGATTGAGAATGGAATCATGACCATCATCTTGCTGGTGGAGGTGATGCACTTTGAGAGTAACCTGTAGCGTCCTTATGCTGTATGTTCTCTGATGAGATAGTGTTATATGCGGTGCAGACTACGAGACAAAATGATGAGTTTATTAGGCTATTTTTTGCTAGGTTTTCTAGTAAGTAGGAAGAGAAACCTGTTCTTAGGTTCAAAAAGATTCAGCTGGCAAAAGTATCAGCTATGTAGGTTTTATATCAATTAAGTCTTGTAGATGTTTCTTCCTTCATATACCTTACATAAAGCTTGGAAGATGGTGTGTAAGGAGTTGGCTTCAACTATGTTATATGTAGTTCTGTTCTGAACCCAGAATGATACATCTTCAAATACCATTGGGAAAAAAAAAATAGAAGAAGATGAGAGAGAGGTAGTAGAAAGAGATAATACCTTTTTGTTTGTTCTGGGTTTTTGGGCAGTGGTTGTCTCCAAATTATAAAGACCAGTTTTTGCCACTAAAAGTAATCCGAGTTAACTGTTGGTGTTCGGGCCTTGTTTTGTTCTGCGATGTCAAATAGAAAACATGGGTAGTGCTGGACAGCATGCACGAGAGAAATGGAGATACTAAGGCACTGGCAGAGGAAGTGATGGTGAAAGAAAGCAGACATTGCTTATCAGCATCAGTGTCGGGGGAAATCCATGTAGAATGTGGAATAGTGAGACGCTGGCAGAAAGGTGATAAGGCTGTGTCCCCAAGTAGGAAATCAGTCTGCATGGGACTAATCAGGATGGAAGGAAGAGCTCCTTCACTTACTGTTTCTTCTTATCCTGAACAGTGTGTTCCAGCTGAGTTTCTGGACTCTAGCCTTTCATCCCTCCCTCCTCTGTGTTGCATTCCTTCCTATTGGTGTCTGGTTTTGTGACTGGAGTGACTATGTATATTTGAACAGGATGAATAAAAGTGATCTGCCTGACTGTGATGAGCCATAGAGGAGATGACTGCAGCTGTAAAGATGGAGATAACAAATGCATGTGGGAGTTAGTGTAAAGAAATAATGGCAAGATTCATATAGAAACGTAACACAGAAGACAGAGAAGAAAACTGTCCCTCATTCACTTACTCATTGCTGAGTTGCTCTCTGTCTTTCTGTAGTTTCATGATCCCCTTCTAGATGTTTCCATTGTACAACTGAAAGACAGTTGTGCAGTAAGTGAAGACACTTAAATGGATCTTTGATAATTATTCCCACAGAAAGCATTGCTTTGAACAGAGAAATAATTGTAGTAATTACTCTTCAGCTATTAGAAATATCCCATTGAAATGGGAAAGGCTAATCATCTGTACCTTTCTGCTACTCTGTGGAACACCTAGGATATTCACTTTAAACTAATGTAACTCATGTAGTTTCCATCTTTACCCATCAGAAAGCAAACTGATAATTACCTTTTTGAATTAAAATGAGTAGAACTCAGAATTCTTGTACTCTTTTCTGCAGTGGAAAGCCTAGACTTACCTCAGGACTTTTTAAGAGATTATCCTACTGATCGTATGTTCTCCATAGGTGAGGTGGGCAGATCTAGAAGAAAAAAAAGATGCAGACAGGAAAAGGGCCATTGGTTTTGTCGTTGGACAAACAGATTGGGAGAAGATAACAGATGAAAGTGGTCATCTTGCTGAGAGAGCCCTAAACCGCACCAAGTATATATGAAAAAAATGATTCAATGGAATTTTGTGCCTTTAAGGTAAGTATTTGGTCTTCCTACATGTTTATAGCCTTGTAGTTTTTTAGGGGTTTTGATAGTTGAGGTTGCATTTCCTGTCATTGTTTGAGTTCTTTCAGACAAGATTATCTGATTTGGAGCTTTGTATAATAGATGTCAGATGTGTCCATGTCAATGTGCACCCTCCTGTACAGCATCTAAAAATAAAAGGAGAAAGATTGTCAGCTGTCGGTCTCCAAACCTTATTAAGGTTATGTCTTCATTAAAAGATAGTTTAGCTGGGTGCCTAGTCCTGTCTAGTTTAGACTTTCCTTACTATATTCTAATTCTGATCACGTTAATGGCTGTTTTACTTGGTGTAACAAACTTTTCGTTTCTTTACAGGCCATTTGCTCTGAGGAGAAGTGAACCAAGGTGTCATGAGCATCTTGCATGGGTCATGTCACTCCCACCTTCACAGTTTTTCTTTGTTACTTTAGTTTCAGCAGTTTGCTTGACATTGGCAGATAACCAGTGCCCTCCAAAAAAAAAAAAAAAATTCAAATGAATCCTGTTACTCCTAAGTGAGAGAGACAGTTTACTTTTTAATATTTTTGGTGGGGAGGGAGGGGGAGGGCCAGTAGTTTTAGCTGCTGTTTGTGGGATAAAGTGGAAGGATTAGGTAGACGTTACCTCCACTGTACTGTCACAGAATGTTTATCACCTTTGCTTTGTGTCCATTCTCGTTTTATACTGTATGTACCTTGTAGCTTATTGTATTAGGAAGCAGAACAATAAATTTCACTATAAACTCAGTGTTCTTGGTGGACCATATAGCATGGTTTTTGTTTGACATTTTAGATGTGGTCTGTGTTCATATGTTGCCAGTGCTCAGAACCGTTCTTATCTGGAAGAGGTGCTGTGCTCATATTCTGGAACGTGTCCTGTCTTCTAGGTTTATCACCTGCTCTTCTTCTCATAGGCAGCTCCATTAAGGCCCCAGGTTTTGCTGGCCTTTAGGAGTCATACCATCCTTTTACTTCCCGGGGAGCAGGAATGATCATTATTTTTGGATCCTAGTTTGTCAATTATGTCAAATTTCCATTACTACGTGAGTATAACTTCTGTTGGATGGCTCTGAAATACTCAAGGTAGTAATGTATGACAAATATTTCTTTAATTCTCAACAGGTACTGTGGAGTTCCCTGGAGGGCACCCTAGAAAATGAATTTTGGTCTTTTAGTCAACACTGATCCCTATCAGATATTTCATTCCACTCATAAGTCTACTGCCTCATAGAGAAATATAATTAAAAGAAAAAGCAAAGAACAGAAGTTATACCCTTCTATTCCTTTAATAAATGTGTTCAGCTTGTTAAAAAAGATAAATAGCAGTCCACACTATTAAAAGTGGTACCAATTTGTCATAGATGCTGGTATGTCACTTCTGCACAGCATCCGGTTTACTAATTAAAACTTTATTTTGTCGTCTCAGGTTTTGAAGCAAATGCCTTGTGTTAATAATGTTGTAACCAGGCAAGGTGTTTACATCAAAAAATAATGCTGTTTCACTGGTGAACTGGAATTTTTTTTTGTCCTGATCTTTCTAAGGGAAGAAAGATAACTCCTGGATTTCCTTCTCTGCTATTCTTTGATGCTCTGCTGAGTAATTACATTGCAGTTTGCATCTAGGTTGGTAAATGAATGCGTTCTGGTGTGGTGGTAGTTCATGCTGGTAAAAGAGAGCCATGGTGCTAATAGATGGTTTTGTTTGCCATTCTAATGTCTTGGTTTATTGGATGTTTCTCAGCCTTGTCTGTGGTGCATGATCAAAAGCTCTTTGGTAAACCAGTGGAATAGCTGAACTTGTGTTATGCCCTGGATGTGTTTAATACAAGAAAATCAAGCTCCCTGAATGCAGGTAATAAATGTGCGTTTTCTGTGTACACATACTATTGTGTAGCACATACATATTCTTTTTAAAATGTTAAGTACTCTTTGAATTCTCACTGAGAATTGTTGACAAAGGGAAACTAGTCATTAACGAGAAATCAGAATTGTCTGTTGCTGTGGAAATCAGGCAAGCTTTGCTTCGGAGAATTTACTCCCTCAGGTACGTGTAAAAAGGGTTTCAGTCTGTCCTCGGTTGTCCATAACAAAACAGGAGTTCTTGTGGCATGCCGTTGTTACAAGCTGATGCTATTTCTTCACTCTTTAAGAATTGATAATTGTTTTATTTGTATTTTTTGGTACCCACCTGAAACAGATCCTTTTCTAACATTTTCCTTTCCAGGCTAAATAATAGTTCTGGATATGGAGAGTGTGTGACAGGACTGATCATACCGTTTCCTGGTTTTAATAATTTTGAAAACTGCTTTACAGATTAATGTTCAGATGAGTCACACTGTTTATTCTGTGGTGCACGTAGAATTAAAGAGAGATGCGCAGAGAATACACATAAAGTTGTACTTTGAGAACAGAGAGAAAGATGTCTCAATCTTCAAGTTTAGAGCAAAATTTCAGTTATGAAAGCATACTGTTGCAGACTGTTTGATCAGGACAGGCTGAAGGGCTTGAGTTTGTTTGGGTTTTGGGGTGTTTTTTTTTTTTTTTTTCTTCTTTCCTGCCTCTCTGAAGTCCAGAAATCTTCAATATCTGTAGTACAGAAATACCATTCCATAATCTTTGCCATTTGTTTGAGTTGGATGGACTGTTTAGCAGTTCATTCTTCTGCTTGGTGGGAACTGGCTTTCAGAGAAAATAACTTATGCCAGAACTGCAGCCTGTAACAGATTCTACACACTCTAGTCCTTGAGTGAATGAAGAAATTGAGCAAAAAGGAAAAAGTCATCATTGCTGCTGACAGAATTGAGAATAGGTAGTTTCCTGCTTGGCTTGTATTCAGAATCTAGTGATTAGTGATTTCACTTTTGTCTGGAAAATCCTTCGCTACAGAGTCCAGTAAGTCTTGATCCTGGTTTAGTTCTTCCTCATCATCTGCTCGCTGATCCTGGCAGAACCTTTCACAGTGCTGAACAGAAAAAATACCCACTTTTATTGATGGCTAAATAGGAAAATATGCATCCAGCACTCTAATGATCCATCTTTGACCATGCCATTGGGCTGACTCTAAGCTGGACTGTTCTGTGCAGTGCATCCATTTAAAAAACACAGAGCTGAAAAAATCAACAGCTGCTGCAGAATGGAGCTGCTGGTGCCACTTGAGCAAAGTTGGCTGTTAAAATGGTATTTTCTTTGAAATATAATTTCTTACAGCACTTCAGCTTTTCTCAAGACCATCTGCTTTTCTAGGAATATTGATACTACCTGTCTCATGGTAGAAATACATGTGCTTTTTGCAAGGGAATGCACAACCTAAGACATGCTGCTGCTATGTGAGTAGAGCTTAGTTGTCATCTTCAGTCTCCATGTTGTTTACTGTAGGATTGCTTATTAAGCATGGTGGTTTGACTGTGGTATGAAAGAGCAGAAATATAGCACACAATATTCTATCTCTTCTGGAAATATGGTTTTCTTAAATGTTTACATCAACAAAGATAAACAACTTGCTTTGAATTGTTAGTTCCCAGTCTTTAAAAGGGTAGAATTGTTGTACAAGTTAGAATTTCACTTTTCACACCAGGCTGGACTTCTCAGTCGTATTTGTGAACCATTTCCATTAATTGTTCCCTGCCTGTCTGTTGGTAAACAAAGTACATTTCTGTTATTGTCTGTTGCTAAGGCGTTGTTTTAACTATTTTCTGATGCTTTTTAATCTCTGAACAATGATTTAGATTCCATAGAGGTCCTGAGTAGGATTTCAGCAGTGCCTTTTATGAAAGGATTGAATGGGAAGAGTAAGGTTGTAATAATACACTGAAGCAAATATATTAACATCTCCCCCAAAAGCCCATATCTAATCCATCTGAATAGTCCAAAATTATGAAGAATTGTGATTTGCAAGTCACGTTAGAAAGCATGCTTCCTGCAGAAGAGTAGTCTTGTCATTAGTGTGTTTTCAAATGAGCGAAGAACGTGACCTCAGGAGCCAAAATCAGTTTTTCCCAATTTGAGATTTCAACATCATTGGAACACTCTGAGAATCTTTTTCAAAGGAATGAAGTAATTCAGCCTGTGGGACATCCTGTTGTCACCTAAACAAATGTATTGTTACCAGAAGAAAAAGTACTCCATTTATTTCATGCAGCTGTCATGGTGAATCGTTTTATGCCCCTTGGACACACTTTCCCTTAGCAGATTGTGCTATTTTATTATTAATATTGCTTCTGTGAAAGTTTGGAAACCCACACAATATCGGATGGACCTTGGGACTTGAAGAAAATGTGGTTGATCTGAGTTGGAGGCAAATTGTGCTTTTTTACTCTGAAGTTCCTACTGTCTCTGCCGGCAGGCAGCTAGACAACTGCTGACTGAACTGGAACCCAGGAACTCTTGGAATATTGTAATTTGGAATACGTGGACTGGAAAAGGGAAGCAGTACTGAGAATTTTCTTTGCCTGTGGAACATTGACATGGTCTGCATCCTCAGGAAGCCAAATACTGATGGGTACATGGTTCCTTTTTATTACGTCTGGTTTTGTTATTTAATGTTTCTCAGATACTTCTGGGAAATGAGATCTCAGTACTGAACTTAAGGTCCACTGACAGTTTGGGATCACACTGCCAGGACAACCTGGATAGTATGACATAATGTATTTCAGGAGAAAAGGTGGCCGTCTGAGTTGAGATCTGATGTTTGCAGCATGAATTAGAAGGATGTAAAAAGAAATTTCAGGTTCTTACAATGTGGCGGTGTAAGACTGATTATACTTGGTTTTCTAATCATAGTACAAATGAGAAGAGAAACAACAGAAATTTCCTGGAACTTAAAATATGAATGGCACAATTCTCTTTCTGTTTTGTCTCTAGGGCAATCATCTTTATTCTATCATAAAACTTGAATCAAAGTTGTTTTCTCCTGCTCATCCATTCCTACAGGTGTCAGTCAATTCTTCAACCAACTAAAGGAGCACTGAATAGCTCTTCTGGTTTCTGCTCAAGATTAATCACTTTCTTCTTCATGGTGAAACTGTTTTGTTTCATTCTTACTAGTGGAGTGTTTCAGCAGTTACGATGTCTCTTTCTACCACTTCCATATTTGTGTGGTACGGGATCTGCAGCTGGAGCCTTAAATCTTCCTCATGCAAATGACAGCATTTCATTCAGGTGGATTATCACTTCCTATCTGATTAAAACTGTCTGGAAGCAGCATGTGCTCTTTTATTCATGGTTTTGCTTAAACCAGGTAAGCGCAAATACTCTTAGCAAACAAAAAGTACAGCAAGTTACTGGAAATGGAGGAAAAACAAGTGTTTTGAAGATGCTTATGTTTCCCATTCTGTGTTAGATTTCTAGTAGGAGGCTCTGGTCTCTGAGTTGTAGGATTTAAGATTTGAATATGCAAAACCTGAAAACTGCCTGCATGGAAATGGCAGTTTCCTTTTTTTTTTTTTTTTTTTTTTTTTTTTTTTTTTTTCTGCCTTGTGGAACTCTGAGACGGAATCTCTTTGGGAGGGGAGGCCTTTCCCTAGGGCTTGTGCCCTAGAGTGTCAGTCATTCAAATATTTCTCCATACTGCTTCCCTTGTAAGTGTGTACAGGGACAAAGTTTGTTTCCTTAACTGGTCAAGATACAGATGTATAAATGCTTGTTCATCTTTACACAAGAAAGTCCTGATGTTTTTCATTAGGATGGCATCTGAGCTGTCTGCTGTGACAAGTATATTCATATATGAGGTTACTGTGTTCGAACCGTTAGTACTCTCAAGGGAACGTGCGAAGACTGCAAGGTTGTTACGACTTCACCTGTTCCTGTGATGTTGCTGCCTTTAGAGAGTAATTATAATTTCAGTGCTCCTTGCAAAAAGAAAAACAAAACAAAACCCAACAACTTTGAAGTGAAAACTCCATCTACATAGGAAAAAAAAAGGGGGAGGGGGAGGGGGAATTCAGTTAGTCATACTCTAATTATCTGAGCTGGAATCTGGCTGAGGTGTCCACTTTAGCAACTGGCTGTGTATGTATTTGTGGAGGAGAATCTGCAATTAAAAAAAAAAAAGCAGCACCTTACAAAAACTAAGAATTTTTCTGTTTGAATCTTGTAGGATGTTTCTTGTCTTCTCTGGGAATTAGCCCAGAAGGGGAACAGAGCTGCAGTTTTTCCCTGCTTCAGAGTATAAATGGTCTTAAACTGTAAAAAACTAAATATTTGTTTTGACAGGTAGGTAATACAGACAATTACTTTAATTTGGCACTACACCATATGTAGATGACAAGGTGTCTTAAGCAGCATTAAATGCTTTTTTTTTTTTTCCTCTTTTGGTAAGTCTGATGCAGAGAGTAATAAAAGTTCTGTCTGACTGCTGTTGCTGATCCAGGCACTAGCCTTTGTACATAGACGTTCTGGTTTTTTAGAATACTTTATTACTGTTTGAAGCACAGAAAACAGCTTTACTGGCAAACACCTACACTGTTTCAACTTGCTCATCTATGGATGCTTAGAAATCTTGTGCAAACAATGCGCCTTTACTGCTGTTCTTGAAGGTGTTTGTTTTTCCATTTCCTTTGAATGGAAGTTGCCAAAATCTTTTCTTTGAAGAAGATGTGGCCAGATTAAATTGTCTGGTAGGAGATCTTATTGTACTTTTCAATTGGAGTTGCACAGAAATCAAGATTTTTCAGGTAATGACAACCAGATGGCACTAAAGCTTTGATTTAATGGTAGCATTAAATAGGAGAAAAAACAAAATCTTGTAATTGTTTGCACTGTAGTTAATTTTTTGTGGTTTCATATTGCCCCATACAGTTTTAAACCATTAACTTCTATTTCATGAAAGAAAAAGTCACCGCTTCTCTATGGAAAAAATTTCAGTGGATTAACATTGCACTGTTGTGTGGAGTATCACTCACAGGCCACAGTCAAGATTTTGTGCTCCTTTGAACCTATGTGCTGCATAAATATGGAACAAGGTATTTCTTCTGCTTTAAGGAGAAATGCCAAAATTAAATGGTCTTTTTATAGCCTGCTAAAAAGCATGACAACTGCTGACATCTAATGGAAAGTGGGATTTAACTTGCTAATAGGTGCTTTTGGATTGTAGAGTCTTTAAATATATTGTAGCAAGAAATAATTCTTCTGAAGCCCTCCAAGGTTTGTTATTGAATCCTTTTGCTCTTGGAATGAAGAAAAATAACAATAAATATCCAAACCAAAGCACTAAAGATACTTCTGATAGAAGAACCTGTTAACTTCATTCTAGCTAAGAAATCTCAGAAATTCAAAATTCATCTCTCACAAAGAGACGTACTTGAAGCTCTGATGTGACCAGTTCAAACAGGTTTGCACAATGTATGACATGATTACCGCACACTTTGCAGTAGGTACTTTATAGTTAAGGAGGAATGTGAAATATTCTTTTCCAAGGATTGTACCATCTATATATTCCTTTATTAGGAATATAATGATTTCTCATTATCTCCTTTCCCTTCTCAGGAGGCAGAGAGAATCTGCTGTATGACTGAAGGGATGCCCTAGAGTAAATTTGGGTGCAAGCTTCCTCTTTTTTACTTGCAAGTCTGTCAGTTAAAGCCTCATTGCGGTATATATGTTTCAGATGTAGCTTGAGAAGAACATTACATAACCTTTAAGCCATTTATCTATAATTCTATTGGGCAGAGAAATTAACACAGTGAGAATGCTGCATTGCTGGTAGTATGGTAACAGTCCATGCCTGTACCTCCTACTTGAAGATGAACTTGGAGCAGGATAAAAATCTCACTAGGCAGCTGGATTTACCTCAGTAAAACCAGAAGTGACTGATTTGGCTTTGGGTCAGTTTGGGAAACTCATGAAACCTGTGACCTTCAGTGATAAATATTTCTCCATCAGCGTTGTCAGTTGTGTGCAGTACTGGCTTGTAGAAGAATGTCCCAGTCCTGTGGATTTCCATCCTTATCTGGTTTCTAAGCTAGACTTACAATATGCTATGCTGAAGAAAAGGACTATCTAGCAGTTAAGACCAGCACAATTTATCTTTTGCTAAATGCAGAAATGCTGACCATGTATTGTTGTGACTTTGCACTCTGCTTTTATAGTTTCTTGGATTCTGCATCTAAGTTGTAGTCTTGAATTTCATTTGAAAACTCACAGTTGTCCAGGGAATTTCTCTCACAAGGGCTATTCTCCACTACGTGCTCTGATGCAGCAGCATCCAGTGCAGCAAGAGTGTTGCAGATGAGTTCCTCAACAGTGTCTATTACAGCTGAGCAATCTCATAGAGATTGTTTTTCTCAAGGAGTATTGCAAAATTTCTCCCTTCATTCAGACATCTCAGCATGTGACCTTTTTGGTGCTAAGTTATGTGAATGGAAAATACAGGTGCTGTGTTCTTGTCGATGGACAGTTGTTCGCAATTCCTGGTGAAACAACTTTGGAAACACACATTACTTACAAACCTGCGTCATCAATGCGAGGTCCAGGGTTGATGATGAGGTGGCTACATTTTCGCAAGAGTGTAATTTATTTATGTTCTTTGTATGAGTGTTTTTATTCACAGAGGGATTGATTTCAAATGTCATTGCCTTGGAAAATACTCTTTCTGCAGCAGTTCCCTATATAGATGAATGCTTTAGATTGAGACTTTGGTATATTAGTTCATACAGTTTAGGAGATTCACCTTTCTAAGGTAAAAGATGTCTAGTTTATCTCTTATAGAAGGCATTCCTTTTCTTGACTGTTGTGGCATTTCCTTTATCTTGGTTTGTCCTTGGCTACGTGCATCATAGCCACTTGTTAGCCTTAATATACAGGAGAGACAAATAATGTACTTCTCTCCTTCTGATAATTAGCCTAATTGGACATCTCATTTCCTGCATTTTCTAGCACAAGTCATAAACAAATACGTAATGCACCTCATATGTATATTATATAAAAAAATAAATAATGTGCAATGCTGAAATTGGTTTCCTTTACATACAGTTCTCCAGCTGGATTAGTCCAGTCCAGCAGGGATTTAAGACTGGTACATGGCCTCCAGAGACTTCTGCACTGCTATTTTTCAAGTTTTAGGTTTTGCAGACTTTTTTTTTAATTCCCTGTGTTAAGTTGTATGAGCCTGGTGAGTAGAGTTCAGTGTAGCTGAATGTACAGATCAACCCTGTGTATTGTAGAAACACCGTTAACTTCCTGCAATGTATAGGTTGCTTTCTTTCTAATATTACTGTTTCCATTGTTCCATACCTTTGATACACCAGCTGTGGAGAAGGAAGACCTCTGGAAATAATAGTGCTAAAATTGCATTGAATTCAAAGTAATTAATTTTATTTACATATTTAATAAATATGCACCTGGTCAGCGTATTACCTGGCAAAGTGGATATAAATTAGCAGCAAAATCAAGACTGGACAGTACTCTGTGGAATTTTGGAAAATATAAAAGGGCAGAAATATATTGCAAAAAAGAAAGAATTATAATTCAGCATTCGGTGTCAAGATTCCTTTTTTATTATTATTCTGACTTTGTGATTAAAAAATAAAAGGTTTTTAAAATAGAATAATATGTAAAATGCTGCTTCTGGTGATCTCAGGGAGAAGAATGCTTCCTAGCAATTAGGCACTGGTTTTTGACTTTCAGGATACTTTTGCTTACCCGGGGTTTTTTGCTGATGTAATTGTCACAAAGTTTGGTTTATTGTAAGAGCAGCTTTGTCTTTGGAAGCAGCAGCATCCCTCCAGCAGCATCACTGACATACTGCCCTATGCACACAGGGATTCCGTCCTGCGCCCAGGATGCGTCTGAGCCAAGCTCTGAACAGTTAATGTGGAGCAGATAAGCCCTGATACCAGAGAGGGAATGGCACAAAGATGCATGTCTTCAGTGATGCTTCTCAGAAATCGCCTCATAACTTCTCATAGACTAATTACCTTGATTTTTATCTAGGGGTTTATGCTCACAAGTCAGTCCTCTTCCAATTTACAGATGGGCTGGGGCAATTCTACGTCTTGCAGTAGGATGGTGGATGAATCACATGTAATTTTGAACTGTCTCAGGGTGTGGATTGATGTGCTGGGGCACACTGAATGGCCGAAGCTATGCTACAGTCATATGTACTGATAACATACCTGTCTACTAAATCCTAACAGTGAGAACCGAGCTGTCATGACAGGGAATTTTCCCAATACTACAGTTCTGTTTAAATGTCTTCTGGGCAAAACTGACTTTGGAGAGGGGTCTGCATAAAACCTTCCTCCCCATTAATCTCAGTGCTCCTTGTACCAGGATTTAGGGCTGTTGTATGTAGATCTTTCACATGTAGGGCCTGATTTTTTTTTTTTGTAACACCCTATTTACCTTGTCACTACTCCATTACGTTTTTGTATTTCTGTTTTACGCCTGCATGATATCAGAGTCACATCTACAATACTTGGATTTATTTATCCTCACCGCCTTCCTCTTCCCCAGCTCTCTTAACTGTTACTTTGTATGTCTGAGAATCCTTTCTCAACTTCAGCTTCCAGGATGCTTGTTGTGGTTTGGGTGTGGGACTCTTAACTCTATGGTTTATTTCCAGTGGAAAAAGCCACTGAATGCTTGCAAACACATGGCCATTCAATAATATACTGAATAAAGGCAATTCACCTGGCACCAGAAGGCTTATAGGAGAAGCTTTGTGAGATGGCGAACTGAGTTTTGCAGACTGCTGAACTAGCAAGATCCTTGGATCACTGGAGCATGTCAACAGGGATGATGCAAGGGGCAGTAAATTTTTCTGAAAAGACTTTTGGGACATTACACTCTGCTTTGGGGTGATGTCAGTGCCATGCTCCCAAGGAATACCTTCCACGCTGGTTCCAGCATCATTTGCAAAGAGAGGAGCTGCTCTGCAAAGGATTGCTACTGCTGATAGTTGCCAGAGAATGACTTCTGTGTAAAGAACAGCCGGATGGCTCTGATGATTGGCTGTGGTTGACAAAACAGGTCATACAGTAGTATTAAGAGAGGTAAGATCTTCTGACAGTAACTGCCAGTCTACTGACTGACTGAGGCCTTAATATTTGTTATTTGATAAGAAACAGATCTTGAGAATTGAAGTTAGGGTATTCTCACATAAGTGTTGTCCTGTGATTCATGATGCAGTCAAAAGCTAAACTTACTTCTGCATAACCTGTAAGTCTGGGGTCAAAGGGTCACAGAGGGTGGAGAGGTGATCTGTGTAAATCAAGACCATGAGGGGATGGTGGGGTTCACCATGGGTGTATTGGTAGTAGTAACAGGCTGTAGGCTGTTAGCAGGAAAACAGGACAGACACTGGTGTTCCTGACTCTCTAGAGGAAAGAAATTGCCAACTTCTTATCTGAAATACACAGTGTGTTTTTATGGAATCAAGTTTACAACACCACGGGAGAAAGAGGATTCTGTAGTTTTGCCTCAGCTATTTGAGAGCTCGCACGACAGCAAAACAGATGCTCTGTGTCATTGCAGTCTTCCCCACAGCAGCTGCTCAAGAAACACTGATCAAAAGATAATTCTTCCAGCATGAGGTGGCCCCTTCTAAAAACTGATACACCATCGTCTTTATGAGTAAGCCCAGATTCTGCAAGGATTTTGTTTCCCTGATTGGTGTGACTGTTAAAATGCAGAAAGTATTGCCACCAGTATCCTGGTTTCATTGCAGGTATGAAAGATGTTTACACAAGTAAATTGTAAAGAATAGAATTAATGGACACATATCCACTTAACTGACAACCTATGGGTGAGTATAGTATTGTCATTCCTTCACAGTTCAACAAATACTCAGAGCTCCATCAAGTTCTTGAACTAGAACATTTGCCACCAGATCAAACACTCTCGCCTTGGCTTGGTTTGTTAGAGCCAAGATCCTGTGCTGTGAATAGAGACCTTCACTGACTGGACCATTGCTGAGATGGTGTTTCCAACTTCCAGATGTTTCTGGTTCCTGCAAAGATCGCTCTGGTCTTTTGAATAACATGGCTTGTTAAAAGTTTAGTCAGAAACAGAGGTAAGATCGCTTTGAAGCTCAGGGGTTAGAAACAGTTGTGTCTGTCTGAAGTCACAGTGTGACCAAGAAAATGCCATGAAGGGCTTTGCCTGAGCTCTGACAGCAGTGGTAACTCTGGCTACTGCATGGGGGCTTGCGCTCTACCCAGAGATTACCTCAGGAGTCCCCTGCTCAGTAAAAAGCCCGTAGTGTTCTGTGCTCGCTTGGAAATGCCATGCTATGGGCACAGCCTTCCACGAAAGAAACAACAAACAAACAAATCCCTGGGCTGGCAGCTGTCAGAGAGCTGAGAAGAAGAAAGCTTTACTGCTGCTCGGAGTAAGGCTCGCAGCTGCATCTTGGGACAATTTCTAAACACAAATAGATGATATTCTGCTTTATAATGATTACTCGAGAGGAGAGCACGGTGGCTTTTAAAAATAGCATTTCTACAGCATTATCTTTTTGTAAATGTAACTACTCTTCCTCAAGTGTTTTATTGAAAAACAGCCTTTTGTAATTGTTTTTATTTGAACCTAGGTCATGGTGATTCAATAGATGCTGAAATGTGTAGGGCTGGTCTCACTTTTGCCCTGAGAATGAATTCATGGTGTTTTCAAAAGTCATCCTTATTTCTACTGTTTCTTACTTACAGATATGGAAATTAGAAACGGAAAAAAATCACTTAAGCTGTTGAGTATTTTGTGCTCGCTCTCTGAGAACCAAATGAGGATGAGTTTTATACCAAGGTTTATAGATATGTATATACACATAAGTGTTGTCAGGTATTTCAACTGGTTTTTTTTTTAATAATACAAAATATTTTTTTATATTTCTGTTCTCTGTGTAAAGCTATGGATGACATATACATGCTTTGGGAAATCCAGTAAAATATTTACCTTGAAGTTTCAGAATTTTTCCTCTATCGTCTATTTTTCATTCTCCCTGCTTTTCACTTCTTGATTTTAATCTGCTTACTTTCCATGACTGTGATAAAACAAAAAAGGTTGATCCTGTTGGGTACAGTCTGGCACTTCTAAGAACAATCCTTGTTAATCTAGTAGAACTACTAGTCAGAAAACAATAAAAAAAGCCTGAGCAATAAACGCCAGCAGGGAAGCTGCCATCTTTGACTCATGCCCCTCGGACTTACTGCTGTGTCACTAAGAGTTCCTTAGTAGGTAATGGGAAATAGCTACAGAAAATGTCTATAGCACCTTTTTTATTGGAGTAGCAAAACCAAGAGTGGCGTTTGACCCTAATACACAAAATTAAAATTACCCTATGAGCTTTTAATCAAAAGCCTAGTGCTGAAAAACAAATTACTAAATTGGGGAAGCCTAGAGAAATACTGCCAAGGTTGACGGTAGGTGTGATTGCTTACTGCAAATATGCTGAAAGTCATCTCAAAAGGACAAAGTAGGAAATTTATCAAATTTTAGGTCTTCATAATATTTGTATGTTACCAAAAAAAAAACCAAAAAGTTGATCGTGACATGGGACTTCACCTGCCACTCAGCAGACTACACATCTGAGGAGGAATTAGTATATAAATATGGACCGTATCCTCGCACAACATGTGTTGTTGACCTCAATCTGCTTTACAGCTCTCCCTGGCTTTACTTGAATAGCTGTTCTCAAGCACTCTGTCAGACCCAGAATGGAGTTGCTGGTTTAGTATTTGTCCATGCACAGCCTGCCTCCCCTTCAAGATAAGTATTGTCCCCAGTCACCTTGCTGGTTTTGTGTGGTAGAGGTGAATCTGCACTTGGCTTCCAGCAGAAGCTGACTATCTTCTCATTCCTTCATGCACCCTTGCTCAAAGTATCTCCCTGGAAAAACCCTGGTTTACCTGATGGCTTCCCTGTTGTGGTGTCTGCCCAAGCTGCTGTCTGGGCAGAGCTCCCTGTGAGGCATCTCCCTTCTCTGTACTGCTCATCTCTGCACCCAAGCTTTAGTGCTTGCATCTGAGCTGCTGCAGGCAGGCACATGAGCCAGGGCACCCCGGAAGGGGGAGTGCAGCCCTGACTGTGTGGCTCCATTGTCACTGTCTCATATAAATGAGGCTTGCACTTCGTGGACCTGGTACAGTCCCCACTTCCCATCCTCTGGTCCATGGCTCACACTAATATTTCATGGTGTGCGAAAAGAAAAAGCTTATGCCACCAGCTAGAGATACCAATCTGTTCTGGGGGACCCCAGAGTGATTTATCCTCAAGACTGATCTCCACAGTCTCTCTGTGCATTGCTTCACCTTCCCCTTGGAGTGGTGCTGGCTCTGCAGCACAAGCATTTCTGTGCACAGAGAAATGTCTTATTCAGCTGCAAAGTGATGTCAGATCTCACAAATGTGGCATTTGTATTGTAACCCGGATTTATCTGTCCTTCCAGTGCATATAATGAATGGGACAGCAAATGTTACTGAGATACCATGAGCATAGGCCATTGGCTCCTGAGCCCATGATGCTTACCTTGAGAGAGCTGCCCTGATGCTGTATATTAGAGGGAAGGTCCCTTTTAAGCATATCTGCTTGAGCTGGGAACCTCTAGGGCTGGTTCAGTCACTGCAGGCAGGTCCGAGTCATTAGCAGGAGTAAAGAAAAAAACAGACATGCTCTATTGCTTGTCAAAGTTTCCTCCCAAGCTATTTTGGCACACAGGATGAACATCCACTGGGAACTTCTTCAAGCTCTAATTATCTGTACATGAGTAATAAGGGCTCTTATCCTAAGTAATAACAGATGAGTACATAAGGGCAGTCAGGGCCTCACCAGCTTGGTCAGTGTGGTCACATCTCCCTCTTTCAGCTGCTACAGGAGCCCAGCAGCCCGGAGGCAGGAAACAGTGATTCTTGGTGGTTAGTAGTCTTTGCTGCTGTTCAGGCATGTGGAGTGGGTGCAGTGCTGTGGATGGGTTATGAAGGAGATTGGAAATGTGAAAGGATAGCCCCAAGGATCTGTTTCCAGAGGAGACAAGGGTGTCTCTGGGATTTTTGCATCTACCACAGAAATTTGGATAGAGGAAAGGAAAGGTGTGGGGTTTTTAAAAAGATGAAACCAAGGTGGCAGTGAGTGAATGTGCTAACCCCATTGCTTCCTCAGGCAATTAGTGGGAAATGATGAAGCAAGAGCCCACTCAAGCCTGAGGGCCATGATAGTAGTCACTGTGTGAGCAGTGGCTCTCCCTTCTCTCCCCCAGCCCTCCAAGCACACACACTTTGTCAGCAGAAATTTCCCTGTGACCAGCACCCATTAGTCTTTCTTTGAAAACTAGCTGATAGATCATGGGTATCCTAAAATGTAAATGAAATTGCACACAATACACTGCATAGTGCTACCAGTGGAACCATCATTTCTTAAGAACTCACACCCTATTTCCCTTGTGCTTCAGGCCCCATCACCCCAGCTGTCCCCACATCCCAGCAGATGTGCTGCCTTCTCCTTATCAGTGCTCCTATGACCTAGATGGAGGAAAGGCAGCGTGACTCCCCTGTCTTGCTGCTTTCCAAGGCTCTCATAGGAGCATGGGGCTGTGATTCAGCTCACTCCACTTCAGCACTGCGTGGCAGAGCTGTGCCTACCTGGGTGCAATCCTCTGGCTTCAGGCAGACAAGCGCCCCTGGAGGAAGCAACTGCACCCCAGGCTCTGCAGACAGGAGCTCTGCTTGCAGAGGGAGCATGGAGTGACCGAAAGGTGGGTAGATGCTTCCTGTGCATTCCAGACAGCCCTGTGCTCTCTGTCCTACTTGGCTGAAGGTGGGCAGGGAGTTGAAAAGTTGATGGGGTAGATAACAGCCAGACAAGTGCCCTGTGGTCTTATGTCCTTTGCAGGGTGTCTCTAGCCCTGTTTTTTTTCCTATTTCTGTTGGATGGAAAATCTGCCTGGGGAGAATTCAACCTGTGGATACAAGAGGCAAGGCCTCATCACAGGCAAAGGATAACTGAGGCGAGATGCTGTTTGTTGTGGTCATGCTGGTCCACATTTCACAAAAGCTAATGCAAAACACAGCTCTGTAGTTCTCACCTCCTTGCAGTTATATGGCAAACACTGGAGCAAAAATACTGCTCCAGATACTTGGTCTGATCCTGTTCAATATTTTCATTTAATGATTGGGTTGTGGAGTCTCCCTCCTTGGAGATATTTAACTGCCATCTGGACATGGTCCTGGGCAACAGGCTCTTGATGGCCCTGCTTGAGCAGGGTGTTGGGCCAAATGACCTCCAGAGGTCCCTTCCAACCTCAGCCACTCCATGCCCCTGTGATTTGGGGCATTGCCTTGCCCTCAGCCACCCACCTGCTGTTTTACTGACACCCAAAAATTTGCATGTCAGCAGAGGAAGCAAGAAACTGCCACCATGGGGACTCTGTGTAAAAGAGCCTTTTTCCAGCAGGATGTCTTCAGTAAACCTGTACCATATGTCCTCTAGTTCTTTAGCTGTGGCCAAAAGAATTTACTAACCCCTTTCATGAAACAGGCCATCATTTCTTTTTCCAGCAGCATTAGTTTTACCTACACAGTGCATTGCTTAAGGTCTCAGGTAGTTACTGCCTGCAGGAATGGCAGTGTTCTGTCCTTCACGGTGCCACCACAGCACTTCTCAGGTGCTGTACATATGAGTCCTGCACCCATAAGCTTTGGAATGTGTCTCCATCTGCCTCCAGCCTCCCTTCCTGATCCTCCCAACAAGTCACACATTAGAGCAGACTGACACAAGGCATTGGGGTGAGATTAGTGGCCCCGCAGGACACATAAGACCTTTGGCTGCAGCGTTATTATTTTCCGAAGAAAAGGCAAGAAGTTCCCAGGGTTATATTTTAGAGCAGAAGTTATCAAATAGATTTCTAGGGATGTAAAGGGGTAACTTAAATTATGCATTTATTTAAAAATGGATTAAGTAAATTTGCTGTTGGGGCTGTAAATATACAAACCTCAAGAGATAAACAGCCTGACAGAAGCAGTACCCCCCACACACACCCCCTTGTGATGGAGGAACCACTGTAAAACTGCCCCTATTTTGGACACCCCATCCTGCCCTGATATTATCACACCCTTCCTTACCTCTCCAGGTAATCCTGGAGGACCCTGCAGATCAGCCTGTGTGCTCATCTGACGCTGGAGATCTGATTTTCCTCTCCTGTGTCACTTGCTTTGCTCTAGTACCTGGCTGGCAACCTGCAGCACATCCAACAACATCTTGGCCTCCTCACAATCCTCTTCCCCCCCAAAATGTTTTGCACGGAGATGTCATTGCTCATCCACAGTTACCCATCGCTGCCTTCCCAGAGCCCTCCTACCATGCCTCTCCCAGGACCTCCCTCTCCTTCAGAGCCTTTCCCTCCCCACCGTCACTTCCACCAGGATGAGAGGGCCCTTCACACAAAACCCATCACCATGCTCCAGCAGGTCAAAAAGCAGACACTGAGTCCTGGTCGCAGGGAAAAGAAACATCCTTGGGTTTACGCTCCTTAGGGGCTTGTGTTGAAACAGGTCCCAGACACTGTGCACCTCTTTCACCACGAGTGGGTTGCAGAGCCAAGATGTTTGTGGCAGTTTTGCCAGCAGAAGCACAGTGTGAGGGGATGTGGGAAGGGGTTTACGTGACAGTCTCCTCCCAGGTGATGGACTGGTGGGGTCTTGTGGCATGGCCGAGTGCTGGCTGCACACTCCGCACTCCTCCGTTCTCACGGGTAATGCTGCTGGCGAGTGGTGGCTCCTGGGCTGGTTCCACCAGCACACACTCACCTGCTTGGCTGCAGCACACAGCTGCATGGGGGCCCTTGCCAAACAGCACAGGGGAGGCAGGGGAGAGTTTTGTTTGTGCTGGCTACAACAAATCTGGTTTTACACCTCCTAGACAGGGTCAGCTATCCCCATGGAGTGTTTGAAATGCTGGAATTTGTCGGCTGTTTTCTTTGGATACTGGTGTTGTTGTATCTGGACATAAACTGAGGCATGCTGTTGGACTGGGCACATCCACCGGTCTGCTGTGCCAAGAAACCTTTGCCCACTCCTAGGACCTCTGCCTGTTTTATAAACAGAAAGACTGCTTGTCCTGACCTGTGGCCCTCTGGAGAAGAGGAGGAAGGCGAGTTGCCCAGGGTCACAGGGTGAGCTGGGGCAGGGCAATTTCCCAGGCTTCAACTTGAGGCTTTGTCTCCATCCCTCCCCTCTGATGGTCTTTGGCAGAACCCCACTGGCTTTGAGCAGGGGAATAAAACACACCGTATAAAATCCCAGCACCTGAGGCAAGTGACAGACCTCACCCAAGGGGCTGTCTTACAGGCCAGAGAGAAAATACTAAGAATAGTGGATGTTGTATAGAGTGCTCACAAGGTGTTCAGAACATCGTGGCTGCACACCGAACCTGGCGCTGCTTTCACAGAGACTCAGCTGCGAAGCAGCTCCTGTGAGCAGCCAGCAGCTTTGAACCCTTCCGGGATGTCGCTGTCCAGTTTGGAAATGATTTTGTAAATGGGTTTCTTCCAGGAGGGGTCAGCATCCTTGCCCGCCCTGACAGCACTGAAGAACTCCCTCAGCGTCAGGCTGGCCACCTCCAGGAACCGCCCCGGCACCTGCGGTGAGACAGGCATCAGCCCATGGCACCACAGGGTGCCTGGTTCCCACTCACCCTGGCAAACACCACTGCCCCGCCACCCGTGCGCCCTGGCTCCCCCTCCTCACCTCAAAGTCATTCCCCTTGTTATAGTGCATGTTGAGGGCACGGAAAAGCTCTGAGTCCCGGGAGACCCGGAGGGTACCAGGATCCACAACGCCCTCCAGCAGAGCCTGTCGGGCAAACTTCTCCACCTGGATGTAGTAAAACTCACGGAAGTTGCTGAACCACTTGATGAGCTGGGAGGTGATGCAGCGGCTGAACTGCGGGGACGGGGGAGAGACGGAGGACAGGCGTTACACCAGCTTGGAGGCTCCTGCCCCGTGAGCCCCCACAAGCCCAGCCACACAGCTGGCCTGGCCCCAAACCCAGCCCTGCCCCAGGGGCGCAAAAGCACCAGCCAGGACCATGACATAGGGGTGCCCACAGTGCCTCTCCCTGCTGAGATTCGGATCCCAGCAGCCCTGCACTGGGGAGGCACTCTCGTAAATGTGCTTTAATCCCAGCACCTCAATTGCACAGAGCAAAGACCTGGCAGCCCAGGTCTGCCACAGCCCTGAGCAACCACTGCAGGGCAGCCCGTGTTGAAGGGAGTGCCATCCCCCCGCTCCTGCCAGTGAGGTGGGGTACATGAGAGCATCCCCTCCCCGGTGGTTCCCCAGCGAGGCAGGCGGGGTGCCACACTGCACAGGAGCCCCACCTGGCACCAGTGCCAGGTGCTGCCGTTCTACCTGCACATCGAGGAAGTAGGTCTTCAGCAGAGTGGAGCTGGGGTAGCGGGTGAAGAAAAACATCAGCTTGGCCTTCTTCAGATGGCCAGGGGTCAGTGCCTCCTGCATCTGCCTCGGGGTCAAGGAAAGCCTGCATGCAGAAGCTCAACCAACTTGGTGTGTCCCTGAGCACTGGTCCTGGCATGCACATGCTTGGTGCCCATGATTACCCCTCCCCATGGCCTGGTAGCAGGGTTGAGGGGATTCATCTCTGGCTGGACAGCCACTATTTTCCCTTTGGCATCTCCAAGGCAGCTGCCGCTCCCCACACTGCTTCCCAGACCAGTGGGAACAGGGATGTCCATGGGACACCCGTCCCTGGCATAGGATGACAGGACTGCTAGGCTTCTTAATGCTGATGCTACGCTACAGCTTCTAACCAACCCTGAGGAGCAGCAGTGCCCCTCCACAGCTCAGGAGCCCTTTCCTGCCCACCACTTTTTAGCCCCCTGTGGAGGAGAGGGTCCCTGGCCCTGGGGAGACTGGCAGGGGCTGTTCTGAGCTGTGGCTCTGAAGGACAAGGGGAGTATGTCTGAGCCCAGGGACCTCTCTAGCTCCACCCAAACCCAGGGACCTCTCCAGCTGCCTCCAAAGGATATATGGGAGGAGGTGAAGGGCACCCCATCCATCGCAGCCTGCAGCTCCCCGCATCCATCCCTGCCAGCTGGCAGCAGTGCGAGGCTCTCCATGTCAGCAGGACTCAGGGGCAGGGGATGATTCTGCTGCTGCTGCTGTCTCATAACTGACGACCTCAGTTTAATGGTTCCCCAGTGCAAGTCGAGGGGCTCCAGAGGACCCCTTTCCAGAGCGGAGGGGCTCCCGCAAGAGCTGCTGCTCCACAAGCTCTGCTGGCTGTAGCCCAGCAGCTGGCTCAGTAGCTGGCTGTCCTGGACGGGGGCAGCTGAGCCCAGCGAATAACTCATGCATGGTACCTGAGAGGGTTTTCTGACCCCCTTTGAACTGAAGGAGCTAGCATGAGAGCCTAGGCTCTTCCCTGAAGCTCCTGACAGGACCTCAGCACGGGGTGAGCCCAGTGAGCCTGGTGCATTCACGGGAGATGGCTTAGCAAGTGGCTTTCTGCATTTTCCAGCAGCAAAACCCTCTCTCCTGGCATCTGTCCCCGGCATCAGGAGGCTGCGGTGCTGTTGCAGGAGGTGGCCGGCAGCTTTTGGCCAGACAGTCTTCAGGACAGAGTCCACCACCTGGGACGTCACTCCAGACAGCTCGTGCTTCAGTGCTTGTGAGAGGACCCTCGCTGCTGAGGGCAGGCCACATGTGTCACCTCTGCCCTCATCCTCCTCCAGCCCATGCGGCTCCAGGATGCTCCTCCAGAGAGGTGCTTTGCATGGGTCACTGGTGGCAGTGGCACTCTCCTTGTCTGGTCTGTCTCCAGGCTTTCCAGGTTCTGGATGCACTTTCTCAGCACCTTCCTTGGTCTGGGCAGCATCCCCAGAGTCACAGACCTGGGAGAACTTCTCCTGAAGCTGTCTCAGCTGCTGCTCTAAAAAGCAGAGCTGCTCCTTCAGCTGCTGGCAGCCCTTGGCATAGTGGCCATCCCCCGCAGGGGTCACTCGCCCAGCCACCCCTGTGCCCTGCTGGGGCACACTCTGCTTCCTCTTGCTCTCCCGAGGCATCTCACCTCCCAGCTCCCTCTGGTGCCCGAAAGCTGACTCTGGGCTGCTTCCAAAGGTCTGAGGGGTTGGTGGGAGACTCATGCCTTGGATGATGCTCTCCACCCTGGCCCGCTTGGCTCGCAAATGCTGGTCGGAGAGCTGGTCCTGTAGGTGTTGGTCAGAGAGATGGTCCCTGTCACCAGCACAGGGCATTGGAGCTGGGGCATGGGTCCTGGGGAAAGCCAGGGCTTGCGCTCCTTCTCCAGGAGATGCACCATACTCGCAGTCCTGAGGCTGGACCACTGCCTGAGAGGAAGGGAAAAGGACGGCAGGATCCAGACTCCTGCCAGCCATTGGGTGGCTGAGGAGCTGTGATATCAGGGACATACTGGGGGAAGGCAAGAGAGACTTGGTCTGGAAACAGGGCTCTGACTTCAGCCCCTGTCTGTGCCCTGAAGTGGCACAGTCTCTGTCCTGCTCAGAATGAGTCCTGCCATACATCACCTCTTCTTCCTGCCCGGAGACTGGCGAGCTGACCCTCAGCTGGTTGGGGATCATTTCCAGTGAAGACTGGCAGGTGTTTGATGTTTCAGCCTGCTAGTGGTGTGGAGCTGGAGAAAGAGCAAGACACATCAGTGTGTAGGACCTCACAAAGCAGCTCTCCATGCACATGGCCAGAGATTATTCGTCACAGATTTCCAGGGCACCCCTGCTCCCCTGCAAAATCTATTTCACCAGGGAATTACCTAGGCAGACACCTCCAGGTACTGCAAAACCAATGAGCAGGCTGTCGGGTGTTGCATGACAGCAGCAATGCCCTGGACACTGTAACACCTCCCATCTACCAGCCACGTACTCATCGTGTCCAGAGTACATTTCACATGGTTTGGACCCTGGATGTACCCAGCAGTGAAGACTTCAAACACCACCAGCTGCACCTGCATCAGAGGCATTTGGGGGAACTCCTCTCTGGGCTTGTGGACTCAGATACAAGGGTAGTGAGCACCAGAGAGAGCCCTCTGCTATGCATACCTGGACTAAGGTGGTTTTGGGGGCTCCCAGGTGCTGGCAGAGCACAGGGATGGCAGCTACATCCATGGTGAAGGCATTCATGCACATTGCAGCTAGGCCAGGGCATGGCTGCTGCATGCTTCTGCCAGCACCCAGCACCCAACACCACAGTCCCGAGGGCATGAATGTGGCCAGCAGCACTGCAGGGTCTGGGGTGGCACAGACAGGCTGGTGGAAAGGGGCACAATGAGGGTGAAAGTATGATGTGACCTGCTGTGAGCAGGACACACTGGGATGTTCAGGCTGACACAGCACGGGGCTCCTAAGTACTTGGCAACACACAGAATAAAAGGGATGGGGATGGGGATTACCAGGGAAGAGAAAAACCACTGATCCAGCAGCCCCAGGCTTAAAATTGTCACACTCACTCCAGGCAGGGATCCACCCCCTCCTCTCCGCCCGTTTGCTCGCTCAGACAACTTTGCAAAAGAAGGTGCAAAAACTCACATCCTGGGCAATTGCAGAGTAACCATCCCTGGGGGATGCCTCTTCCACATCCACGTTATTTAGCAGTAGCTTTGCATCCCAGAAGTAGGACAGTTTATGTCATTTCCAGACACCTTTAAAGTGTCTGAGATTCTTTTGCTATACGCAGAAATGTCTGATCATTTTCGACACCATCAGCCTCCTGTCCCTGTGACTGCTCCGCAGCGAGTTCCCCAGGCTAATGAGCGCTGTAGGAAATAGGTTTCTTCTCACTGGTTTTCAGCAGGTTGCCTTGCTTTGAACAGCACTGTATTCCAGGCAGGTGTCTGGGAGAGCTCTACCTTTTACAGAGCTCTAGTCTTGACAAACCAAGTATCTTCTGGGTTCTCTGACACCACTTGCTGCTCTCCTGTGTTTTTTCCCTAGCCCTCCCAACTGGTAGGGTTTCATTTTCCTAGCACTCTGGTGTGGGGGCATTCAAGCTGCTCCGTTTACCCATGGCCAGCGTGAGGCCGGGGTGCTGGCAGCTCTCAGCATCACCCCTCACCCTTGTGTAACGAGCTGCACCGCCGCCTGCAGCCGCCTCGGAGCCTGCCAGCCACTTCCAGCAACGGACAGAGCAAACGCAGCACAGGCAGAGATCTCATCCACCCTTAAGCCTTTCCGCCTGGCATGGGCATGAGACGGCCAGTCCTGCCACCTCACTCAGTTTGTTACAGAAACACCTTCTCTTTGGCACCTGGTCACAATTTCTCACCTCTTCTGTGTTGAACGGCAAGGTCAAGGAGTTCACCCATCTCCTGTGCTGAGGCTTCCCAGACTCAGAAACCTGGGATCATACACCCCTCATAAGCAGATCAACTCCCAGCTGGCAAGAAGCCCTCCACTTGCCTAAGGTTCTAGCACCACCATCTTTCTGATGGAGAGTTAGTGGGTGGAAGCAGAGCCTGCGGTCCCAGGCCATGGCTGTCTGCTGTGGGTGGCCTTGGCTCCCCACTGCAGCCTCCCCAGCACTGCAGGACCAGGAGGTGCTGCCCCAAGCAAACGGGTCCTGCTGATGCAGCCCTTTCCCCGCTGAGTTAGCAGAAGCATGCTTCAGTTCCTACCAGCCTTCACCAGGACCACCTTCCAAAACACTAAAAAGCAGATGAGGCTCCTTTAACCTTAAGGAAATGACTTGAAGAATGATATGAAATGAAGATGCTCCAAAGAGAAGGCAAATGTGTCCTCTCCAAAATGGGAGCCACCGTAGACAGGCTCCCCAGGATCTCCTCGGTGGGAGAGCCATGCATGGAGCAGCCTGACACCCCTCCAGCGCTGCCAAACCCCCCCAGTCTTCCCCAGCCACCGCAGTCTGCTGCCTTCAGCGAGCAGCCCCTGACCCAAGCCACTCGCCCCGCTCTGCCCCACTCACCTCGGCTCCGGGGGCACAGGGAGAGCAGCACCCCGAGGACAGGCGGCCAGGGGCGTGGGATGCTGCAGAGGCAGTGCCAGCACGTCCTCCCGCGGCGCTCAGGTCTTTAAAGAGGGAGTGGGGAGGCCGGAGGCAGCCAACCGGCTGGGAACGACTTCTGAATATGCAGATGGACATTCAGGAGGTCAGGTCCAGCGCCGGGATCCAGCCACCTGCCCTGCCGCTTGGCTGTCTCCCAGGCTTATAGCCCCTGAGGTCAGACAGGCAAGGGCTGGTGCCGAGCTGTTGGCTGCCCAGGTGGGCAGAGGGCCAAGATGAGCAGTTCCCCTCTACAATTTGGCCAGGAAAGACCATCCGGGACCGAGGATGGTGAGCCGCTGGTGAGATGGTGCAAATACACCAGGCTAGAGGCAAGCAGGGCTGCAGGGAAGGAGCTGGCCCAGCGCTCCAGATGCTGCTCAGATTCCACAAGAAAGCACACAGGCATTTCCAACATCCCCTGCCATGGGGACATGGAGGCATTTCAACTGGCCTGGAGCTCTGCGGTGCAGGACATGGCCAGGAAATGGAACAACACAGGAAAAGAAGCAACACTCTGTACCTCAGTCTCAGCTGAGCATGCCCAACCCCAGCCCCAGGACAAACCTACTTGACCCAGGGACACGCATGGTTGTGAGACACTTTGTGCGGGAGCCGTGGGGTGGGTGCACAAAGCCAGCCACACATGCTACTCGTGGGGCTTTGTCTGCTTTGCTTCTACATGCTTACTGAACATAGTGATGTCTGGTGTGCTCATTTGGTGGGCAGGAGGCCGTGGTTGGAAGCAGTTGACATCAGGTAGTCTCGTTCAAGGATATTAGCCCTCGAAAGACAGATCACAGACAAATTCCTGGCAGAGCGCCTTTCTGGCTCAGCCACCTCTTATTAAAGCAGTCAGCACATCCCCACAGCCTCAGAGACTGTCTGCTTTTTAGTCAATCTCTTTTCTTTGAAAACAATCCCAAGGTTGTTCATTGTGAATTTGTATTAGGAGACTATTTTGAAGGCTGCAGGTTACCATTCGTGCATTATTAAGCAGTGGCTAAATGAAGGACCTGGCTCCTTGAGAGGTGGCTGGCTGCCAGGCAGTCCTTCACAACTATCCCAAGCTAATTCTGATTCTGCAAACGGGTTCCTCGGGGTTTCTTCCACCAGTGGCTCCCTGCCTGGAAGCGCACAGAAAAAAGTAAGTTAGCCGGGACATTCTCAAACGCTTTTAACACACAGACCACATCTGATGAACGGGGCTTACCTGCGGGCTGGTTTGCCAGTGTGCCGTTGCACAAGGCGGACCCGCAAACGGGCTGCGGAGCGCCCGGTACGCGGCCGGAGGGGCGGCTCCCGAGGCACCGCCACCCGCTCCAAGGCCGGCCCAGGCCGCCGGCCCGGCCCCGCCCCCTTGGCCCGGCTCCCCCCGTTCCGCAGACGTTGGTCCGGCCCTACGCACTTCCGGCTCGTGCCGGGCCTGCTTCCGGTGTCCGCCCTCCGGCTCCTCCCGCCGCTGCCGCCGCGATGCTGCTGCTGTGGCGGTCCCGCTGCCTGGGCCGGGCGCTGGGCCGCTCGCTGCGCGCCCTCCGGCAGGTACCGCCCGCCGCGGGCATCGGCCGCGGGGAGGGGCGGCGGCGGTCGGGCGGGCGGGAGGTTGGGCGGGCGGGGACGGCGGCTCCAAGGGCACCGGGACGCGTCCCCCTCTTCCGCCCCCGCCTCGGCGCGGGGCGCTGCCGCCCCGGGGGGGTGCGGGGAGGGGCGGCACGGGCGGCGGGGCTGCGCCCTCCCCAGGAGGGGCCGAGGTGCGCTGCCCCTTCCCGAGCCTGGCGCCGCCGGTGAGTCTGTCGCGACCCTCGCTACCTCCCCGCCCGGGCCGGGAGCGGCGGGAGCGGCTCGCCCGCGGCACCGGGCAGAGGTGACCGGCGGGAAAAGCTGCCGCAAACCGCCGCTCTCGGGCCGCGCCGTCCCTGCCTGTCGCTGGGCTGAAGCGTTTGCGAGGCCTCTCTACTGGCAGCCGCTACTCGCCTCACAGCCTTCTCCCGGCAGAGAGCACCCCCGGACGGGACGGGACCGGCCCGGGCCAGGAACGGCAAATAAACCGGCGTCTTCTTTCTGGCTTAGTTCCTGTGCTCCGCTTTCGGAGCGCCGTTGAAGGGGTGCAAACGGCCGTAGCCTGTGCTGGCGCTAGCCTGGGCTTGCAGAATCCAACAGCCAAAGCCAGCTACTTCAGTCTAGACCGGAGCTGTGGTTGACCAGCTGGTTTGTTTACTGCCTTCTGGCTGCATCTCCGTTTAAGTAGCAAACTTACATGCCTAGCTTGATGTACATACATATATAGATACCTGCATATACATACATAAATGCATATACCTATCGAAGGAAGATGATCATGTCTCTTCCAGATGACCAGTTGAAGCCTTAGAGAGATTTGAGATTTGATGATGAGATTTGATTTTAGCTGTTGTGTGAATGTAGGCAAGCAAGTGTTGACAGCTAATTGTAATGAACATTTAATTACACTGTGCTTCCCCATAGGGCTTTCTTATGCTAAATGCTTGTCTCTGGGTGCTACCAACAGGTGTGTGTCTATAAATGTGTGTGTATAATACATAAAACTGCACTATAAGCCGTTTATAACTATGTAGTGTATTTTGTCACACATATACGTAGGTACAGGTTGGTTATAGTGCAGTTTAAAACAAGCTTATTTAAGTGGCATTTTAACAATATTTAAGCATCGTCAGCCTTCGGTGGTGCTGTGTAATTATAAAGGACAGGGTGGGAAAGCCATGTGGAATATTCAAACCTTTTACAAAACTAGTCTGCAAATCAGGAGGTTATAGCTGAGTACTAGGCAGGGGAGATATAAGAGTAGTTAAACTCTTAGATGTACTAGAGTTGTTGAGAAGTCAAGATCATGGTAGTAGTTTGACTTCCATTTGAGTAGGGATATGGGAATTAAGTTTTGATGGAGGGGATAATACAGGCTTTTTGGAAAGATGGAAGGAAATGCCGGAACTTGGCAAACCTCTGATGGAAGAGGTGAGAAAATGGATGTGTACAAAATTCAGAAGTGTAAGGTTGAATGGGAGAACAGTGGAGTCAGCAAGAAACAAGGAGGACAGGGGAGGATTAGATGATCTCATAAAAGAGAAAAGAGTCCCAGATTCATATATCAAGTAGAAATTGAGTGTGCATCGGCAGCCTGCATCTGAGCATGTAAGACTCAGAGAGGATGGGGGAGGGCAGCTGTTGAAGGATGACCTGGAAAAGTCCAGAGAAGAGCTAGTCTGAAAAAGAATGGTTTGATTCAGAGCTGCATTCAGTGCTTTGAGAATCAAGGTTTTCAGTTTGTCTGGGGAAGAGTTTGTAAAGAACTTTTTCATCCCTGTTTCATCCTCTCTGCATGCTGGAGGAGTTCTCAGCTTGTCGTCTTAGTAACAGTATCCCTTCCACTCAACATTATCATCTCCATCCCATCTTAGCATCTGCCCTGTCGTGCTATATTTAATTGTGTTAAAATCCATGAAAGATGTGCAGTGGGGTTTTGTGTGTAGCAGTTGTTTGTGCTCATCCTTGCGAAAGCAGCAGCTTCTTTCCTTTGAAGAAACTGGGGCTGGAGAACCAGTTGCTGCTTTGCCTGTTGTCAGAGCTGCCCAGTACTGAGCTTCTGTTGAAATTAATGGTACCCTCCTCCTGTTCAGTTAGTATCCCTACCTGAACTGGTCCCTGTTCCTGCTGTTGGAGGAGACGTGTAGGTATACGGGCTGTCATTTTACATGATACATTCCATAATGTATTTCACTGCATAGTGACCTACTGGAAGGTGACAGCTCCTTGAAAGGTGAGGCCTGGGACATGGTGTGCCAGGGTCACTTTAACATAATAACAGTTATAAAAACAATTCTGAGAAGTCATTTGCAGCACGGGGGAAAAGTTAATCACTTGATATGTGAGTCACTAGCTAATAAGACCAAGACTTATTTCCTCAAGTGAAGGCTGTCTTTTTAAAGTGACCCCAAGTGCTAATGCCAGCTAGCAAAACCTGAATGTTTCCGTTCCACTCAAGAAGCTCCAGGATCAGGCAGAGGGCAGATTTTAACAAGTCATAGCAGGAACAGGTGCAATCACAGTGATTCCTTCTGGGGAAAAAGGGACCGGGAAACAGCACTGTCGGGCATCTCTTGGAGCCACACGTGCATCTCCAAGGTACTGTGGAAAAGGGATGGATACAAGACGGGGAGTCTCACTGTCTTTCACGAGTGGCTCCTTCCTCCCGTTAGAGCCCTTTCCTTCCTTTTTTTTAACCTAAAATACAGAAGGGTGGAGCAATAGAATTTTTTTCCTTAATTTTGCAGCAGTTGTGGAACTCAGACTTGGCACCTCTCATGGAATAGAGCTGCAGATGTGTTTTCTTACAGCGATTTGTTTTAGGACAGACCTTCTAAACTTTTTTTTTTTTTAATGAGCCTACAGTAAACTGGTCCTGAGCAAATAGAATTGGCTTTTTCTGCCTCAATCTGGGGCTGTACCTCTTTCTTAACAAGTTATGTCTGGAATGCTAGGAATACCTTTACCACTTTTTTATAAAGCACCCAGGAAAACATGAATGGGCAGAGGGGAACTCAGGTTGCTTGAGATTTTATTTGTGATTAACTTCATATCGTCTGGGACGCTACAGAAAGTGGGTGAAATTTGACCAATAGAGGAACATGTGCTGAGGATCGTAGTGCTTTAACTCTGCTTGGTCAAGCATCTAACTTGAAATTTGTCTCGCTGGTCCCAGCTTAGGCCTGGCTCTACAGGAACCAGATCTGAGTTAGCAGGGCGCCAGCGCTGCACCAAGATTAAGCATTGTACCGCGGACAGTGACGCTGCAAAGTCTGTGCAGTGCTCCCTGCTTTCACTTCCCCAGCCAGACCCGGGGCAGGGGCTCCAGCAGGCTTGCCTGAAGCTGGTTTTGCAGCGCTGTCAGTCGGGGATCGTTGGTTCCTGCAGTAGGCCAGCAAACAGGGTAGCTGCATGGGGCTGTGCTGGAGCTCCTGAGCTCTGCCAGACCCAGGCTGGCTTAGCAGCAAGTCACCCTGGCTGCCTGTGTCCTCAGCACTGCTGGCCATAACCCTGTGGAACTGCCCATCGATCTTTGACTTGATCATGTGTTAATAACTGAGAAGCCAAATCCATCAATAAGGTTGGGTAGTTAAGCTGCCAAGGGGCTGATTTTAGACCTATTAGTGGTTTTAATGGTATGAAGTGTTCACTGAATGTACTTTTGTATGCTACAGCACTCTGTCTTGTGGACAGCGTGACAAGCTTGAATATCTCTTTGGTTTGTGATGGTCTGTGTTGACTTAGCACACACAGCTCCACAAATTATTTTGATATTTAAGATGGCATCAATATCCCATCCTGCTTGCTCTGGTGGAGCTGAAATTAGGGCTTATACACAAACTCCCTTCAGACAGTGAAGATGTAAATGAAATCTAAAATTTTACCTGCTGAATAGGGGCTTTTTGAGCTGTTAAGTAGCTGTTGTTCCAGACGAGTCAACTAACTGCATTTTAGTCGTGGCTACTGCATTATTTTCCTATAGCTTTTAAAGAGTTCTTAGGCTCTAGAGATCTACAGGCTCAATGCTAGAGAAATGTGTAATAACAATAGGGAAAGTAACTGGAACATCTTGAAATGTCTTTTACTTTTGAGGAATGTTATGCTGAGCTAGGAGTGCAGTCAATGATTACATAGGAATGAAGTGAAACATCAGCAGAAGCTGGAATTCCTGGCTTGCTGGAGGTAGTAGAAATTTTGCCATCAAGGGAAATTCTGGTCTTCTTGAGTTCAAAGGCTCCACAGCCTTAAAACAACCAACCAAACAAAACCCAGATGCTGTATTTGTGACTAGGAGTAAACATCATGGGATGTTTTTACATCATATCACGTAGCTACCCTTGACCTTCTCATTCATCACAATTTTTAGTGAAGGAGTCTTTGGAAATCTGTTCCTTCTTGGAAAAGAATGTGTGCATGAGGAGGTCAAAACAGCTGGAGCCACAATTGAAAAGCGAGTGTGTCAGGTTTAACATCACTCTACAGAAGGCATCCTGGAAGGAGATGAAGCAGAGGGAAAGGTGTAGATGCTCTCACCATCTCCCGCTCTTGCACACCATGGGAAAGTAGCATGCCTGCAGTCTGGAGTATGGGAATGGTTGGGTCCCATCTCCCATCCCCAGTCTCACAGGAAAACTAAAGTCCTTCTAGAGTGGGTCCGTCTTTTTGCAATACTGATAGTTCCTCTTCTCTCTGACAGGGGAACTGTACTCTGGCAAGATGCTCTCTCTCTGGTGAGTCTTATGCTTTTATTTCATTTCAAACTACCTAGACAGAGCAGAACTGATGATTGAAATTAGTAGTAGGTTTGATTGGAGTTTATGTCTGTCAATCATGTAATGAAGAAATGGTTGGTGAAAGCAGCTGTTTCCACGTGGGTGCCTCCCGTGTCTAATGTACACGCTGCCCAAGCCATTCGGTTCTGGTGAAGATTTCCCAGCAGCAGCAGAGTGTGTTTCAAGCATTCCAGTGAATGCTGTTGCAGAGCATAGCTCTCTAATATACTCCTTTGAAAATGCTGGGTGAATGTTAAGTGACATATCAAATCTAATGTGCTTGTGAATGCCGCTTCAGTGCTTAAACCGGATTTTCCCCAAGCTCTGTTTTTTCTAGCTCTGCTGTGTTTATGTAGCGTTACGTCACTTGCTTCTGATTCCACTTTGAGAAACCAGTTCAATCCGCTTACCTTTTTCAGTTTCTAGTTACCTTTTTCAGTTTCTAGTTACCTTTTTCAGTATCAGCTCTTTAGAAGGGGGCACTGTCAAAATTGTATCACTTCTTAAAAAAACCAAATGGGGAAATGGTTCTTTCCTCTGGCATTGTGTAATTGAGATAATTATCTTCTCTAATTGCTATGCTGACTCTCTTTAAGATTGGTCTGGAAAACTGCCCAGTGCCCTGAAAGAGACAAAGGGCAGGAGTTCAGTTCATAATAAAAATTGCAGTGTCAGGGCATGTGAGCGGTATGGGTAGGGGACAGTGGGGTATGTGAAACTGATACAAGTACCTCCCTGCCACGAGTTTTGGAAAAGAAGTGTTGTTGGGACAGAGGCTGGACAGAGGAGAGGGACGATGGTGGCTTGCCACTCTGCCCTGCACCCTATTTTTGTTCTTTTTTTCCTCCCTACCTGTCCATGCAGCTGAGGCTTCCTGGGAGTGCCTCTTAGTGGACCGATGCCTTGCTACTCTTAGGAACTCCTCTGTATTGGTGAGGATAACTCAACAGCAGCTGAGGTTTTAGCAGTCCTGGAGGTGTCTCTTGTAGCTGTTTCCTGGGTTTGTTCTGAGTAAGGTAGCTGCTGCTTTGTTTGCCCTTTTCAAAGTTATCCTTATTAGCTTAGAGATCGAGGTAAACCATTTTTCCCATCTCTATAAATCTAGATGAAGACAAGACCACTGTTCTTGGGCAGGTTTAATTGCACTAATGTGCCTTTATATGGTTATATTCCCTGCTTAGTCCCAAGCTTCTCTCAGGGTGGGCACTGGTGTCCTCTGCACTCTTTTACCTGCTGGAGACACTTGAGGGCTGGACGGCTGGATAACGTTCCCGTGGGGTAACACCATTCTCATTTACAGGTGTGGCTGGGAGCCAGGGACTGGCTTACACCAACAGCAGGAAGCTTGTGTAAGTATTCCCAGGAGAGCTGTGATGTGGAGAGGCTGGGGCTGCTCTAGCCCTGATAAGCTTTGGAGGCTGGGAGTCAGAATATGGTTGGCTGGCACAAAATCCCCATGCACATCATAGGAGTGTGGAGCTAGCCCTAATAAAATCTAGGTTTTGCAGGTCAGGAACTGTGACAGCCTTAAAGAAAATAAGGTTTGTTTGGAACCCGATACTGAGGCAGGGGGAGGACAGGAATGAAGAGACTGGTGATCCATTGATCTCTCCCCTTTATTATCTGACTAGAAGTCTTGTTTGCTGTGGTATGGTGACACCCTTGTCGGATTTCTGTCAGGAGAAGTGGGGTGGTTCAGGCAGCTGTTGTTCGTATGGGAAGGTTTTAGTTGCTGAGGTGGTCTTGTAAAAATGTGTTTGGAGAGATAACCTTAAAATCCATAAAAGCCGGAAATGCTGGTCTGTTTGCACCAAGTAGCCTGTGCTAGAGGAAATGTTAAGGCACATTTGCTTCAGGTTTCTAAATGTGGTGTCAGTAGGTATAAAATACGTCCTTTGGAATGCTTGGAATTGCCAGCTCCTTGTGAAGGGACTGTGGTGGAGAGAAATAGCTGCCTCTTGGATGTGTTGCCATGGGCAATTTATGGTGTTTTTTTTTTTTTTTTTTTTTTTTTTTTTTTTTGAACAATCTAGCAGCTTCTGTAGAGATCACAGTTCTGATCTGAAGGTAAAAAATGGTTGCTGCACGGGTCTCATGTGTAGGGTGGGCTGGCTAGGTCAGCCATTTGTTAAGTATTTAAACTACAGAAGTTCTGTTGGGTTGTCTCCCTAAATTAAAATTCCACAAATGGCCGTTCTCACTGAGCTTCCGAGATGGCTAGTGATAGTAAACTGTAGTGTTTCCTTTTGAGTGAGATTGGTGCAGCTTGAACAGTAAGTAGGAGTCCCTTAGAACAAATGCATAAGAAGAAATGAACAGCCTTTCAGATCAATTAAGCAAATGTAAATTCTGTACTTGAGCTTGGTGCCATTGCCTGCAGAGGAGCACACGTCTGTGTTCATATCTTTCTTTCTTTCTGCAGAGTAAATAGCTCCAGTGTCTTCACTGTCCGTTACTTCAGAACCACTGCAGTACGTAGTAAGTAAAAAGTCAGGAGTCAAGGGGATGGCTCTTGTGCTACCTGTTGTTCTCCTGACGACAGCTGAAGCAACCTCTTCCATCCTTGGTCTAGACCCACTGCTGTCCCACCTTGCTGGATGGCTGAGGGTTTATGTCCTGGGGTCCTCAAGATTTTGTCTGGCATTCCTGTCACAGTGTGACTTGGAGTCAGATGGGAATTTCTCTTGTGTTTAAATGTTAATCAGTGTTGAAGCAAGGAGAAGGCCAACATTTGATGTCTGTTGACCTACTCCTAGAGGTATGAAGCAGAAGTCCAGATGACAAGCATGAAGAAATGCCTTAAGTTTTGAGCTTTGAATGTGTTCAAGTCACTCTGTCTCTCTCACAGGGGATGACGTGGTTACGGTGAACACGCCAGCCTTTGCAGAGTCAGTCACAGAAGGAGATGTTAGGTGGGAGAAAGGTAAGTGCTGCCTCTCCACTGGACAGCTCGGGGATGAATTGCAGTTCACTGTCTGACAGCCTGCTCTGCACCTTTCAGTCTGTGACAAATGAGGCAGTTAATTGCAGTTCTCCTAAGGGGTAAGGATTGCAGGTACTGCCTTGGCATCTCTCTGCCGTGGGTGATGTAGGGTGAAGGATGATGTCTAAACTGGAATCACCCTCTGAGTGCACAGTAGATCGATTGTTTGAGCTAGACTTTTCTTTAGAAGCTGTGGAGAACTGGGATGAGAAAACTCAGAGCTAGTGGGAGAGACTGCTGTGGGTTAAGGGGGAAGGCCAGAGCACACCTCCCTCCTTACAGTGCTCTTTGTATCTGTTGTTCAGCTGTTGGAGACACGGTGGCAGAAGATGAAGTGGTGTGTGAGATTGAAACAGACAAGGTAGGAGTTTTCTGGACAAAAACTTTCTCTGGTTCTGTAGCACGGGTACCCTGTATGGCTTCTCTCCCAGAAAGAGCTACTAGGGTCCACAGGCCCTGCCTGTGTCTCCTGCTCCCTTCATGGATAAAAGCTTTTCTCATTAGTGTGAAAGCTGTCTGTGTCTTAAGTGACAATTCTTTGATAACTCTTCCCTCAGACATTTGATTAAGCATCAGTAAGGCAGATGTTTTGTGGAGCTGCAGTTCCACTCCTCCTTCCAATTTCAGTGCTCTAAGCTTTGAAATCAACTGTGCTAAACAGAGCAGAAATCTGCAGAGCCATAGGATGTCTTCAGAATGTTTTAAATTTATCTTTTAAGTTTACTTACTCTTTAAAGGACTCTTAAGCTTTGAAGTTCTTGCTACAATTCCCTGCCAAGTTCTGCTTCTGGTATTGCTGACAGAAAGATGCTGGCAGCAGGTCAATTCTTGATTGTACCCTGGAGCAGGAAGATCAGGCTATATGGTGCACTGCCAGCATCTCCTAAAACTTCTGAGTATTGGCACAGAATCCCAGTGGAGGGTGTGAAAACTGACGTAAATGGTGCGCGACAGAGCCACTGTCTGTGCCAAATTACAATGCGTATCTGCATATATTGGCATCTTCTCTTGGGCACTTGTTCTCCATCCAATATTTGGGAGAATTTCACTGATTTTCCTTTTTGCAGACATCAGTGCAAGTTCCAGCCCCAGCTGCTGGTGTGATTGAAGCCCTTCTGGTACCTGATGGTGGCAAAGTGGAAGGGGGGACTCCTCTGTTCAAACTCAGGAAAACTGGAGGTAAGACAGGCAGGTATAACTGCACAGGCCTTCCTGTTTTCACAGATTGTTTTCTGAAGATAGAAGCAAGGCATTTAGAGAGATCCTGAGAGAGGTTAAATTTTTCCTCCCTCTGCATCTGTAGCTAGAAGAAAATACTCCTAATCTGCTGTACATTAGAAAAGCATCATTTTAGTCCTCCTGAGGAGACAGCTTTCCTTTTGTTCCCTCTGGAGGAAGCTGAAGCTTTAAGATAAAATTAGTTGAGAATTTCTGTGATATAACTCCCTTCTCCACCCTCTTCTCTTTAGCATCGTCTCTCCTGCACAGTGAGATCTAGGGTGTTGATGAGTAAAACATTTTCACCATGAGATCCTCTTGTGGTGGCTTCTATCAGTGCAGTAGTGCTGAAAACATAAAGCCACTGAGCCAGAGGGTTAACTTTTACCAGGTTAGTTGGACTCGGTGATCCCTGACAGTGGAAGTTGTTCTGCCCTTACCCTGGTTCTTCCTTGCCTTTCAGCTGCTCCTGCCAAGGCCAAACCAGCAGCAGCCCCTCCTCCTCCTCCTGCAGCCCCTGAACCTGTAGCTGCGGCTGCTCCTCCCCCTGCTGCAGCACCAATTCCCACTACAATGCCACCAGTGCCACCTGTGTCAACTCAGCCCATTGACAGCAAACCAGGTGAGGCAACAACTGTTTTCTCCTATTTTCAAGCCTCTCTTCCTTGGGCAGAGTGTGTAAGATGAAAGATGATAAACAGTCTGGCGTTTGTGGTGAAGGCCTCTCCATATTATTGCTGTGCATGCTTCAGACCGGGGAAACCCAGGTATCCCTGGGGCCTGCTCAGCCCAATTCAAGGCTGCTTGCATGTTGCGTTGCTTGAGCAAGGAGCTCAAACAGACTTTCTACCTCAGGGCATTGCCATCAAGCCCTGGCTTTCCTTTTTGACTGATGTGTTCTTTACCCTCAGTGTCTGCGGTGAAGCCGGCGGCAGCCCCAGCGGCAGCCCCTCCTGGGGAGGCAGTGCCCAGCAAAGGTGCCAGATCAGAGCATAGGGTAAGCTGGGGAATAGGAGACTTGCCAGTGCTTCTGTTGATGGATGACTCTCTGCTCTGGCATAAGCCTTGAGCTTTCCAGATGTGTCTGTATCTACCCATTCACATCCAGCTCAGTGGGGCTGTGACAGATGGGGAAATTGTCTACACGAGGGCACCACTTACACGCTGCAACTCCACCATTTAGGGGTGGAGGAAGAGCCAGGTCCAGTCCGACACAGGTCTTTTCTAGGCAGAAGTATTGTCCTGAGCTCTGCTGACTTAGCACAGAAGGCTCAGTGTGATCTGCTTGGTTGTCCACAAGCCCTCAGCAGAGGGCTGAGGCTGCTGTGGTTGCCTTGTGCATTCTTAAGAGAACAGGGTTGAGCAGCCTTAGCAGTGTTGCTCATTAGCCTCATACTCAAACCTGCACATGCTTGGAGGTCCTGACAAGCACATGGGCTGAAAGTAGTTACACTGTGATGTGTGTCAGTGTGGCTTTTTAAGTGAACTGTGTGTTGAGCTGGGCAGCTGCATAGTGAAGGCAATGCCTCAGCCTGTCACGCTCCTCAGGGAGACCTGGAATGAAAGCCGTGGCCCTCAGCATCTTTTGCTAGTCAGCCAGATGGCAAGAAGAAGGGCCTTTGGATCTTGTGTGTTTTCCCCCTTGGATGAGCTTGAGGCAGCTTCTGCTTATATCTTTTTAATTTTCAGGTGAAAATGAATAGGATGCGTCAGCGTATAGCTCAGCGGCTGAAAGAGGCTCAGAATACTTGTGCCATGCTGACCACTTTCAATGAGATCGATATGAGGTAAGGAGCAGATTTCTTATTCCCTGTACAAGTAGAAATGCATGCAAACAGTCATCTCTAAATAGCAGTAAAGACCTTGCTGATTCTCTTCAGAGAGATTGGCAAAGTGTCTTTTGAGACCTCTTTCTTAGGTGTGTACTGTACCACTGTCTGTGCAGCTTCATCAGGGCCATGTTGGTGTTGCAGTATGAAGGGTGCATAGCTTTCTAATGGTCTGTTGTTCCTCGGGAGTCATCTGCTGCTTGCAAAAGGGGTGGTCTTGTTCCTCATCTCTGTGTTTCTTGGTTGAGGACTGGTAGATGTTGAGCAGAAGACCAGGAGTGACTAGCATCAGTTTATACAAACAATTATTTGGCTATTATTTGGGCTGTTGGAAGACAGCAAGATGTAGCATCTGCTTTCTGACACCACACCAAGTTAATGCTTTTGGAGGTGGGCACTTTTAACTTCCTATGAGGTGGTTCCCTAGGGCTCATCAGCCTTTCAGGTGAGCATTACATAGGTCTGAGACCTTTGCTGCTGGATGGTGCGGCTTTCCAGAGACAGACTGGCATCCTTCCCCATCCCTTCAGGCAGGTGGGGGTCTCCTTACTCAAGTGCTTGCACAGACTGAACGTACTAATGGCTTTGGAGGGTGGGCAGCTTATGTTACAGTGCATTAAGGGGAAATTGTGCCCAAATCAAATTGCCTTGTGAAATCCTATTCTGCTCCTTAAGACAAAACATGTAAATATTTGGGTCTCAGAACAATAAGGTTGGCAAAATAGTCTTGATTGGAGGGGAAGTGCTGCAGCTTTATCTCCTCTCAGAGGCTCATTGAGGTGTCGCTTTACTCTGGCCTCGGGCTCTCATTGCACTGGTAATCTGGTTTGGATTGACTGCTGTGAGGTTGACTCGTGAGGACCTGTGCTGGGGCCTCCTGCTTCCCGTGGGGGTCAGAGTCTGAAAGGAGGAAGCTATAATGAGCCAGTTTCATAGCAAACCTTGTCCTCATTGCTGCAGTCCTTGTGTCTTGGGAGGCACTAATGTCTTTGGGAGGTAATCCTAGCCCTAAACAAAGTTAGGCACAGGAAAACAAACACTCTAAACCATGGACACCCCTGCCCCTTGCTGAAACTGTCTCTTCAAATACTCAGGGGAGGAGGATGGATTATGCAATTCCACAGCATCTGATATCAGCCTGGAATAGTCAGAGCTTGTAGCTACAGCTTGGTTTACTTTTTGTAAGTGGCCCCAGTTCTCACAAATAGAAGTAGTGGGGAAACAAGCTTTGTCTGAGGGCTGTAGGTGGGCTGGCACCCACTGCCTTAACATCTGGAGAGATTTCTTTCATATTCTCTCAACTCCCAAAGCTGGAGAGTTGGGTACAGAGGCATCATTGCGCTGGCTGGCACTAGACTTGCACAGCGATTGAAGTCTTTTCCTTCATCACCACTTGCATCTTTTCTATTCTTGGCGTTTCCTGTTTTTTTCACCCCTCCCGGGTTGTCTCAGCCACACCTGCAGTTGCTGTCCGTGGTGCCAGACTGCTATCAGCACTGGTGTTTCCAGAGAATCAGTGGCAACATCAGACCTAAGCAAGAAATACCCCATGCCTCAACTTGCTTTTGTGACTGGCAGCACGGGCCATTCAGAGTTACCCCTGTCCTGTTGAATTTGTGGTCCAGGACCAGTTCCTGTTAGATCTTTTGGCAAGGGCCTTAGACCCTGTGACGTGACCTTCAGACCACTTCACCTATGCCATTTGAAGGATTTTTCAGCAGACTGGGGATTGGCCATTTGATGGTGCAGGTTTGCAGCCCCTGGGGCTGGCACTGAACTCTATTACAGAGCGAGGGAACAGTGTTTCCTTGGGCTCCCTGCTGACCAGTGTTACAATGTGTTTTGCAGCAACATCCGGGAGATGAGAGCTGTGCACAAGGAACCCTTCCTGAAAAAGCACAACCTGAAGCTAGGTTTCATGTCAGCTTTTGTGAAAGCTGCAGCTTTTGCTCTTCAGGACCAGCCCGTTGTGAATGCAGGTGAGTGGTCGTCCTTGCTGGTGAGTTGCGTGTCTCACCAGCGAACATAGCAGAGTGGAGGAAGAGCAGGTGGACAAGTCTGTGGGAGGACTAATAGCTTGGACAAGCAAGTCAAACGCACAGGGAGAAGGGGGACAGTCTTAAGTGCTGCAGCTGCTTTTGCTAATGCCACTTGTGTGGGTAGATGACAACTTGCCAAGAGGGCCTCTCTTAGGAGGGGGGCTGGTGCCATGTGTGCGCAGCTCGCACTGGGGAGAGTCTGCTCGTTGGTGTAGAGGTAGCCACTGTAGGGGCGATGCAGTTCCTGGGTGGTGTCAGAAGTGCTTGCTTAAAACCAGAAGAGGAGATGTCTGAGGGGGACTGATGTGTTGGGACTGTGTTTCTCTCTGTCCTGATGCTTCTCCCACAGGTGCGGTGAGAGCTTATTCTTCTCAGTAGTTACATTTAAGTTAGAGATTAACAAGTTGTTATGATTTTGTGGCTACTTTTGGCCTGTTGAACCCTTGATCTTGAGTACTGCATATGTAACTCAGCTTTCTTCTCCTAGTGATTGATGACACAACCAAAGAGATTGTCTACAGGGACTATGTGGACATCAGTGTCGCTGTAGCAACTCCACGGGTAGGTACCTTGGATGCTTTGACCATTCTTCCCAGAGCCTTAGGTCTGGGATGGTTGTTGTACTTTGAGCCAACTCAGCTTTGAACACCACTGCGACAGAAACATACTGATGAGACTGATCTTCTAAATGAGACATCCGAGACATTGTGGACTGCTGAGATGGGTTTTGGGAGAAGATGAAGGACCAAGCATATTCTGCCGCTATAGTAGGAGATGTAGTAACAAGGTCAATGATAGATCTCAGTAGTTAATGAGTAGTGCCCAGTTAGGGAAACCCTTTTTTCATGGACCCATAAGTATATGACATAGAAAGTAAAAGCTTTACATGTCTTGTCCTTTGGCTAACCCTGCTGTGCTCTTCCACCATTTCTGTAAATTACACTGCTGCTTCAAGGAGATGTTCCTGTCCAGGGAGAGCATGGGATGGAGACACAGATGTTGAATTAATCAGTTCTATTGCGAGGCAGAGGTTTGTCCAGGACTGAAGTTCTGTCACTGCTCCCAGAGTCTAGGAGAGGTCCAGCATAAAGGAGCTCCATCCTTCTCACAGAGAGCAAGGTGGCAGCTGAATTCTGCCCAGTGCCTCAGCTGTTTTTATGGATGTGAAGCTGGATCCAGACAGCCCTGATTGATTTTATGAGGCAGGCTTACAAAGGCAAAGATTATGTCTCATTTACAGTGTCGACCTTGGTGCACGTCCTGCCAGGTTTCCCGGCAGGCTGCCAGGGTGCGAGGCAGCTCTGCCAACCGCCTGCTGTGCGCTGAGAAGGCGGCAGGAACTCTGCTGGGCTGAGGCCAGGCTCCTGCCCCGCAGCAGTTAGCTGTGTGTCGCTGCCGTGAATTTGCTGATCGTGCGCTTTGCTTCTCCCTAGGGTCTTGTGGTCCCTGTCGTTCGGAATGTAGAAAACATGAACTTCGCTGACATAGAGCGTGCTATCTACGAACTGGGGGAGAAGGTAAGGTGGGAGGTTTTCCTGAAAAGGGTTGCAAGGAATGGGAAGAATTGGGGTGCTGGGTAGGCATTAATTTATTCAGTCACTCTGTGTCTTCATCTTTGACCTTTAACACACTGAGTTGTGCTGTGGGGAGTGATCAGTTACATCTCTCGCTGTGCCTGTACCTTACAGAACAGGCCTATCTACTCTGCGTTGCCCTTCCAGAAGGCTGCAGACCACGCATTAGTGACGTGGTACATCTTTACCTTTGTCTGTAGAGGCCAAGGCTGAACTGCCCTGGGGTAGAAGTCCCTGTGTCTGTCCAACTGCAAAAGCAGCAGTTGTAAGTGAGGGCAAGAGAATCCTTCCCCAAAGCCAGTAAATGTTCAGATATAAAGACAGGATGCATTTTCAAGTAATTTTTGCTGGCTTTCATCTGAACGGGTCAATGTGTGAAGCTCTTGCCATCATCATTTATTCCTGGAGTGAACATCCAAACCCTTGTCTTTGCCTTCTGTGATCTGTGTGGCTTTCTAAGACCTTATTTTTTCTTGTAGGCACGGAAGAACGAACTGGCCATTGAAGACATGGATGGCGGCACTTTCACAATCAGCAACGGGGGAGTTTTTGGGTCACTTTTTGGGACACCTATCATTAACCCTCCACAGTCTGCCATCTTAGGCATGCATGCCATCTTCGACAGGCCTGTGGCTGTGGGAGGCAAGGTAGGTGGAGCTGTGCAGAAGGTTTCAGTGAACAGCGGGGAGGGCTCAGCGGGATAAGGAGCATAGCCCATATGCTTTTTCTGGGGGGCTGATGCCAACTTTTAAAAGGTTTTACTGTAAAAGGAGGAGCAGAGATGGTGTAAGGCAGCTTTGGTGGCACTGGTACTTGCCTGAGGTGTGGAGGGGGCCTTACCCTACCTGTGGGGAGATCTAGATAATCTGATTAAGCATAGGGAGGAGCCTCTGTGATAGGGAACAGCTCCAGAAAGGGACCTAGTCTTGTGTGCTGTGGACCCAGCCTGGGTAGTGATCAGTGCCTGGGTGCTTGAGAGGGTCAGTAATCCTGCCAGGCAGGACATATCCAGGAGGGCCCGAGCCCTGCATTTGGGATAGAAAAGAGCCAGGTCTTCCCCACATTCACAGGAGGGCATCAGTAGGGCTGAGCTCACTAATGCTGTCTTATTCCTCCCGTCAGATCGAGGTGCGGCCCATGATGTATGTGGCGCTGACGTACGATCACCGGCTGATTGATGGCAGAGAGGCAGTGACTTTCCTGCGCAAGATCAAGGCAGCGGTGGAGGATCCCCGCGTGCTGCTGCTCGACCTGTAGAGCAGCCAAACCCCCACATAACCCACCCAGGGCAGGGCCGCAGCACCAGCAGGGGCAATGCAGGGCATTCAGGAACTGGCAGGGGTCATTCCAGTCTCCCTCCCTCCGCTGTGATTGGAGCTGTCCCAGAGGGAATTGTGGGGACAGCTCCTACCTCCTTTCCTATTCTGTTTAACAAAGGTTCAGTTTCTCACAAAGATGGCTATGCAGTGGGCCAACCGCTGAATGGCGCTGCCTTTCCGGAGCTGTCTGTACGGCATCCTCTCCCTCACAGCACCAAACTCTCACCTCTGGCTTGTCCTATAGCACTGGAAACTGCTTGCTGCTGCTGTGCTAGGGTACCCTTCCCTGCCACTCCAAGGCAGGTACAGCTTTATTTCCTAGCACTGGGGTTCCTGGGACGGAGAGGAGAGGAAAGGCTACTGTTCTGTCCCTGTTTTGCTTGAAATTATTTCACGCTCGTCCGCCTTGCAAGGGCAGTCTGGGGAAGCCCAGGCCACTTGCAGGAGAGGTTTTGATCAGAGCAGGGCTTGAGGTAGGTGTCATGCCTCTGGCAGTGCCCTAGTCACACACTCCCTCCACAGACGGGAATGCAGCGGTTCCCGCCTTCCCTTGGAGATCAATTGTCTCTCCAGCCTGGTCACTGCAGCGTCAATGTTCTTGTCCGGGTGGGCAGAGCCTGTGACCTCTGTGGAGGTAGCACTGTTCCTGGGGGGACAACCCTTTCACCATTACGTGCCCCACGAGGGGGTAAGAACCAGCCCCCCCCCAGCAGCTGTCCTTGAATCACAGCTCACTGACGGTGGATCTGACTGCTGGCTTCCTGCGTGCGAGGCCTTGGCCTGCTACCAGCAGAGAGACAGCTGGGGAGGGCCAGGTCTTTAACTGTAATGTATATCCCAGCCCGAGGCTGCTGGTTTTGGGGGGAGGGGGGCAGTCCTTAATCTGATAGCGCACACATGTATCGGGGAGTGAGGGGGTTGCTAGTGCCTGCAGAGTCTATTACTCGTACCCTCTACACAGAACTTGTAACTAAAATATTTAACACAGCGGATTTTAAATGAAATAAAACTGGGCAACGACTGCAAGGTGGGGTGTGTTTGAGGGGGTGAGCAGCAGCTCCTGGGTGAGGACTCGGGCACCAGCAGCATTCTGAGTGTAGTGTAAGAAGTGTGTTACCTGGTGGTGAGAGAAAAGGGGAAATGGGAGCTGGTGGTGGAGTACCACATTACTGGTGGTACTAAATTGAGGCTACTGTGGCTGTGACCTCTCTGGTCCTCACACCCTCTTTGGCACACAGTTGGTTCTTCCCAGCAGAGATGAGGTTTTTCAGGGCTGGAAATCATGCTTTTCTTGGTCTAGCAACTGTTACAGATGGTGAGGAAATCCCAATGTTTGCTAAATGATGTGATGGCCAAGGGGGAGACCTGAGACAGGCTGTTAAAAGCACAGCTGTGGAGTCAGGTTGGTTTTTCCCTGTTGCAGCAAGGAGAGCTGTAAATGATGCAAGTAGGGGAAAGGGCTGTTGGTCACAGAAGGAGAAAGGAGGCAAGATCAAAGAACTGTACAGCAAAAGCTGTCTGTGGTGCTGAGAGCATTTCCCCAGGGAGCTGTCCTTGTTGGAACAATATGAAATCGTTCCTGGATCATGGCAGGGTTTTTCCAGCTCTGATCACAACTTCAGAGAATGGTTTTGCCCTTCCCAGCGATGAGTGAAGAAGGCAGCCCCTTTTAACAGAAAATGATTGCACTCACAGCTGGCATCCTGAGGAAAGGGAGAGCAGTTCCTAGTACTGGTTCCTAGGGCTTCCTGGCAGCTATGGAGAAACTGGTGTATGGAGTCAGCTTTCCCTCTGACTGGCCCTGGTCGAGGTAGAAGGTTAGGAGGAGAGGAAAACCCCTTCCCTATGCTGTAAAGGAAGGGCAAAGAGTTTTCCTGCTCTTGCACAAATAAATCGAATGAAAGAGAAGGGTCTGATATTAAAAAATGCTGCTGGCACCCAGCCCTCCATGCTGGTTTAGGGTTTAGGATACAGAAGGCCCACCTTGACTTTGTACGTGAGCCTGTGGAAGGGCAACGCCTGTGTTCTGTCTGGAGCTGCAATAAAAGGCCTTTGAACTACCCGGGGAGTGAATGTACAGTCCAGCTCTTACAATGACACAGCCTAGCCCAAGCTGTATTTAATCTGCCCTCTCGAGGCTTGCTGTAGGAGGGTCGTGCAGCTGCCATGGTTGAAGCTTTTGGGGTTTGGTTTTTTTTTTTTGACCCTTCCGGGTGTCACCCAGACCACTGTGCTGCAAGAATTCATGCTGTGGCTTTGGCCACAGGGTCAGTCCTTCTGAACCTCCCCTGAATCACAGGCCTAGGAGGCTGATGGCCAAGGGTAGAAGCCTGCTGTGGCATTAGTGATCATCTCTCTGGTTAGTCCTCTTGCTTCTGCACAGCCTTTGAGGTGCCACCTGCCATTGCCAGAGTGGGAGATGAGTTTCTCCCGGGCTCTGCTTCCCTCTGGTGGACAAGCGCTCCTGCTGCTGCCCGAGAGCCATGCTGAGTCAGCAGGGAGCAAGGTGGTGCTGCCACTGGCAAGCCAGAGCTGGAACCAGCGAGCCACGGAGGAGTTTCACTGGTGCCAGTAATTCCTTATTATTGGAGATGAGTGAGCAGGAGGTAGGAGCACTGGGAGAGGAGGGCCGAAACTACACCACTGCCACTGCTAGCTCAGCCTTCATCCCAGGACCTTGACTTGCACAAATGAGCGCAGCATCCTCTGCTTTGGGCTGGTAGCAGATACTGTCCCCCCCCCCCCCCCCCCCTTCTTTTTCCTGCCTCTGGGTTTGTGTTTACTCTTACCCTCTGTCGAACAGTGCTGGCTCTCAGAGCTCATCCCTTTAAGCCCTCAGTTTGATGTAGCAGGGGTGCCTGTGCTCAAAGCACAGCACTAAAGGCAGCAGGGCTGCCATCCTGCCAGCAGAAAGGAGCACCCGGGCCCAGGAGGCTGCAGCCAGAACAGGTAATGATTTTCCCAACTGAGCTGCAACTGCATGGCCGTGCTGACCCAAGAAGCCCTGAGCAGGCAGGGGCACAAGGGGAGAGGGCCAGGCACTCAGTACCAACTTTGGGGTTTTGGCTGCAGGTGCTGACAGCCAATGGATGATACCAACCCAGGGCTCCCAGGTAGGTTTGAGAAACAGACTGGGGCTCTCCCTCACTTAGCACACTTAGCCCAGGCTTGACTGGTCCAGCTCAGACACAAAAGGATGCTTTGTCAAAGCAATTCATGAGGGGTTTATTTAGTTCAGCAGGCTGGGGGGAGAAGCATGGATGGTTCCTGCCCCTCTAGTCCCCCCAGCAGACATTACTTACACATACATGCAGTCAGTGATGGGCACAGCCCCCGGGCTCAGGCACCAGCCAGTGGGGCTTGGAGGAGATGCACTTGGAAACCACAAAAAAATAATAGGGAGGGCATCACCGTGATAGCAGCAGAGATAAAAAATGTAGGGAGGGAGTTCCAGGGTGCAGTGGTAAACTGCGCAAGGGATGCCCCAGCAGGGGAGTATGGCTTCTCCCTGGGAGCGGACACCTGGGCTCTCTTTCCCACCAGAGAGGATCTAAAGGAGAAGATACACTTGCCCAGACTGCCACCTCTCTTGGAAATGCCAGCAAACACAAGCAGAGACAAAAGAACACGTAAGGCTGCAAAACCCCATGTGCACTCCATCCCAGGACAACCCTTGCAAGCAAACCTCCCCCAGCAGGCAGAGCTGCCCGTGCCACCCAGGGTCACAAATGCCAGAGATCGTAGCTGTGTGCCCAGCTCCCTGAGGGAAGGAGAGCCTGCCTAGCCCACCAGCTTGTTCCATGGGATATTGCTGAAGAAGGAGTGGGACTTGAGCTTTGCCATGCCACCTCCTCCAGAGCCCAAGCGTCGCTTTGGGTTGTACTGCAGGAGCTGAAGAGAAAAGGGACAGGACAACAGGATGGGGATGCTGGAAAAGCTACCCAGGCTGGACCCTATCCTTCCCCAGCCTCTAGCCCTGTCCTCTCTCCCACCCACCAGCCTCTCACCTCAGTGAGCAGTGAGGTAGCAGCCAGGCTGAGCCCCTCTGGCAGATGCAGCTGGGTGTGAGGTTGAATCCCTGAAGGGTGGTTTTGGGACAGCGGCTGTGGAAGGAAGAGAGAGAGGGTGAATGGAGGCGCTGAGGAGGGTAGGAGCACCCTGCTGAGCCTTCACTGCCAGCCCTCCATAGCAGTATTTAAAACAGGGCTCTGAATGCCAGAGGCTATGCACAGGTACTCCCCCTCACACACCTAAAGCAGCCTGGCACAGCACTTTGCTGCCAGCAGGGCAAGGCACCCTCCCAGCACCTGCACGGCAGGCAGCCCTTGTGCTAGTGTCAGGTCCTCTCCCCCGCCCTTTGCACAGGTCCTCTGTCTCTTACCACTCCTGTCAGCAACTCGTACAAGAGAGAGCCAAAGCTCCAGCAGTCAGCTGCTTCAGTGGGCTCTGTGATCCCCCCCACTTCTGCAGAAAGAGCCAGAGAGGTGTTAGAGCTGGAGGCAGAGAGCACCAGTGGCAGTACTGTGCTGGGTACATCTCACCACCTGCAGAAGCCCCCTCTCCCCTGGTCAGTGGCAGAGGGCAGGAGAAGACCGAGAACACGTCCCTTACCTGGGGCACTGTACAGCTCTTCCCATGCCTGGCTGCAGTACTGGGGCTCCACCTCTGTCCACTGGCCAAAGAAGGTGAGACGAACGTGACCTGCAGAGCAGCACCAGAGCCAAAAGCAGGGAGGTTAGGACAAAGCTAGGGACTAGCCAAGCCATATCCCTGCAACTGGGAACAGGCAGGGCACTGGGCGACCACTGTGCCCTGAACGTTGAGGCACTGTGCATCCCGCAGCCTCCCAGTGCTTGCCCGACCTGCCCAACAGACACTTGCAGCTGGTGAGACTGGCTAGGTGGACTGCAAGCTCACTGACCTCTGTACAGGCTGTAGTGAGGAAAGACGCAGTTTTTAAAGGAGGGAACATGAGCTTTTCCCCTCTGCGTTTTTCTTTTCCTAAGCAATTTCTTTTTGCCCCATGTGTTACCAGCTGAGCAGGGGCTTGCACTCAGCTTGCACCGACAGGGGTACCCATGGTTCGAAGGGATGGGCAGCTCCAGAATACCCCAGGGGGCAGTAACTACAAGCAGGGGAAAACTGCAGTCCCACTAACCTCAGGCACAGTTCAGCTGGTCACAGCTTCCCTGTGCTGGGATTTCCCAGGCAGCAGCCCCATGGGGGAGCAAGAGTGATGCATTCCTGTGGCTCCAGCCCCAAGCCTCCAACTACAGAGCCCTCCCTTGTAATAACCACTTGGAAATCCCAACTGAGACCATATCTTCAGGCTCAGAAACATCCAAACCTCTCCAAACTGCCACCCTCACCCAAAGCAAACTTAAGAAAGCCCATGTCTCCTGGAAATGGGGTAAACAGCCCAGCTGAGAGGTCAATCTCCTCCTCTGGGCAGCAGCCTTGTGCACGACCTACCAGCTGCATCAAGAAGCAGGTTCCTGGGGTTGAGGTCCCTGCACAATACACCCTGTTGGTGAAGTCCCTCTAAGGCCAGGAGGATTTCTGCTGCCCACAGTTGCACCTGCTCCTCCTTCACAGCCCACGCTCTCCGGCCATGCCCATGGGAAGCCAAAGCCCTGCACTGTTCTGATGGTGGCTGCTTGCCAAGGCGGCCACAGGTCAGGCTCGCTCCCTGTGAAGGCTCCCACACGGCTGGGTCAGGCCCGCTGGGCTTGCCAGAGCTGGACAGGGCAACTCCTGCACGAAGCTGCCTCTGACCTGAGGACAGGAGGGGCCAAGCCCAGGGGACCTCAGACACTTGCTCCCCTGCCCCTGGCTGGCCCCCCTTCACAGTCTTCCGTACATGGGCAGGCATCTGTGGCAGTCTGAGATCTTGTTGGGAGGCTGCTCGCTCTGACTCGCAGCCCACACCACTTCTTAGAGTGTCCCACGGGTAGATGACCAGGCCTTGGCTGGTAAGGCAGCCAAGGCCTTTGGCTGCTGCTGCTGCTGGCACGCGGTCCATGATGCCAGACACAGCCTGTGCCATGCTTAGATCCTGCCCTTTGGATGCAGCCCTTGTGCCAGCAGCTGGAGCCATGCGGAGCTGGCAGTGGTTCCCTGAGCCAGGGTCCATGGGGTTGGGGGACTGCTCCTGAGGGAGTGAGGCATCAGTGTTTCCCAATACTCGGTGGGTCACAGAGCCCGGGTGGCCTCTGCATGTCTGTACAGAGAAGATGGAGACTTGGCTGTTGTCCTGGGAGCTTCCCACACCATCTTCTCTGCCACAGTCCCTCAGGGCTTGAACGGTACTTGAATTGGCAGAGTCCTGCTGGACACAGTACTTGGAGCGGAGGTGAGACCACAGTGTCTCCCCTGGAAAGCAGAGAGAAGAACAAGTGATAGGGCAGAAGGCATCCCTGGTTCCAAAGGCTCAAGCCCCACCTCCTTTAGCAGCCCTGCTCCCCATTCTGCACAGTCTCCTTGGTGCCAGCTCTGCCACTTCCATGTCACGGGCCAGGCACATCTGCACACATGCCCCTGATCTCACTGTCATCCCAAATCTCTGAAAGCCCTTCCTCCCCATGTAACAGAGACACCAGAGAGCTTCCACAGCACAGCACAGAGCCTGCGGGTCAGCAACAAGCCAGAGCAGTGAGCCCTGGAGCCCATAGCACCCTGCCAGGGCTTCCCAGTCTCACTACACCCAGTTGCTGGCTGCTTTCTGCAAATTCCTCCTACAGCAACACACAGGTTAAGGCTGTTCTCACAAACACACACATCAACCTTCATTTGTTATTGCTGGGCTCCATCTGCTGCTCCCTACACATCCACTCAGCAGAAAGCAAAGAAGCTCCTCTGGTCAAGCCTCCACCTTCTCACACTTCTTCACTAGGATCTGGGACAAGCCTCAAGTTTGTTTCCTTGTTCTACCTGAATCCCCATGTGTGCCTTGTCCTTTATACCCCAATTCTCCATCTCCTTTCTTTGGTCTGATCTCAAAATCCAGTGTGACCACTTCTTTTGTAATCAAAAAATGTTTTATAAAGCTTTTATCAAAAGACTGTTTTGTTCTACAACATCCAGATGAACTACTTCACTTGGTTCTCCTTCTCCATTACCTTCCTGTCATGGTCAAACAACACCAGTAAAATGAAGAGGTTTTTCTGTTCAAGATGCTGGACCACATCAACCTCCTTACTTCAAGGCATGACCATTCCTGGTCCCCTAAGGCTAGTTTCCATGTAACACCCCCCCCCAACACACACACACAACCTCTTTTTCCTCGAAGGGCTTCACAGGCCTGTTTCTAGGTTACCTCCCAAGTCAGCTCTTATCAAACCTCCAGAATCCCCAATACAGCTGATCAGCTCCTTCCACAAAGTCTCCAAACCCAGTGTCCTGGTTTGAGTGAGTACAGAACTAATTCTGTTCAACGATTTTACTTTTCAGCTCAGTTCTTCTAACTCAATTCTTTCTTCCCCTTTGGGGAGGGAGGGGGATTAACAGAGAGCATCTTTTATAGGTCTAAGGGGCCACCCTGACCCTAAACTGTGACACCCTGGTACCCACCACCCTTCTCAGAAGGCGGCAGCTTGTGCTGTCACTATAAAAACCAGCCCCAAAGCAGCAGGAGAAACTTATTTGAGATTTTGAAGAAAGGAAGGTTGGGGATAAGAGCAAGACTCCACAGAAGGGAGTAATGCTGTCCCCACTCACCCTGCACGTGCTCCAGGTGGAGGAAGATGGAGTCCTCACTCACATAGTAGCACAACAGCTTGACCATGAAGGGGACCCCATGAGGGATGATGGTCTGTCGCTCACGAGTCTCAACATGGGACTTTGGGAGGCTCTGAGGAGGTACAGGTAGATGGGTGTTACAGCACAATAGGGACTTGGACTCCCTGCCATCTAGCAGGGCAGAAGGCCACTCAGAAAGATAGCGCGCCATCTGCCAAGCCCCATGGCTGCTCCCCTGCATCCTCTGCAATTGAGCTGTCTGTGGAAACCTGCAGCTCATACTGAGGTCTGTCAGTCCCCAGCACGCAGCTGTGGAAAGGCCGGGCTCTGCAAAGCTCTGCCCAGGCAGAGCACTCCCCACCTGCACTGGGGGACCCAGAGGACACTGTCGGTCCAGAGCAATGGACTTCCCCCACAACTGCCCCTAACTCCCTCCAGATGGGAACCTGCCATCCCAGCCCTCTCTCAACTCCCCTCTGGAACTCTTGCTTCTCCCTGTCATGCCAGGACCGCCTTGTCCCAGTATTAAAGTCCTTTGTTTTTAGTTTTAAGAGAACTGGAAAATGCTCCAGGACTTGTACTGAGCACACCTCATCCACAAGCTGTTTCAGGGGTTGACCCATATTCACACAGGCATAAGCTGGATCTGCAGCATTACAAGGCAGAGAAACAGATGACCAAGGAGAACCACTTTCCTCCTGATCACAGCCAAAAGAGGCTTAATGAACTTCCTCCACACCTCTGAGCTACTATTTTTTTGTCCTCTCACCTGGCCCAGCCATCTGCTTGGATAAGGGGACTCTGGCATGACAGAGAGAAGCAGGCAGATGAAACTGAAAACACCCACCTTAAGTACAAAGGTCCCACCAGTGGCTGGATCCTGGACAATCTGCACCTGGGAGCAGTACATACAGCACTGGTCAAAAGCCCTGGCTGCTCTCACCCCAACACACAGCTCACAGAAATGACCCAAGGGACTCAACTCTGGAACTGAAAAGAACTTCAACGCAACTAAAGAAATTTGGTGGTTCTCAAAACCACTTCTCTTGAAAGTCAAACCACAGGTTGTTAGCAATGAGACAGCCACGCAGCCAGGGAGCATAAAGTTAATTAAACCAAGAGGTGACTCCCACACCATTTTTGCTGCCTTCACACAGCAGGGTTTCACACTGCTCCTTCTGGGCTCTATGGGGTGCGCTGGGCTGCCCAGTTGGGCCTCAGTAGGACAGAACCACATCAGTCCTGACAAACTGAGATGTGTGAACAGCAGAGGAGAGCAATGTGCCAGTGTGCGTATGGAAACAGCAACCCTGGCATCTTTGCTCCAAGATCATAAACTATTATTCAGCCAGACAGCTTGTCTTCTGCTGAAGTCTAGATTACCCATAGAAGTCCATCGCCGTGGTTACCTAGGCATCAAGCACAATTCCATGCACGGGAAAGAAGTGAATGCATCAACTTGCCTGTAAATATCTTGGGAGCTCTGGTAAGCAAAAGTAATGGGGACAGATTTCCCAACTAACTCCTAAAAGGTCTTGCATCTTCACCCGACAATTTCCCTTGGTGGGAATGATGTGGATAGATACCCTCACGTTCCTGGATGGGTGCACTGGGGACCAGCACTCCCATCTCAGCTGACAGAACCCTCCAGCTTTACAGTCCTTTTGGTCCAGCCCCAGCTTTACCTTGCCAATTCCAGGTCGAGTCATTACCTTATCAATCACTCCCACAACCTTGCACCGCCTCAGGTTCTCCACTGCTGAGCTGAGAGTCCTGATCGGCCGGAAGCGTAGGCTGCTGTAACCCTGCAAGGTGGTGAGAGAAGAGGATGAGGGACCTAGAGATGCTACTGTCCCTGAGAGCAGGTCCCTGCATTTTCCAGAGAAGGCAGCAATATTGCCGGGCTGGTCAACATCCAGAGACAATGGTCCAACAGCCATGGTCAATTCCTAATATAGAACTGTAGAATCATAGATGTGTTGGGTTGGAAGGGACCTCTAAAGGTCATCTAGTCCAACCCCCCCTGCAGTGAGCAGGGACATCCTCAACTAGATCAGGTTGATCAGAGTCTCATCAAGCCTGACCCTGAATGCCTCCAGGTATGGGGCCTCCTCCGCTTATCTCCCTGGGCAACCTGTTCCAGCATTCCACCACCCTCAGAGTAAAGAGCTTCCTAATGTCCAATCTACATCTACCCTTCTCTAGTTTAAAACCATTGCCCCTTGTCCTGTTGCTACATTAGCTGGACCATTTTCTTGGCCATCTCCTTGATTTCTGAAGTTTTCAATGAAAGCTTGCACCTGCAAGCAGAAGCAAAATCACTCAAAAACATGTACCTGGACCTGGACCACTTCAACACTAATGGGATCTGTATGCCTTTCTCTGCTTATCCTCCTCATCAGGCCCCATCCCTGGCCTCCCTCACCCCCCTCTCCCTTCATTAACCACCTCCTAACCACAGTGCAGAAAAGCAGCCATCCTCTTTAGTTTCCATGCACATGGGAACAATGACAGGAACGACAACATGTTTAACATCTGACAGGGTGTTCTCCTCCACTGGCTTCAGTCCCACCAAAAATGGCCATTTTCACTATGGTGGCAACAAGCTAAACATACACACCTCGGGGGGATGGGGTGGGGGGTGGTGCTGGAAGCACTCCAGGCAAGCTGGGACCACCTCAGCTCTTTGATCCATGCAGAGTGAAAGGCTGCTAGCTCCCTCACAGCCACTGGCAAGCTGGGTTGCTTTGCAGCTGATGTCTGCCCTATTCTCTACACCACCTTACCGTGGCATCTGGCAGAGGCAGTAGAGGAAGCTCACCGAGGCGGCTTTACGTGTGTCACCCCCAGGCTTCCCAGTGTCACGGATCCACTGCCATCCCACCCATGCCACCCCCTCCCAGCCCCTCACCGTGGTGGTGGGGTTGCCATCTCCCGCAGCCCGCTGGAGGTGGCAGTTGAAGATCTCCTCCGCACGCCTCAGGTACTGTGTGATCTTCCGCTTCACAGCCTCCCGACGCTCCTTGTTGGGGTCAACTGTGGTCGGTGCAGAGGATGGGCATGAGGGTCCTGCCCTGCTCCCCGGAGGTATCTCCTGGTCCCCACGCCATGCTCCGAGAGGGATGATTCGGCCCCCTCACTGCTCTCCCCAGAGGGATGTCCTGGTCCCCTCACCCCTCTCCCAGCAGGGACGCGCTGGCCCTCTGGCTGCAGTCCCCTTGCCGAATCCCCCAGAGGAATCTCCCCGTCCCCTCGTCATTCTCCCTGGAGGGATGTGTCCTGCCCGTCGGCGTCCCCGCGCCGCTCTCCCCAGGGGGATGCCCCCGTCCCCTGGCCGCGTTCCCCGGAGCGATGCCCGAGCGGCCCGCCCTGCGGGGAGGCCCCACGCACCCTGCACGCCGCGGAGCAGCACATCCACGCCGTTCTGGTAGTGGTTGAAGGCCTCCTCGTAGTCCTCGCTGACGTCCCGCTCCAGCGCCAGCCGCAGCTGCCGCGCCGCCTCCACCAGGTAGTCCCGCCGCCCGCCGCCCTCGGGCCCCGCCGGGGAGACGCGGCTCCGCAGCTGCCCCAGGTAGACGCGGGCCTGCGCCAGCGCCCGGGAGCAGGGCTCGGGCTCCGGCCGGATCATGGCCCCGCGCCGTCGCCCTGCGCCGCCGGCAGGCAGAGAGCGGGGACGCGCGGGTGAAGGGCGCCGCGCGCCGCGGCCCTTCCGCCGGCCGCGGACTGGCGCGGGCCACGCCCGCCCCGTGCCAGTGCCAGTGCCAGTGCCCGTGCCCGTGCCCGTGCCCCGGCCCCGCTCCCCGCCGGCCCCCCGCGGGCACGCACCTGTCCGAGCGCTGCCCGCAGCATCCTCCGGCCGCCGGGGCGGGGCCGGGACGGGCCCACGTGCCGCCGCGCGCCCCCGGGGCGACGGGGCTGCCGGCGCCGCGTTGATTGGCTGCGGATGAGCTCATCAACCCCGGCCCCGGCCACACCGGGAAGGGGGGGGTGTCCCGGCCGGGGTCCTGCCGTCGCCCCCGCCCCAAGGCAGGGTCTTCATCGCTCGGTCAACGTGCGGTGCGCGCCGTTGCTCTGCTTGCTCTGTTACCGTCCTTATTCACCGTTAATTGGCCTTAATTAATAAAGCTCCCATTCATTAAGCACTGCCTTGCTACCGTATTTCCTTCTTCCCGTAACAAGTAATTGGCCGTGCTTTAAATAGCCTTTGCCTCTACCTACTTCTCTAAGGCTGCCCCGTCCCAGCAGCTCCCTGGCACCAGGGCCACCGCTGGGTGGCCGGCCAATTCCTTTGGACACCTTTAAGATTTGTCTGGACAGGGTACTGGGCCATCCTGTCTAGACTGTGCTTTTGCCAGGAAAGGTTGAACCAGGTGATCCTTGAGGTCCCTTCCAAGCTTTATTCCGTGATTGTATGGTTCTGCATGGCCCCGCATTTCTGATGTGAGTCTTTCAAGCGGGTGTCATTGCTCCTCAAGCCTGGGCTCTCAGCCGGCCCTTTTACCAACTCCTACAGACTCATTCGGTTTTGCAAACTTATTTCAATACTACAGAGTAGGGAATGTCAGCACAAATGCACTAAGGTGCAGCAAAACAACAGCGTGGTGGAGATCCTACCTGGTGGTTAAGAAATACTTTGTATGTGAAAAGTGTCATTCTTCGGCTTAACCTAGAAGCACGTGTGCCTGGCCTCCTGGCTTGGCTTTTTCATGGAAGGCCAGGTCTGGGGGACCCACAGTTATTTGCAAAGGAGATTTGTTGAGTCAGGAATGCTCAAACAGTTATGCCTCAGGCCAGTTGGTTTGATGCATCTGTGGGATGGTTGGTCCAGGTCCAAATAATTGCCCTTCTGGAGGGGTGGCAGGGGACCTATAAAGGGAGGAAAGCTGGAATGAAGTCCCAGTGACACAATAAGAAAGACTGTGCTGAGATCAGTTGGGAAGCAGGAGGCACCTGCATCTTTATCCATCCTGTGCTAACCTATGGGCATGTTCCATTGCAACAGAAAATGTTTCTCGAAAGGTGGCTTCACTTGGACAAGAGCTAGCCCCATGCTGTGCCATCATAGCCACACCAGCCTGGACACTCTGCTTTCAGACCCCACTGGAGCCAATACTTTTTGTGGGGCTGGCTCCAGCCTTTCCCAAGGAGTCACCAGGTGACATCTGAGCCTGGAGCAGAATGAAGGCTCCTGTGTCAAGCCAGGATGCCCAAGGGGACATGCATTTGTGGCTGACCCATTACTTTGTACCTTGAACACACTGATGGCAGGGGCTCTTCCCTGGCTCGTGTCCCTGAGGAAGCTCTTTTGTGCAGCCCAGTCTTCCCAGAACAGGAACAGTAAAGCTCGTGCCTGTGGCTCAGCTCAGCGTTCAACAGACAAACACTTTCTTATGAAAACCATTTGCTTGGGGGTGCAAAAGGCTAATAGTGTGCCTCAGAGGGCAGGTCTGCTAGGATGCTTTGTAAGGCAACCCACTGCCCAAATGTGACCTGTCTGCTTGGTTCTTTGGTTTCTTCTCCAAATACTTTCAGGTTCCTCTTTCCCATCAATCTCTGCCTAATAGAAACCAGTTTGTTCTGTCCAGCCTGTTTATACCCTCCCCAATCTCTAGGGCCTTTTAATTCCCGATAAAACACAGGGGCCTCTTCTTCAAGAGAAAAATCTGAGCAGGCAAGAAGTGAAGCAGGGCCCAGGATGAGAGCAGGGACTCTGCCAGCACAACCCACGTGCCTGACTTCAGCAGATCCTTGTGGGCCTGGAGAGGACAGACAGCATGGGTAAGCTACAAAACTCAGCATAAGGTATCTGTAGATTGTGTTGGATATTGGGGTGATGGTGATAGAGAGATGTGTGAAGAGGAGTCACCAGGAACAGAAAAAACCTCTGGTGAGTTCATTGCCAAACTCCTCCTTTAGCCCTCACAGAGATAAAACAGCCATTACCCAAAGTCACATCAGAACTGTATTTAAAACCTTTTGTTGCTTCACACAGTTAAAGTTGTGCTCCCTCTGGATGGGAAGGGAGGAGCCAGAAGATGTGGGGAAACTGTTTTGACTTTGTTTTGGGACCCCATGGCAGAGCTGAGCAGGGCCAAGTTTGGGCAATGCTGGGGGTCACTCAGCCCTGAGCAGACACACTATGGGGCCAGCAAGGTGGAGAGAACAAGGGACAGTGCAGAAGACACTGAGCCAAAGGCACTGGCAAGGAGAAGTGCCCCAAGGACTGACCTGCGAGGAAGAGCCTTGCAAGGGGAGAAGATGTGCACTGGCCCTGAGGCACAGCAGCCCTTACCTATGGCCTTCCAGTTTCCCATGTCAGTGGTGTCTGCAGGATGTTAAATTTAGGGGACTATTTTTAGATCAACCTGCTGAAGAGCTTGTGGCCCTTGTCAGGAGGTGGGAACTTGCAAAGCAAGACCATCACTGGCAAATAACAGGGAAGGGAGTGAGCGCTGCCCTTTTTCTCACAGCCAAAACAGAGGCATGAGAGTTGGCAAAAGCTTAAAACATGCAGAGGCTGCAAACCTCACTGACTGCAACAAGCAGAAAGATTATGACCAACTTTGTGAGGCTGAAAAATCTGGTAAGTCACAAGCGAGAGTTTAGGACCTCAGTGCATCTTTATTTACAGAGACACGTGGGAGACCTGCACCAGCAAGTGCAGGGAGAAGCTGCTGGAAGGCACCACTCTGCTGGCATCCCAGGATCGGGGATGCCAGAGGTTCTCAGCAGGGCTTCATCAGCTGCAATGCTACATCTCTGGGCTCATCTCCACTTTGTCTTTTCAGATAATTCCCCCAAAATACATGATGTTTTGTTCCTAGTACAGCTGGAACCCAGCTTATGTTTTGTCTCCCTTGTAAATCTCTTCTAAACCATCTTGCTGCAGCTCTGGCTTCTAAAGCCTTATTAAACAAACCTTTGCCCCGCAAGGCTGGGAGACCCAGGGACACTGATAACCCAGTGGTGCGCTGCTCCCATGAGACAGCTGTCCATCTCCGTGGGATATGCAGGAAGGGGAAGGATGGGGGATTTGGGAGCACCAGGGCCAGGGCATGTTTACTGCCTGTCCATGGAGGACCAGCATGGGATTGTTCTGCTCCCTGCTGACTTTGGGGCTGGTGTCTATCCCAGTCCCGTTACATGGGACCAGAGCCATGCTTTTCAGCACTTGGGGCACACGGGGGTTTGTAGATGTAGCTGACCTTGTCACGGTGCTCAGGGGACACACTTGCTGTGTCAGGGAGCGCTGACAGGAGGAGCTACTGATAAAAGCCTCCAAAAAGGGCACAACTGGGAGCAACACAGAGCAGAGACAGGCAGACAGTGGTCGGTCCCCTTGGGAGGGAGCATGGGTGGTGGCCGTGAACCCCAATGCCAGGAGCCCTGTTCTCCTCCTCAGGGCAGCAGGCCCCCACTCTGACCCTCACGTCACCATTGGGTATGATGTCCTGATGGAAGCCCCTGCCATCCTTGGATGAGGAGAGTCCCACAGGTCCCAGGACTCTCCCCTCCAGGGACAGGGAGGGGAGCTGGGTCTCCCCTAGCACTGAATGCCTGCAGCAACCCTGAGAGCGTCAGGGAGCTTCTAGGGCTCATCCACTTCTTTGCATTGGTGAAGCCTCAGTGAAACATCTCCCAGAGCTGGAGGGAGCCCTGACACCTGGAGATGCAGTTCCCAAACCTCCCATGCTGGTGGTGCCTTCCCCTCCTCAGTGATGCAGCAAGACAGCCACATCCCCCCCCAGGCACCCACATCCTTCCCCTTCACCCCAACACTCCATGCCAGGGGAAGAGCAGGGTATGAGGCTGCACACAGCACCCAGGGGTCTCAGGCAATGCAGGGGTAGAAGCAACACGGGGTGGCTGTGTGAGGCAGGTGCCCAGCCCCACCAGCTCTGGGCAGAGCTGCCTGAAAACTTGCAGTGCTGAGCAGCAGACAAAGAGGTGACACTGGACAACAGGAACTGTTAGGAAAAGCTGCTGGCTGTGAGTTTGTTTGAATTTTTTTTAACTCTAATCACCACTCTTGACAAACTTTTATTAATTAACATCCTCAGGTTTAAGTAACTTCTTTTTAAAGGTTTAACACTATTGTGGTGAAACTTTTACTGATAAAACCAATACCAAAACTGCCACATACATCCCTCGAGTGCTACACACCGTTCTCCTTAGCCTCAAAATGCAACCAGTCAGGCTGAAATGACATGCAGGGATGGGGAGATGGGGAGAGTCTGCACAGATCAGGACAGGCCACTGGAGCCAAGGTGGCATGTGGCCCACGCAGACACTGAAGGGGAAGGAGAGCAGAGAGTCCCCCTCATCCACGAGGCAGCCAAGGAGGAACTTCATGGGCTGTTGTTGAGGCAGAGCCCATATAGGCTGTGCCCCAGGACACTGTGGATGCCAGAAGTGGAAATGGAGTCCACAAGGGATCCAGCAAACTCCTGGAGGATATGCCCAGCCACACTCACACAGCCCATGCCATGCTGCATGGTGTCAATGTGGAGGTTCACGTTACCTCAACACCCACCACTAGCATTCCCTGCCAGGATACCACTGCCACAGGACCTGCCCTGTCTCCACATCCTTGTTCCAGCCCCAAGCAGCACCAGCATTACAGCTTTGAAGGAGCCTGCTCTGGCTACAGGCTGCCTGGCTGGAGGAGCTGTCTTGGCCCCAACACCTGCTATGTTAGGCTCCGCTCTTGTTCCTCAGTGCAGGATAAACCACAGGTCACCTCATGATAATGTTGAAGGCTTTGCACATCTTGTCCTCCAGCCTTTTGCTTGAAGTTTTCAAGAACCCCTGATTTTGTTTTAACCCTATACCAGAGGTGCCCCACAAGCATACTGGTGCCCAATTCACCCTTAGGGTTTCCAGCTACGTGCACTGCTCCAAGGTAGATCTTGCACAGAGCAGCACAGGATGCATTTGTCCGTGAGCCCCAGCCCCCTGCAGCAGAAGTGAGAAAGGGGAGAGGAAGAGCCCCAGGGCACTGCTTAAGGCACACAGAAAAAAGGTCTGTGGCTGACCCCCCAGGACCTGGCTGAGCGATGAAAAGCAGGAAACAGCAGCACCCACAGCCCACCTGGATGAGGGCTGCCAGCACCCTACACACCCCGGGATGTTCCCAGTACAGGCCAGCCTGTCCCCGTGACAACTGAATGAGCCTTGGCGGGGTGTTTCTTAGGTGGGAAGGCCCACAGGTAGCCTGTCCCTTGCATCAGCCCAGTCAGGGAGCGGGAAAGCCACAGGGCAGCGAGCCAAACATTTGAACTGGGGTGAGCACAGGATGGGGATGATGAACAGGGAGAAGTACCATCCTATGCCATGGTGCAGAAGGGCAGTTCCCTCAAGCGTCTCCCAGTACCCACCTGAGCTCCAGCACATAGGTTGCCTGCAGCCTGGGGAGTGACTTGATCCTGACCTGACCTGGTGGTTGCCCATCTCTAGCATCACACCAATGGATGCTGCAGGAGTTAGGGACAAGTTAGGGTGCTAGGGACAAGCCCTGGGCCACTGAGGTACTGCTCTCCTCCAGCCTGGGGAAGAGCCCTGCCTGCAGACGCTGGAAAGCAGACGGGAGTGCTCACACTGCCGGCTCCTGCATCTGACTACCAGGCTTTATTGAGCAAGGCAAGGCTGGGATGTGGCTGTAAGTTAAGCGAGGGGCCCCAGCAACCCCAATTCCCTCCCCTTCCCCATCAGGAGGGCTTCCCAGGAAAACTCCCTGGCACTCTCCTGGGTTGCCACATGCCAATGCTGGGACGGACATAGCCCTGCAGCCTTGCCTGCCTCAGGTTTCCTTCCTCCCCAGCTGCAGGGCATTGGCAGGACAGAGCTGTTTTGCAGCTGCAGTCCTCTGAGCCGTCTCCGCTCTCCCTCCCATATCATGTTGTTCCTAGCCAGCTCCAGCAGCACATCCACCAGCTCAGCTTCTTGTTGCCCCCAGGATTCCCTTGAACATTAACACACTGGTTGAGTTCCTCATCTTCAGCCCCAGGCCTGGTCATGAGTCCTTTTATCCTGCTGCCGATGGTGCAGATGGGGCAAAAGAGTCCTCGGTTCCAGCTGCATTACCACCAGGGCCAGGCAAGAGTCCAGTCATCTCTTCCCTGACAGAGTCCTGCTCCACACCACTGCTTGGAGGGGCACGGCTCCGCAAGTTGCCCAGGCTGGGGGCAACGCAGCTGGCTCTAACCCAGGCAGCAGGGCCGAGGCCGGGGGCAGAGCGGAGGCTACCTGCGTGGCGTGCCACATCTGCAAAGAGAGCATGGCATGGGCTGAGCACCGCCAGGACTGAGGGGACATCCAGGTTTACCTACCCAGGTGCCTCCCTCTCTGTGTGCCTGGCTCCTACAGCACTGAAACACAGGGGTAGACACCCCAGGTAGCCACTTCATGGGGAGGAGAGAGGGCAATGGGGCTGAGCCCTGAGCAGCTGTCTTCAGACAAAACAGGGAAATGCAACAGAAAAGTGCCAGCCACGGGCACCATACCCCAAAAGCACCTGCAGTAAGAGTCCAGCCTGTGCTATTACAGCAAGCAGTTTGAGAGAGTCAGCTAAATATAAAGAGGGAAAGGGTAGAGTAACCCAAACAACAATGAGCCAAGGACAGCAGGAAGGACACAGCTGGCAGCAAGATGAGGCTGAAGCTGGAAATTCACAGAGCCAGGAAACCCAGCATAGTCAATGATGGCAATAGAGTTACACAGCGTCAAGTCATCCAGTCCATCCATCCCCACCCTGGGTGTGACTGGCCAGCTTTGAGCAGCTGAGCCTGGAGACTACAGAGCACCTATTGAGCCCTCAGTAAAAGGCCCATTTTCCCACAGCCAGCCACTGTCCCCTCCATCCTGCTTTCTCCTCTGCACAAACCCCTCACTGCTCACAGTGTCAGAAAAGACCTAAATGCTTAACAAAGCTGCTCGCCCCAAAGAAATGAGCTCAGATGACACCACCAATACCTGCCCTTGCTCACTTACAGTTCACAGTCTTTACGCCTCTTCTTGTCTTGTCTTCTCTTACCTCGGCCCTTGGATCTCCTCCTTCAAAAGGAAAGTACCACAAGAGAGGCTGATGCATGGGAGATGAGACCCACAACCCCAGCTGGTAACACCACTCCTGACTTCTCTTACCTTCCCAGCCTCATCAGGTCCTGCCAGGGCCTGTGAGGAGGAAAAAGGACAGAGTGAAGCAGTTACTTGCACAATGCTGTCTGTGGAGCTGCTGGAGGTGGTTATTGAGGTGCCCTAGTATATACCACAATCTACCTGTTATCATCCATGATTAAAACAGACACAATACGACTTCTCTGCACATTATCAACTCCTCAGCCAGGAGCTGATTGCAGTAGGCAGAGAGAACACAGAGCCAGCAAAGGGACAAGGGACAGTCAGCTTTGGTGACCCCCTTGGGGATATGACATTCTGTCCATGAGGCCAGGAAGCACAGGTTCCGTTTCAGCTGCCCTCAGTGACAGCTTTCATAGCTCAGCTGGTTAAACAAGATGCAATGTCCTGAGTAACACATGGGATTTGCTGCGAAGTCTCAGTAGTGGTTCTCAGACAACACCCATGACATACTTGACTTAAACATCCCCTATAGAGGCCAAGGCCAGGATATCCACCACACCTACACTAAATCTCAAAGAGGAGCAATGTAAAGGTGTGGAAGGTGGCTTAGGGAGAAGCCAAAAGGTGCTGCAGAAGCAAGAAGTTTACACAGAGTCAAGGGCAGCAGCTTGTAGAAGATCCCATGGGAGTTACCCTAGGTGGGAAAACCACAACAGGCTCAGGAAGCTCCCTGCACAGAAAATATCTGGAAGCAGAGTTGGGGGAAGCAACCCATGTGCTTCTTCCCATTCCACCTTATGTATCTACTAGCAGACGCTCCAGAGATGGTGTAGATCTGCATGGGCCTTGGGTCTGCTCCAGCACAGCCTCTTTTGCAACTGCTGGGGAATACCAACCTGGGGATCCTCATGCTCTTCCTTCAGACAAGGATCCTGTCTAACAGCTGCCCAGCAAGACACTCAATCCCCAGTTTTTGCAATACTAAATGACCCTGGGGTTATGATGGAGAGCAAATGCCAGGACCCCCCATGGGGGTGGTGCTGGAGAGGGTCTACAGTGGGGACCAGCTGCAGGCAGCACTGGAGATGCTCCCTGCTCCCACAGCTCTGCAGCCTCCAGCCCAAGTTTGCAGAACTTCTGGGATACAGTGAGCACCTCAAGGGGTTAGCTATGTGCCGGGAATCTGTGGCAGACTGGTACTGAGCATCCATCCCAGGGGCTGCACATCCATGCTGTGTTGGCACTGCACGTTTTAAGCTTCCATTAGTCATCTGGGATGTAAATGCCTGCTCCACAGCCATGGATGGGCCAGCCTCCCTTAAATGCAGGCCCAAGGCCTAGGCCTTCAGCTATCTCTTTGGGACAGTCACGCTCGCATATGCTAAGCCATGGAGCTTCCTGCTGAGCCACAACCTTGGGTGTGCTGCCCCACACCACACGTGCCTTGGAGCTGCCAGCCCATCTCCATTACCCACAGGCAGCTCCTCTGGCCAGAGGAGCACACGCCAGGCGTCCCAAGGCAGCTACAGGGATGGAGGGCACAGCAGTAGCTCACAGAGCCGGGGTGTCACAGCAGCTCCAGCCCTGCAGACAGTCCATGGTGCCTGACCTGACCACAAAACACTGCGCACCCCCTTGGCTGTGCAGAGCAGGTATGGTGTGGCCGAGCAATGGCCATAAGCACCAGCAAACCCCTGCATGGAGACACTAGGGGTGTATCAGCATGGTCAGAGTGCCTCTCAGGCGTCCTTGCTCCACATGCAGGGTGAGCTGGCAGGTTTGCTCTTGCTGGAAAGGAACAGGGTGCAAAATGAGCCTGGGGGGTCCCTACCTGCACTCGCATTTCTTGTGCTCGGTGAACGTCATCTCCACGTAGGGTGCCTCCCCATTTGGCTTTATCTTCAGGAGCTGAAAGAGGAGCAAAGGTTACTTCCCAGGCTGGCCAGCGGCAGGAGGGGGCTGGAAGGGCTCCCGCCGCCCTGCCTCACCACCCCGGCCTCTCAGGCAGACGCATGTCTAACCTGTTCCTCGGGACCTCTGGCAGCAGAGACTCCACCTCTGCATGCAGGCAGCACTGGCCAGGCCCAGACACCCTGGCAGCTTGGGAGGCTTTGCTAGTGCCTCCCCGTGTCTTCAGGGCTGCTATTTAAGGCCTGTGGTCTTGGGATTTCCCAGTCTTAGAGGAGATTTTTCTGTCTCTGCCTTTGTGGGGAGCTTTCACATATTTGACCGCTTTGCACAACTCCCCTCTCTGACGGAAATATCCCCCTAGTCATGTTTTCCAGACCATTCCTATTGCCACTGCCTCCTGGCCCCCTTTCCCACAGCTTGGAGCCTGGAGTCAGTATCACAGTGCCTTCCCAGCCCAGGTGTACAGGATTTGCCTTGTTACAGTGCGGTCCAAAGATGGGATTGGATACCCAGGGGGCTTCACAGGGTATGTTCGTCATTGGCGTGATCCACACTAACCCCTGCAGAAGTCCCTGCTGTTGCCATCCCCCACACAGCAATGTGTTCCCTCTCACAAAGGGAGACCTGTGCTTGGGGGGTTGTCACCCACTCATATCAGGCTCTTGCTCCACCTCAGGCAAGATTTTTTGGAGACTCCCACCCTGCCTTCCAACACACTTTTAACACTCAGGGACCAAAATCACTGGTGATTTATTACATGCACTCTCTAGTCTGTCACCTGTGACAAAGCAGAGCTTTTCCCTGTTCCTCACAGCAACAGCAGGTTTGATCTCCAGCAGTGCAACACAAGGGCTACAGCGTGAGGACAACAGCTGCCTGGTGCACAGGGAAGAGCCAACCAGCAGCTTGCTCACAGCCTGGGATCTTGCACCCCATTTTACACAGCTCCCACAGTGGGGACTAGAAACGTGGCTGGCACAGCCCTTCATGCTCACAATGCTCACAGCACACATTCCCTGTCAGTACCACCATGGGCATTTCCTGACACTTGAGAGCCTCACTTCTCCTGCAGTACAGGGGCAGCACCTGCTTTGCCCCAACAGGCATAATCATGGGCAACTGGGACACCTCCAGCCCCACCGAAGAACAGAGGAGGCCTGGAAAACTGACAGCAGTCAGCAAGACGGACCATGCAGAGAGGACAGGGAGGGAAGCAAGGAGTGAGGCCAGTACCACCAAGGGTGTCACCTGACCTTATGGAGAAGCCCAAAGAGCAGGCAGCAGGACCCTCCTGGTTTTGCATGCATTTGAGCAGTTGTGAGTAAGCCGCCTCCCCTGTTACCTGTTGTGATGTCTGGAGAACGTGAAACTAAGTTAACCCTCCCAGTGCTTGGTGAGGAGCCCACCACCTCCCCGGCAGAGCCACGGCCCCGCAGTGGCAGCACTTACCTGCATGGTGACCGTGCTCGTCTCCACAGGAACACAGCGGAGACCCTCATCCCCACAGCAGCCTCCACAGCGCTGCAGGGAGACGCAGGAGGGTCTAAAAATGTACTCCACCTCGTTGGGGAACTCTGTAATGACGTCCACCAGCTGCTCCAGAGGCCGGCAGAAACTACGATTCCAGATCTCCCGAAAGGTCAGGACTGCAAGACACCAGGGTGGGGAACTATAAGGAGGCACTTCGGAGAGGCTGAGTCCAGCTGACTAACTGCCGACACAGGAGCAGCAGTCGCTCTGGGGTCCTGAAGCCGTCAGGAGGGCACAGGGAAGTAGAGAACGACCTTGTGCCCCCAGTAAGCCCATCACTGCACGGGTGCAGGGGCTCACACGGCCACCATATACCCCCCGATGGGCTCTTGCTCCACCGCCCGCCAGCTCCGTCTCCACCTTGCCAGGCTCCCCGCTTTCCCTCCGCGCCCCGCCGCGGCGGCGCTCCCCGTCCCTCTCTCCCCCCTCGGCGGGCGCAGGAGCCCAGCCCCGCAGCACGAAAAACGTCCCAGCGGGTTTCCCAGCGGCAAGAGCAGAGGGGACCCGAAGCGCAGCGTTCCTGCCCTGGACCCCGCACACCGGCTGCGCACCGCTCCAGCCCGCCGCGGTGCCCGGGGCCGCAAGCGCCCGGTGCGGTGCAGGGGAAACGGGCAGATCCGAGCCCCGACACAGCTGCCCGCTGCCCGCGCTGGGCATCGCCGCGGGGCTCCGGGAGCTCAACGGCCCCGGGGTGTACGAGCCTCCAGCCACCTCTGAGCGCAGTCCTCCCCGGACTGCTGCCTCCTCCCAGCCAGGGCACCGTCGGCCGCCCGCTGCCAACTCACCGGGCGGCTCCGCACTGGCGGTCCCCCGCACCTCCGAGGCCTGCAGAGAGGGAAAGGCGGGCGCTGGCGCAGGCGGCACGGGGAGGGACTCACTCCCGTCCTCCTACCCAGCGCCGGGAGCAGCCGCTCCGGCGGCCGCCGCCACCCCGGGCAGCGGCACCAGCGGGGTCGGGCTGTCCCCGCTAGGATCCCCCTCCCGCCCCTCGGTCCTCACCGGGGCGGGAGGCGCTCCCAGCGCCCCGGCCACCAGCAGTCGCAGGAAGGCGCCGAGCAGCCGCATCGCGGCTCCCGCCGCCCCGGGACCGATCGAGCCGCTACCGCCCCGCTGTCCCCGGCATGCCGCCCCGCCGCCGCCGGGCCACCGGCCCCGCCGTGCTGCCGCCGCCGGGCCATGGGAGCGCGCCCCGCTCCGCCGCCGTATTTCATCGCCGCAGCCCCGCCCCGCCCCCGCCCCGCCGCGGGGCGGGAGCAGGTGCCCGGCCCCGGCGGCCGCGGGGACGGCCGGTGCCCTCGGGAGCGGCGGACTCCTCCGCCTCCAGCCCCCCCCCCCACCCGCACCGGCCCTTTCCCATCGAGCTGCTCCGGGAATTCCACGGGCCAGCCCTTGCCCAGTGCATCCCCGGGATGCGGAAAGCACCGAGGCTGTGTCGAGGCTCGGCTCGCTGTGCTCCCCGAGGTCCTGTCCACCGCTCCCAGGGTCGGCGTGCACTACCCCGTGCCTGCCCAGCCACCCCGTGCCCACCCAGCAGCCCCTTTCCCATTCATCCATCCATCCCATGCCCTGTCCCCACCCAGACACCCCATGCCTGTCTGCTCACCCCATTCCCACCCAGATACTCCATGCCTGCCTGCCCACCCTATTCCCCCAAGCCTGCCCAGCCAGCCCCAAGCCTGCTATCAGAGCCCTGGCAGAGGGTTTTCAGCCCCTTCAGCCCCTGAGACAGCACCCTGGTTTGTGTGCCATGGGGGGATCCCTCCAGCGTGGTCGGAAAGCAGGAACAGCAGTTCCCTGCTGCCATGAGTAAACCGAAAGGAGCTCTGTAACCTTTTCTGTTCTATTTTTAAGCCCCAGAGTCCAGGGAAGCTGGAGCTGTGGGAGGTGGGAAGGGGAGAGATGCCAGTGGGCAACACGATCCTCCACGGGCTGCAGGTCCTAGGGAAATAAAGGGCTCTGTGCCCCTGCCAGGATTCACGTTTCTGTCCTCCTGGGAGGGTGGGGAGGCTGTTCCAGAGCTTCCCTGCCCACCTCTGTGTGAGATCTGTCCCTCTGGCAAGAGGTCCTCAGCCCCACCGGGTCTTTCCCCAGGGCATATGGGACACATCAGCTGCCTGTCCCTAGCCCCACCGGGCCACACAGGTGGCTGCAGCTCAGACGTCAGCAGGAGTTAGGCTCTGACCTGAGCTTTCAAACACTGGTGCCGCTGAGCGTGTGAGCAAGCTGCTGCTGGAGCAGGGCCTGGCAAAGTAGCAGGGAGATGCTGCAGAGATAAGCATGCAGAAATCCCAGCCTTGCTGTGGGGCCGGGTGTGCTGCAGTTCATCACTCAGCAGCACAGCACAGTGGTTGCTGGAGGCTGCCAGGGGTACTGGGGGCTGCTGCAGTGCCATTTGGTTCCAGTTCACGCACTCACCCCTGGCTGGGCAGCAAGGAGCAGGTAACATCCCCACTGTGATGACTGGCATATGCCTGTGCCCCCCCTTTGCCATCTCACAGACCGTCTTGGGCCAAGGGACCCCCTCCCCACCTCCCCAGGGTTAGTTTTGAGATAGGGGGTAAAGGGAGCGTTTCCTCCCACCTGAGAGCTAGGACTACAGGCCACCCTGATCATCATCTGCTGCCAACTCATTGGACAGACTGAATCCTGTTATTGCAAAGACAGTGACCACATGGGGCCTCATGCCTGTCCTTGCAGGAAGGTCCCTCGGGGCCACCTCTCAGACACAAGGCCAGCCTCTGGCACTGGAGCAAAGGGCTCTCCCCCAGGAGCCATGTGGCTGGGGAGACCAGCCCTTAATTGCCGAGTGCAATCCTGTTCCTGGTCTGAAGCTATTTCCTCAGAGGCCTTGGGCAGAGTTTACATTCCTGGGATGAGCATCCCCTTTCTAGGAGGCAGGGAGCAGAGACAGGAGCAGAGAAAATGTATTTGGATGCTGGTAATGTGTGACCAGCAACATCCTCCTGCAAACGTAAGAAACATCCAGCTGTCTGGGGCCGCAGCCACTCGCTTTCCCCTCTTCCACGCTCTTTCCCCAGGGGCCAAGCCTACCCTTCCTCAGCTGCAGGACAGGGCTGGAGGTCAATGCTATAAATGCATCCGCGTGTCCCTTGCATTGCCTCCCACTAGGCTCTGGGGAGCTGAGCTACGCACTTTGGGAACAAGGGACAGAGGAGGCTCAAGAGACTGGCCAGGGACATAAGGCAAATAGAGACATTTCCTTAAAGGGTAAACATCTCCCCCACGGTGAGCCCCATGTGGCGGCCGCAGTTGGAGAGCATCATCTTGAATATGGCACCGCCTGCCCGTGGCACCTCCCTGTCCCACTGGCACTGCTGCGGACGGAGGCAGGTGGGGAATGATGGTGCCTCCCTGCTGTGGTTGAGCCCAAGCAGTCTGGTGAGGACAGCCAGTCCTGGAACCCAGCTACGAGCATGCCGTGGCACAGGCATGCCACGGAATGGGCTCACCTCTGTGGCTCTTACACCTTCTGGGTGAGGGGCAAGAGCAGGAACTCAGGCTGCTCCGTGAGCACTGAAGGAGCCCAGCATAGGCAGCCACCCTCCCTCACAAAATATCCTGCTCACCACACGTCAGGTCCCTCTAAGTCCCCTTTTCCATAAAACAGTCCCATTTGAACATCATATCCCCTCATAGACATCTTCCCTGCAAAATCCCACCATTGGCATATCAGATGAAAAGAGACCAACAAAAACTTGTCCCTGTGCTACTCTTAAGCCAACTGTAGCCAGGGCCTCTTGCATCATCCCCAAAGCCCTTGGTGAACACCCCTGAAATCCTCAGGGCATTATTTTTGTGCTGCTGCTATTTAGGACACCGGGGTGAGTCTGACCAAGGCTGGAGGCTTCCACGTGGGGAAGTGCCAAATCCCCTGTGCTCCAGCGCCTTGCACAGCCACCTCCTTGGGCTGTTGCTGCTGCTTCTGCCCAGTGAGCAATCATCCTCCCAGCAGCTACCTATGTCCTGAGCTGTGATGGGACTCCCAAGGTGAAAGCAGCATGAAGACACAAGGTGCCGGGCTCTTTGAGCTTGCCCTACATCTCAGAATGCCCATGTTTCACCCTCAGTGTTCTGTTTGGTTGCTTTCCCTGGCCCTGTGATCTGGCTCTTAGACTCTCCTAAGTTCCCCTACCAGTGTGCACAGAGGACTTGGTCCATAGCTAACACTGAGATAAACCAGCTCAACCTTTTGCAGGTTGTGTCTCCACAGTGAGGACAGAAGGCAAAAGGCAGAGGTCCTGAGACTGGCTGTTGGGAGCTGCATGTACCTGCATGTGAGAGTAGAAACAGCGACGTGCATGGTCTGGCAGGGGCTTCCCTGGCACCAGCCTCTCTGACAGGGAAACTCAGGCCTCTCCACATGGAAATTGACACTGATTTCTTCCAGAAAACGTGGGTCTCTCCACTGCCCTTGAAGACAAGCAGGGCTGTGCCAGTGACCCCTGCACAGCCAGCATTGCTCCTCATGGAAACAACCTGCAAACAACCTGCCTGGGCACCCAGGCCCTGAAGGATTCCCCAGCGCCATGCCATGAGGGCTTCAACTCTGCGAGATGCTGGCGGCAGCACATCCCTCCCTCGCTCCTGGTGGCTGGTTCTCGTGGAGTCAGTGCCTCCTCCCAGCCCAGGTGCGCAGGGGGATGTGTTTGCCGAGGGAGAGGCTGACAATAGGGGGAAATGGGCCGTGCCGCACCCCCCAGTGCTGGTGGCTCACGGTCTCGGCCACTGCTGCCCGCAGCAGGCGGAAGCGTCCAGCCTTAGTCAGCCCCGGCCGCACGTGGCAGGAACTCTGCTGTTTGTTTTGGTTCCTCAGGAGGGGAGTTCAGCCTCCCTGGGGACCCTTGGTCAAAACCACGAGCACCTGACAGCGAGGCCCCTCACCTCAGGAGCACAGGGTCTGGCACCTCTGGGTCACATGCACCGGGACCAGTCCAGGTCAGACACAAGTTTTGGAGGGGCACAGGATGGACATGAGGGCTGCCTGAGAGCCCTCAAGGCAGGAGACATGGGTGAGAGGAACCCACCACAAGCCTGGCTGCTGCTCCCGGGCACAGCTTAAATCCCTCACAAGGGCAGGGACGCCACCAAGGAGGAGGTCCCTGAGATCACCAGACTCAAGCCCTGAGAAGCTGTGGCCCTCAGCCAGCCAGTGCTCCAGGCCAGGTCAATGGCTGGGAGATGCAGCACTGCCCAGATTAACACTTTGTCTTCAGCACAGGCCTAGTTTAGTGCCAAGGTTGAGCCCATGCAGGGGACAGAGTCGCCTTCACAACAGAGCAAAGCCGTGGGCAGGTGGCAAAGCAATGCCAGCCAGCAGACAGGAGGGTTAATGATGACCAGCCATCTCCCAGCCCAGCCACCAGTCGGCCATGCCTGGTGGGGAGGTGATGGAGAGCACATACTGCCAGGCACACAGTACCTGATGGCCAGCTGGCCAGGCAGTCCTGCACGGCAGGGACTGGCCAGGCCATGGAAGAGCACAGCCCTGGAGGAGGGTGAGGCACTGGGGAGCCAAACCGCAGCCCCAAGCATACGTGGATGCCTGCAGGTAAGCATTTTGTCAGCAGCCTCTTCAGAGCGTGCAGTCACCGTGCCAAATCAACAGTCCCTTGCACATGGGGTGCGGAGAGTCCGGAGCGGGAAGCATTGATTCAGCACCCACAGCACAGCTCACCCCGCTCTGCCTGAGCTCCTCTCCTGAAGCCCTGAGTGGAAGCAGATCCCCCAAATCCCAGAAAGCCTGTGGGAGTTTCTCTCCAGCAGCTGCAGAGTGCTGTGCTTGGGAAAGCCCAAATAGGCTGCAACCAGGACAGACTGGTGCACCAACGCATGTGACCCTCCACTGCTGGCAGTGATGAAACAGCCCAGGCCCGCAGGGGGTGGGAGGGATAGGGTATGGCAGCCCCGGGAAAGAAGAGACTCTTCCCACAGGAGCGGAGCAGCCCCTCTCCCCAGGAAAAGAGATGGAGGTTACTTTTCCAGCAGAGAAACAAGCACATCCTGCACATCTATCGTGTTTCATCTCCCCTGGGAAAAGGGCAGCAGGCATTGAACAGGGAGGAGAGGTGCATGGGCATGAATCTTCAGCCCTCCTGCTCCGCTCTGCCACCGCCCCTCACCTCCCAGCTCTCCCAGCCCGGCCGGCTGGTGGGCAGGGGCTGCCAGGCGCTTTTCTCCCCTGCCAAACTCAAACCCGATCCACACCCAACCCAGAGCTTCTGGCCGCTTATCATGTGAATGCAGTTCTCCTGCTTTTAGCTGTCATAATATTGACACAAAGCAAAATAATAGTGATGGCGAGACGCTGCCTGGCTCTGGAAGGCAAACAGGCGAGGAGACAGGGAGCAGCAGGCTCTGCTATTGTGCGGGTCGGGGCAGCAGCTGGGGCTGCTTCCAAGCTCTGCTCCCCAGCATCGTGCCCGCCAGTAAGTGTGTGTGTGTGGGACAGCACACACGGGATGCAGGCGGAGGGGGGACGCAGGTTACGCAGAGCGCTCTCCCCGTCACGGAGCGAACGTGTGCATCGGCAGGGCTGCATCTGAGCGGCTTTCCCAGAACGTGGGCGGAGGAGTTGCTCATCTCTCCCCTTCCCTGAAACCTGGCAGCCGCTGAGTAGCTGTGATCACCCGCAGCAGACAATAAGCACAGCGAGCCCAGGGGCCAGCTGCAGCGTCGGGAGCGCGTGAGCGGAGGAACTGCGGGGAGCTGGCCGGTGACCAGGAAGCAGCCCAGACTGCTGGTGTCACAGACCCCTTGGTGACCACAAAGCGGCTAGGCTGCGCTTTGTCTCACCCCAAGGGCCCAGCTTCCTGCAGCCGCGCCAGGTTTGCTCGGAGGGCTTCTCTGAAGCCAGCCTGAAAGGATGGGCCCCCGGCATCACCTCCTCCCCAGCACGGCCAGCCTGCTGTGTGCCTTCTGAGTGGGGACAGCACTGCGGCCACCACACTTTCTGAGCCACTTGTGCCTCGTGGCACAGAGCAAAGCCAATGCCTTTTCTGGGTATGAAGGCCTGGCACACTGTTAGTGATGCTGGGGCCGGCACCTCCCGCCCAGCCCCGCACCACTCTCCCTCTCCGGGGCTTGTTTTCCTACATGACACGCAGTGACTTCCCACACTTCCCTCGCCTCTTCCTGACCAGCCTGGCCTTTGAACCATCTGCCTCCATCCTGAGAAGAGACCTGGGGAAAGGCCGCAGATGAACGAGCCGATGAGTGAAGCTCCACATCCATTTGGACGCCAGCTTCCCATGCCTCTCCCAGGGGCTGGGAAGGGTGAGGGGCAGCCCACCCCAGGCTGCTTCCACAACAAGCTCTAGAAAAACCCTCCCGCTTCCCAGCCTCGGTCTCTATTTTTAAGGCTCCAAATAAGAAGGGGGCGTGAATGGTGACCTTGCTGGCAGGAGGGACGGTCCCCGGGCTGGATTGAGAACTGCCTACTCACTTCCCATCGGGACTGCGGGCTGCACTGGTACCTCACGGGTCTGGCTATGGGCTCGGCCTGCCTGCGGGTGCTGCGCTGATGTGAGGATGAGTCAGCAGCCATTTTCTAGGCAGACAGGCACATGTACACACGGGGTGCCGAGCAGAGAGATGCATCGAATTTTTCATTAACCTAAGGTGCTCAATCCATCCTGTTACTCCCCATAGCAAGTACTGCGTTTCTCCTTGGACGCCCAGGCGGTTATGGCAGCCATACTTTCCCAAGGAGAACCAGTTTAGGGGGCATTTGTTACCAGGGTCATCAGTGAAGATCAGCAGAACACATGCCCTGGTACCTGCAGCGTCAGACATGAATTTCAAGCATGTTAGAGCTGAGGATGACTTAGGCAGCACATGCGTGTGCCTCCAGACCCGCAGAGCTGAGCTTTCCAGCTGCTCACACACCTGCTTTCAGTCACCGACTGCTTGTGTTTTTTGCCTCCTTCCCCCAGAAGCTCAAGTTTTAAACGTGTATTCAGCACTCTCTTCAGTCCATCATTTCCATCCCCTTCACTTACTAAATGACTTACTTTCTCCCCTGTAGTACACTAGAAAACACTGGTTTGGGCTCCTTCAGCCTTTCAGCAAATTCATTCCTGCCCCCTTACAGCTCTGCCTCCACATCTGGGGCTGTAAGAGCTTTGGGCTTGGGTTGTCCTCTTCATTTTCACCTGAGGCCTTTGAGCACAGACCTTCTGGAGAGCAATCATGTCACACCAAAGATACCTTTGGTGTATCTTTCTCCTTAAACTGTGCTATCTGTTCCCCCCACTCCCACCCACCATACCATCCTTAATTCAGTCACTCGTGCTCAGTGAGTGGCTGAGGCACCCAATGGTGACCTTACACTGCTTCTTCCTGTGTCGCCTACCCTGTTTTCACAGCCTGTGCAGCGCTGACAGCCTGCCCTGCCGTTCCTGCTGGGCCATGGCTCTGCTGGCTCCTTCCCCGTGCCTGTGCTAAGCGTGAGCAGCTCGCTTTGCTTACCCAGCTATTGCAGGCGAGTCCAATTACTAGAGTTCAGCAAACTCCAATTCCCCTCCCTGGCATTTCATCCAGCCCACTTATCCGCCGAGAGTTTCTAATCCAAACAGCCTCCCAGCACATCATGTTCCAGTGCTCCCAGGCTCTACCCAGCCTCCATCCTGCCTCCTCCTCCCTCACATGAGCATTTGGGGAATGACATTCGGCCTCTGGAGATGCAGAATTCACTGGGTGGAGGGAAGCAGTATCTCCATCAGCCATCCCAAACAGCAGAGAGCGGGATGCCATCCTGGGCAGGCTGGCAGCTCTCTGAGATGAACCAGATCTCAGCTCCTCTGCAGGCCCAGAGAACGTGCTGCTTTGCTCGGCCGGCCAGCTCAGCTCTTCTGCCCACAGCAGCACACCACCTGCAGTGGTGTCAGCCTCCTCGCTTGCTCACGCACCATCTGGGAAGCTGCAGTCGCCAGGTCTGCCCCAGGGGACCAGGATATGGCCGGGAAGGAGGGTGTGCTGTGTAGGAGGCAGCTGCCTGTGGCAGTGGCAGGAGAGAGGGGTCCCACTGTGTAACGCCCAGCAGCTGTGGACCACCAGGTGAGTCTCCTTCCAGCTGCCCAGGGAAGCACACATGCACCCCCCACCGCACTGCCTTGGCCACAGTGGCCAGCACAGCCTGCAACGCATTAGCCAAGTAAACCAGGACACCAACACCCCTGTCCCCTTGCCCCACACTCCCTGTGCTGCCCTTGCTGCCACTCCTCTTCCCCACTACCTCCTTTTCAACCCTCCTGAGCACTCCTTGCCTAACTCACTGGGTCCTGTCAGCAGCTGGTAGCTAATGACAACCAGACGTCTCGTAGCCACAATCCCTTCAAGGAGTGAGAGTCTGGTGTTTGCCTTTCTGCTCTCCAAAGAGCCACAGGTTCTGCCTCAGCTCAGTTACACAGGGATAACAGCTCCCAAAATCCCCATTCAGAAGCTTTCATTCATGAAATACAAGGCAGCAGACCAAGTATGGGACTCTGTCCCTCAAGAGACACCAGACTGCTGGCTGTCTTTGGCCGACTGTGACAACAGTGCCCAGCAGAAAGTGCTGTAGGGTACAGGGCAGGAACAGTGCAAGCAGGGAAAAACCTCTGCAGCCTGGCAAGGCAGTGAGAAGAAACTGTCCTGCAATAGTTACTGTGACTAGAGCAGGGAATGTAAACAGCCCAGCATCCACAAGGAGGTCATAACCTCAGAGTCCGGTTTCCCCTTCCTCTTCTCCCTCCTGCCTAATCTCCAAGAGCTGCTCTGTTTACTAGTGAGATAAGTAAACAAACAAAGGAAAGCTTGAAGCAATGAGTTTAATTTTTTTTTGGCCAATTCACTGCATGTCCTGGTCCCAGGGTGTACACATGGGAGCAGCCTCTGCAAGCCAGGGCAGCTGACACGCAGCAACCCACGGGTACAGCCAGCAGCAGAAGTGGGGAGCTGAGGGGCATGGGCAGCCCGTCCCTGCCTCGCCTGCAACGTGGCTGCGTGAAGGGGAAAATGCGGGAACTGTGTCACCTTGCACAGACGTGGAACTAGGCAAGCCCTGCCCCAGGAAGCCTTCAGTTGACACAAGATGCAAGAAAAAGGACCCGAAAAGCTGGGGAGAAGGGGAAGAGAAGGCAGTGGGGAACAAGGACATGCCTGATCATCACAGCAGCAGCCAGCACAGCCAACAGCAGGGCAGACCCTGTTACTCTCTGCTAACTCTCTCCAGGGGCAAAGGATAAGTTCATGGTAGGCAAGCTGTCTTCCAGACAGAGCAGTAGCAGTCTTCAAGCACGTCCAGGCAAACTCAGATGTGTGGCCTTTCGCCGGGCATTTGAGGGATGCAGTGAGCTTTCCTAGGCTGGTAGCTGTTCTGCCTTCCAGGCCCAGAGAGGCATTTGGGAAAGCAGCAGGAGAAGAAAGGGGTGGAAGGACTCTCAACCCGGTCCAGGCTTTGAGTGACAAATCACCTGAAATATGTCCTTAAGACCCAGCACACCACCTGTTGGTATCTTGCTGGGGACCCAAAAGTCCCTGTCTGGCTGCTGGCTGTAGGGCGAGTCCTAAGAGGATCAGACAAGCACAAAAAAGATGCAATGAGCACCCACGGCCCTACAGACCCCAGCAGGAAGCACCTGCTGAAAAGCTTCCAGCATAAACCAGTTTGCTTTGATTTCCTAATCTGAAACAACAGGACACAAAGCAGAGCCACGGAGTAAAGCAATGCCGCAATAAGAATTACACTGTGGCTCCTGCCTGCTCCCTGGACACAGAGCTCCAGGAACTATACACAAAGGAGCTACATTCCTGCCTTATCCAGGGCCGGTTCTGGCTCTGCCAGCAAGAACAATTGGACTGCCAGGAACTGCGCCTTTCCCACCCCATTTGCTTTGGCTCTTTGCGTCTAGAACACCCGCACGTTCCAAAGTAAATCCCAGCACATGGGCTCTCCCTGCTGCTCGGCACAGACCCGGCTCCCTCCCTCCTGCCCCGCAGCACAGACGCTGAGGTCCCTCGCACAAGCCCGTCCTGACGCCAGCCCTCAGCATTTGGCTCCACAGAGGCGTCAGCGGCGGCCTGCGGGCCTGGCGCTTTCCCCGCGCAGGGAACCTCGCTGCTCCGACCCGACGCGCCTCCCCTGTCCGGGCTGTGCTGGGAGGGACGCGCCAGGCCCGGCGCCCACCTCAGCCAGCACCTCCCCAGGGAGGCCGCCCACTCCCCCAGCAGACGGCTCCCTCCGGCACCGAGGCCTGCGGCGAAGCCCGACCCCCTGCGCCGGCCCTCCCGCCCCCGGCCCCGGCCCCGGCCCCGGCCCCGGCCCAGGCCCACAATCCCGGGCGCGGCGGGCAGCGGTGTCACGGGTCCCCGCCCGTCTCCCGGGTTACGGGGGAGGCCCCGCCAGCCCCTGCGAGCCGCAGCCCACACACCGTCCGCGCTGCTCATTGGCTGAGCTGCTGCCGGGGGGTGGGAGCGGTTTGGCCGTTTCCGCCAATGGGGAAGCGGGAGGGCGGAAGAGGGAGCACCGCCGCCGCCATGCCGGGCGCCGCCGAGCGCGGCGGCTCGGAGCTGTCGGAGCAGATCGAGGCCTTTGTGGCGCGGCTGCGGGGCGGCGGGGAGCGGCCGCGTTCCGAGGACACGGCGCGGCAGACGCTTTCGCTGCTGCGGAAGATCATCGCGCACGGGCGATGGAGCCGGGCCGGTGAGGGTCCGGCGGCGGGGGGGAGCTGCGGCAGGGCGGGGCCGCTTCGACGCCGTCGGGCCGCGCTGCTGCAGGGACCGGCGCGCCCGTCGCGGCCATGGGAGGGAGCGGCAAGACCGGAGCGGCAAGACCGGGGCAGGCCCGGCGCAGGGCCGCGGCCCGGGGGAGCGGGGAGCCTCGCAAGCAGGTGCCGACGGGTGTGGGTTCCCGGTACTGGTGCTGCCGCACCTCGGCCCTTCGCACTCTGCTGTGGTTACTGGTGCCGCTGCCTGAGGAGCTGCACGGCTTTGCCCGCTTCAGCCACATTCTTTCCTCAGCGGCGTAGAGGCCTCAGTCCACGCACTGAGCGCTCTGCCAGCAGCCGCTTTCCTCTTTCACTAAGCTCACTGACTGTGGTCTTCAGTAAGTGCTGAGCCTGCGGCATGTTCGAGTGATTCGCACTTCAGAATACCCAGCAGAACGTGCCACTCTGCAAGGAGCTATCTGCTCACATCTCCATACTCTTCCTGGGTGATACTGCTGCCAGAGACAGCCTTTGGCCTTAGGGCATTTGTGGGGGGGCAATGCAGAGGATTGATGCTCAGGTGGGTTTGCTCTGGACGGTGATAACCAAGGGTGGTCTCTCTTTCAGGAGAGCTCATGGATCTGATCCGGACAGAGGGCCAGAGGATGACAGCAGCCCAGCCATCTGAGACAACCGTGGGCAACATGGTGCGGCGAGTGCTGAAGGTCATCCGGGAAGAATATGGCAGGTGAAGTGCCTCTCACTTGCTGCCTGTACTCCTGGGAGGCTGGAACAGCCCTCCCATATGGTGTGTTCTGTTGTTTCTGAGAGAACCCTTTCGTTACCATCACTCCTTTTTCACCACCTCTCCTACACAGGGATTCAGCAAGTTTAACAGCAGAGGAATTGTTTTCAGTGTAACTGATGACATTTCTTCTAGTGAAACTTCACTCAGCATACGTGTTGTGGGTGCATGAGAACAGTCTGTGCCCTGACCTAAGGCTCTTCTCTCCTTGCATTCCTAGGAGGGTCCATCCCACTGGAGCAGTAGCCTTGAGCCCACACCTCATCTGTGGGCTGCAGTGCTTACACATGACTTAAGAAGGTACTACCTGGTAGAGCTTCAGGTGTCTTTCTGCCAGAGAGAGCTAGGGAAGCTTGTTGTCATGGTGTGGTGTGTCTCCTTTGTGTGGTTTTCCTTCTTCTCTGTTCACATCCAGGCGTGCTGCGCTGTGGGGACAGTACTTGGCCTGACTGGGCCCCTGCACTCTCTCTTGAGCCTCAAGGACTGCTTCTCTCCGCAGGCTTCATGGGTGCAGTGAGGAAAGCGACCAGCAAGAATCTCTACACAAACTCCTGACTTCCGGAGGACTGAGCGAAGATTTCAACACTGCTTATCCTCCACTGAGAGCTAACGTTATTGAAGCTATTAATGAGCTGCTAATAGAGCTAGGTACAGATGAGCATGAACTACCCCATGAGTGGAGCTTCTTATGGGATGAGACTAATGCTTCCCCTTCTTCTGAGGTGGAAAGAAAACAACAAGGATTTAGTCTTGCTCCCAGGACTAAGTCCTCTTTGTCTTAGAGAGAGATGGGTTGAACAGTGTGTAGGGAACAGTATGCGGGGCTGTTGGCCTGTGTTTTTGGTGTTCTGGGAAGTGCTGCTTTTCCCGTCTGCTTTTCCACACGCAGCTTCCTTCTGTTGCAGACGGCACCACGGATAACATTGCTATGCAGGCGCTGGAGCACATCCACTCCAATGAGGTGATCATGACCATCGGCTACTCGCGCACTGTTGAGGCCTTCCTGAAGGAAGCTGCCCGCAAGCGCAAGTTCCAGGTCATCGTGGCAGAGTGTGCGCCGTTCTGCCAGGTGAGGCCCGGGCTGGCTGCCTTCTCCAGGCACCGTGTCATCCCATATTCTCTTACTGAGCTCTTGGCTGAATGTTACAAAGTTCCTCTGCAGCTGAGAGATTGAAGACAGCTCCTTATCCTACCCTGTGTCTTTCATCAGAGGGCTGTATTTGTTCTCCATCACTCGGTATTTTTGTAGTTCAGACAAGAATTGAGTGCTGATGTCTCTGCAGCTGCACTACAAGAGCTGTGTCCCAGGGGACCAATTGGATTCTCCCTCTTTTTAGGGTCATGAAATGGCTGTCCGATTATCTAAAGAGAACATTGAAACTACTGTCATGAGTGATGCAGCTATTTTTGCTGTCATGTCTCGAGTCAACAAGGTAAGGAGGGCTCCATTGGAGGAGGGTGTTCATGGCAGGCTGGGTGCTTAGGCCTCCCAAACCAGCTGCAGGTCCCAGCAGTGATTATATGTTTCTTCACTGAAGACTCAAAATTGTAACAGTCCCTATTTACAGCTGGGGTGGAGATTCAGTGTGGAACCCCAAGTCAGTAGGATGACTGACTGCACAGTGGTAGGCTTTTCTGACTTAGTGGCTAACGGGAGGAACAGTTACAAGAAACCGTTACAAGAAACCAAGCCAGGAGAGCCTCAAGGGATTAACCTCAGTTTTTAAAGAAGATGGAACAAAAAGCAGCATTTCCAAAGGAGAGGAACTTCCCTTGTCTGGAACACAGGATGGGTGGTGAAGGGAATCACCAAGGTGTGTCTTTTTCTAACAGACCTGCTCTGTTGGCAACCCAAACTAAAAAACAAAAAGTATTTGCAATAAAATTCAGACACACCACATCTTATCTATGTATTTTAAGCTACTTTATGTTATTTACAATTTACAGCATGAGAATTGTTGCAGCCAGCAGTCAAGTTACTTGTACAAAGCTTACTTTTCAGGTTTTTAGAATGAGAGGGAGCACAGCCCAGTTTCTGCTTTGTGTTACTTGCAGTAGAACACACGTTTGTCCTCTGAAGTCCTCTGTGCTGACCTCACTGTGGTGGAGTTGTGCTTCTGTTAGAGAGGAACATCTTGGTGCAGTGTCAGTGCCAGATGACACAGATTAGGCATCCAGCTGTCCTATTCTCCAGCCTTTGGATGGCTATCCTGATAAACTCCTCCAGCTCATCTGGCAGAGTCCAAGCCAGGAGGTGTTCCTTCCCCACTTTGCCATAGAACGTGCTACCTAATGCTGATTTGTCTTTTAAGGTCATCATCGGTACAAAAACAATCCTGGCCAACGGTGCCCTAATTGCCGTGAGTGGGACACACACTCTGGCACTGGCAGCTAAACACCACTCCACTCCGCTCATCGTGTGTGCCCCCATGTTCAAGCTGTCACCACAGGTAAGTATAGCAGCTCTTCAGGACTGCACCTGCTCTACATGGAGATGGGGGCTGATTTTATGCTTGTGGTAGCTTAGGGTGGAGGGCACCACCTGTCCCGAGGTTGGTAAATGAGCCACCTCCCCCATCTGGTGCTGTTATTTCAGACATGAGATCCTTGCCCAAACCTGGCACGCCTCAGGATCTCCTTGAAGAACCCTCTTCTGCCCCATGTGCTGCATAAGCGGGTATAAGGATGTAGACCACTGCCTACTAGAGACTGACATCACCGTACTTAGTTTTTGTCAACCACAGCAGATTTCAGTTTGCATCTTTAGTGCTGAAAACATACAGAGGTAGATGGAGATGCTCTGAACTGTTGCGTACTCTGTAATTTTTCAATATTGTCAGATGAATTTGCAGACTGAGGAAGTCACTTCTCTGCTCCAGTTCCCTAGGCTTTGAAGAAAGGCAGACAGCTCATAGAAGGCTCTAAAGGCTCTGAGAAGGGGGAAAAAAAAAAAAAAAAAAATTCACCTGTGGATGTTAGAGGTTCCAGGCAAAGCCACTATTAAACAGATATATTACCTGGCAAGTCATCTTCTTCTGCTTTAGTTCCTTCCAGCACCCAGGATCTGTTTTCATAGGATAAGAAGGCAGTCTCATTTTTCCTGACCTTCCTTGTACTCTCTCATTCAGTTCCCTAACGAAGAAGATTCATTCCACAAGTTTGTGTCACCACAGGAAGTGCTGCCATTCACAGAAGGTACTGTTTCTTCTTTATGCAGGCTGGTCAAGTTGGTTCAGGATATAATTTTAATAATAGCTCACATAAATTTTAAACACAAGACTGTCCTGTAACCCAAGACCAAAATCCTTTCCTCTTGTCTTAAGCAGAAAAAAGTGCTGGGAACTATCCTGTTTTATATGTAACTTTCAATTACAGAAAGTACAGAAAATGGATTTCATTTGAAGGCTATCTTTGCATTTTTGTCTCTGTTCAGAAATAGTGCTTTATTATAGGATTATGATAATGTGCCAGGCAGGTGGGCATCTGCTCTGTCCCCCAGGAAACTGCCAGCACTGACAGCAGCTTCCTTTCCTTCCTACAACTCATGTTAATGTCTTGAAACTTCATTATGTGATCCACTTGTTGAAACCCAGCATCTCTGCAATGGGCTTCCCACCCAAGCACCATCTTTAGAAAGGTGTCAGCTTCCAAGCCCGCTTTCAGGTAGCAAAGTCTTTTCCAAAACCCTGTTTCTATGTGACAGAGACTGTTGAAGATAGCAGGTTTGGCACAGGTTTTTGGGTTTGGTCTTCTGAGCTTTTCTATAAATAGTAACTTTGGCGGCAGCACAACTCTTGTATTCTAATAACATACTGACAGGGTTTTTGGCAATTAATAAGTCTGTATTGGAGAGGATCTGGGGTTTTTATAAGTAAAAATTACCAGAAGAGAGTGCTGCCATTCATCCAAGATTGCCGTATACCTGTAAATTCAATGACATCAGTGAGGAAGTTGGAAAGTACACAGGATGACTACTGACTTCAGGGTGGTATATGCATAGCCAGGTTCTTCAGGGACTCAGGAACACGTGGGGAAGGCTAAATGTACTCGGAGTTGCTTTGTCTAATATTGCTGCTGTTCACTTTACAGGGGAGATCCTGGCAAAGATCAACGTTCACTGCCCGGTGTTTGACTACGTCCCTCCAGAGCTCATTACTCTCTTCATTTCTAACATTGGGGGTAACGCACCTTCCTACATCTACCGTCTCATGAGTGAGCTCTACCATCCAGATGACTATGAACTCTAATGCCATGAAACGCGTCGCTCTCCAGCCCCCTATCTTTCTTTCTAAAGAGAAAGATACAGAAGCTAATTAAAGTGTGCATTGCAAAGATGGGTTGCTGTGGGAAGTCAGTGGGGAATTTGCTCAAGCAAAGTCTTTCCTACCCAAAAGCAACAGAAGGTAGAGCTCTTGTACAGGTTTTGATCAATCTGCTATGTTAGAAGTCACCTGGAGTTAGTAAACCACTTTTGATTTTGAAACAGCAAGACATATGTGTAACTCTCGGGGGCAGCTGAGCTGTTACTTCAAAGGAGGCTGCAATAAAGCTGTTTGCAGTGACTGTGCTGTTAAGCATGCTTTCCATATGAAGTTATTTTGTTTCTTTAACTAGCCACAGTTTTACGGATGTAGAGTTGGCTGCACCTCTGATGCAGTGGCAGGCTTTAAAGGTGTTTTCACGTATGAATGTGATAGGAATACACCAGCACTTGACTTCAAAATGGATTTTCTGACAATTTTGGGTGAGTTGTTGAAATACAAGCCGGCTTTTTGTACAATGCTGAAATGGACATTCCATTCTTGATAAAAGGCAGACTTGCAGAAGTCCCCTCAGCTACCTTGGTCACTTCTGTGTCAGAAGCCAGAGCTCAAGCTCTTGCTTCGCCTCTTGTATCGTCTGAGGGTCTATCCCCTCCTGTACTGAGTGACTGTGATTATTCTTCTTGGGTGGACATCTTGTCTCATTCACAACATTCTTGAGTTCTGTGCAGGGCAGCATGGAACGTCTTGGAAGTCTCAGGCTCTTGCAAGTGTCAGGCAGATCGCTTTTCCTTAGTCCCTTTTATCTATGTATGGCAATACACTACACAACAGTTAAAGCATCAAATGAAAGTAGTTTCCACTCGTTTTGCTTTTGATTCAGCAGATGTAAATCCCTCTCCCCTTTGTTTAATCACAGACATCCAAGTTGAAACCAAAGAGGTCATCCTTTGTGGTTCCGAAATAAACTCTACTCTTTTACCTTAGAGAGACACAAAATAGAACTGAAACCTGTAAAAAAAAAGCTTGCCTGTTGCAAAATATGCCATGGGCTATTCATTTTTTTTTCTTCTGTGAGGGTAAGTTTCTGTACCCTGAGAACGTGGCGTTACACTAGGATTTTGAAATCTCTCACTTAGGAATGCAAACTGCAGGGAGCTGGAGAAAACAGCTGGGTGTGTCTTTCATGGCCTAGTTAAATAAAAAGAGTATTTTTTTATCCTGTTGGCCTATATATACTATGAAGCTGGTCAGTCCTTATTCCAGCTGCTGCCATGAGTCCGAGGAAAGAGTTTAGTTAATTTTAGTTAATTTTATTAATAAATACCTCCTCATTTTCAAAGCACTATAAAATACATTAATTAAAAGTCTCATGTCTATTATGCAGAGTCATGCTGTGTGTACACAGAAAAAACACTTTAGTGACTGTGAGTGCCTGCAACAACTTCGCTGCGATAGTCAAGCACTGACCTAAGGCCGAGGCTTACAGTGCCATTCCGTAACGCTGAAGATGCTTCTCCAGGCTACAAAGATCATCTCACGCGATGTTCTCCTGGCTGGTCTCTGCTTCTTAGGTCAGTACTTGGAGCAGGACTTTGGTGACCACACTGACTCAGAAACTTGGCTCCACACAAGGTATTGTTTTCCAACAACAGGGGGACCTGGATCATACTGATGCTTTCCAGCGGTTGCAGCTTACAGCATTTCAAACATTTTTTGATTATGGTCTTTTTTTTCCAAATAGGTGCCATGCTCGTGCCATCTTCCGGAGTCTAGCCAAATTAGGTTTGGGCTGAAGAGAGAAAAATTAAGAAGCACTAAATCATAACTAAGTAAATGACCTTCAATGTCTCCATGCTCTCTGGCCCTAAAACAGTCATCCCCATTTTTTTAAATATCTAATTCTAAGTCTCACCTGACTTTCAACAGAATCCGATTTCATAACTTAATATAGCACAGTAATAGCAAAAGGGAAGGAATGATTTTTAATTTATATATTTAATTTAAATGTTGATATTTCTTTGCTTTTTCCCCCATTTTATAGCATCTTAAACTTTGGGGAGTAGGCATATCATCTTTGTCACTAAGAGCGTATAGGAATTCTCATGTTTCCAAGCTTTACACTTAAAAACTGCAAACACTTTAAATATATGCTTAACTTTAAGGACTAGTGGACACCATGCAAATGAAACACTGTAAGATGCTTGCTGAAGTGCTTGCAGGACACAGGTTTAATGTTCTCCAGTCTTATTTTATTGGTAACAGCTATGTAAAAATTCAAGTAGAGATACATCCAGGGGTGATGGTTTCAAACTGGCCCATTCTAGTTCTAACACACACAAACATGACATGCCTCTAATAAACCAGATGGTGGATTATCAGAGGCATATCTCTGTCCAGCACAGTACCTGCTTTTCCTGCTGTAGGTGGTCTATGTCTGCAAGAGGCATCATGGAAGGTCTACCATGAGCACACTGGAAGGGCAGCTGGCAAGATGACAAAGCTTCAATAAGCCGGCAGCTCTCCTCCAAAGTCAAATGCTCATTAAACTTGATAGCTCCTGAAAAAAAAAAGACAGAAATGCTTGCACACACTACAAAAGAGAATTCAATCCACCCAGCAGACTTCCCTCCACCGCCATGATTTTCACAGAAAACAAGGCAGGTCCCAAAGATTGGCTGGAAGGCTGCAAAAGCAGCCCAAAGGCTGCAATATGGCAGACTTAGGGCTTAGCCGCATAACAACCACCTTCCTTTCCACAGCCTAAACTTTCACCTAACCCGAGTCTGATGGATAGGAAGATTTATTAGGTTTTGGCAATTCAGATGACGTTGCAAGAGGCAAATGGGCTGGGTTTTTTGTTAGTTTGTTTGGTTTATTTTCAAGAGGTGTGTGATGGCTGAAGACCCAACCAGTTCACAAATCACAAAGAATTAAACCAAGATGACAGCCAATACCAGTTCCATAGGCTTTATCAGTCCTATGTGTCTGCCACTGACACACATCAGTTCCTAGACCAAATGCCAGCCCTGTTACTAAGTCCTTGCTCACAAGTGAGCACTTAAGGACATCCAGAGGAAATCCAAACAGAATGTTAAGGAGTCATTTCAGAGGTATTTGCAATCTTTAGCCTTCACAGATGCACATGACCACCTGCAATCTGCCTTTCAGTCACAGGACTTTTTTAGAAACAAACAAATATATTATCTGCCATCTGTAGAATGCAGTAATATTCAGTGAAAATAGCTGCTTTGGGTTCATGTTTACCCCCTTCAATGTAATCTTGTTAATACTGTATATGGCACAGGAACTGCCACGGGAGGCTAGAGCTACTGTAGTCTGCACCTGTAAGGTCTGCTTATTTCCGGGTGCCGAGTCCCTTAGAAGATGTAAATTCCTACTGCACTCTTTCCAAAAATACCTGAAAGGTCCCAAGCACACTTAAACTAGCATTTTTGATACTCATATGAAATAAAAAAAAACTTTTTGGGAAGAGTGTCTTTTTTCCTGCTTGCTTTCAATCAGATTCCAGCACCTCCTTGCCCATGCACAGAGCTGTTACTTGAACGGTTTAGAGCTCACGCAAATGCAAGGATAAGCGCATCTCAGAACTGTATTCTGTGTTTCATGTGAGGGCTGGAAAGTATGCTAGGCCCATACATGAATAAATCAGAGCAGTACTGCTTGTCCCTCATAGTGCTGTCCATGAAAAGACCATTATCTCCTCATCCCTATGAAATGCCATGTAATCCTGGAATGCCTGCAAACATATTCTGAAACCACTGTCCCAGGGAGGATGATGTGGTGAGACTGAAAGGTTTGAAAAAAAAGAAAAAAGAAAAAAAAAAAAAAAGAAAAGCAAAGCAAAGCACAGTTTTCCTACCATGACAGGCCTGGGAAGCTAACACCTTTAGAAACGTCAGAGGCAGTGTCCCTCGTGCTCCTCCTCCTGTGGTCTGCACTAGCTAAAAGTAGTAAGGGAACATCATCTTACTTTCCATTTAATGTGATAAAAAAGAATGAACTGTAACATAAAGGAAACTAAAAATGAGAAAAAGCTAATGGATTATTTACTCCACCTCTCATTTGAGGCTTAACACACTCCCTTTGGTTCACTCAGTAAGCTTTGCATTGTTATAGTCAACTTTAGAAGCAGACAGCAACTCACCTCAACTTGTTCTTGAATGAGCTCCTGGAAAGAAAAAGGTAAGTATCATCAGTTGCTATTTCTCACCAGAACCAGGAAAAAATATGCTGTTGCTACTACACTGACCACAGTGTGAAAGATCTAGTTGCAAGTCCTGACCACTCATAAGTATCTCATCAGACTTTAGAGTAATCACATGGCTTCTCTCTGCATCAGTTTCCTGTCTGTAGAACGGACACAGTGGAACTCTTATACCTCAGAATGCTATGAATGTGTGTTATCTTTGAATAGCTGCCCTTTCTTCTTTGGATAATAGTCCATGTAGATTTAATTTCTGAAGCAACGAATTCATAATCACTCATGAATAGGTACTACCAGTCCTAATTAAAATAAAAAATACTGCAGAATAGATCTGCCAAAATGCTCATGGTATCATGAGCCAAGAATGAGTGCCTGTGAGGCACAGACCTGATGCCCTCCTCTGCCACTTTCAGTGCTCTTGGCTCCCAAATCACACCAGGAGAGTGCATTTTGGGTTCTTCCCAACTCCAGGCTTGGAAAAGAAAATGTAATCAGAGGACTCATCCTCTCTTTCTTCTTTTCATATCAAAAAAGGTGTATGGCAAGACTGGACTGATTCACAATGGTTCAACCCAGCAGATGAATATGGTACTCCAGACCCAATTTTAATGAGTCCTTGAAGCAGTTATGGTTGTGGAGAACTGTTTACAATTGAAACTGCAAATAGTCACTTAACAATTTCTTCCTCAAACTGCAGAACATCTGGAACAGCAGGTTTTAGAAAGCTGCACTGCCCATGTAGAGATTTCATGAACACAGCTTTAAATCCTATCAGGTAATATTTCTGTATTGGCAATATTGATCATTTTACTGTTCATTCAAGCATTCGTGAGCAGTAAACTGCTGAAACATCTGCACTCTATAACGTATTTCTTATCTCCTGCATTAGTGCACGGCTGATCAGTTTCCTGTCATTGCTGCTATAGCTCAGGGATTTCAAATGTGGGACTAGTGAGCTACTAAACGGGATGTCACCCATGTTTGTCAAGGGACTTCATTGTCTCGCTCATAACAGAGCTACTCTAATACCCTGGGCTGTTAACACACAACAAAACCCTGTATCACAATTTCACCCATATCCACAGCTGACCTCCACAATGCTTTTAGTGACAGGTAGTCTTTTCCGTCGCAATTCATTGGCTTCTCTTTCTATAAAACACAGCGGCACTTTCCTCACTAGAATCAAGGAGCTGCTGCTCTCAGGAAATGATAATTCAAGACCCAAGTCCTCTAAACTTTTGTAGCAGCATCTGAGGGGAAAAAAAAAAAAACAAAACAGAAAGAAGATAACCAACCACAGTAGCTATATCACTACAGCATACCTAAATATTTCTGTAGTTCACATATATGTTTTTTTTCCTGCGCCAATTTCCAATGGCAAAATCCATCATGAGATGCATCATGACATTCCAAGGAATTTTGCCCTTTCAACCTACATTCACCCATGTTTTTTCACTCCAGTCAACTGTGCATATCTCATGTTGCACAACCACAAGATTTAAGAGTTCCTGTGTTGTGTGGAGCTTTATGTCTAAATTCATAAATCTGTCTTTTCTAAGGATGCACAAGGTGTCCGGTTCAACACATAAACACTCAAAATATTGAAATTACACAGCATAAAGATTCCTTTAAGTCTAGCCTAAAAATGTGTGATTTCAATTGACACATAATAGCAAATACTTACAATGGAAAAACAATAGTATAGGAAATTGATGATGGTTTAATGAACTTTATATCCCATTCAGCAAAGAGAATCCAGAAAAGAACAGCCTCAAGTTAATCTGACACATGTTCCCTTGTGGATGGAAAAATACATACAAAAACCCCCAGGACTTAACACTCAGATGGGAACTCATCTTCAAAATAAAAACAACCATTAACAATATATAGTTTATTTTATTAACTCAGGGAATATTCACATAAAATAAAGGTGGTGAAGGTCAATTTTAGAAAAGAGATTTTTGAACAAAAAAGAAGCCAGTCTGAACTTAATAAAATCAATCACGATATTAATACAATTATTAGCCTCCATATGGAGAGGATGTGTAATTCTAATCAAAAAAAAAGAAGACCTGTGTAGCTTTCATCAAGAGCAGAGGAAGACAGAAAAAGCTCATTGTGGTGAAATGACAAAATCCAAACAGCTATTGAAGTCAATCAAGCTTGTGGGGGTTTTTTGGGGGTTTTTGTTTTGGTTTGGTTTTTTTAAGGAATTAAAAAAAAAAAGAAAAAAAGAAAAAGAGGAAGTTCAAGAGTCAACAGAACAATGCATTACTACAATGCTTAGTAGACAAATACCAGAATCAAAGCTCCAGGTGAACCAGAGGTCCAGCTGAACTATTAAACAGTGAGCATAGCTGAAGAGAAAGGCCTTTTAGGGAAGTTAATTTATTTCATCACATCAAACTTTACCACAGAATAGTCAAACTCTGCCAGAAACAATAACAACAGATTTTAGATTTTTCCATAGTACTTTTAATTCCTAACTTTTTAGTAAGGATAGTCTCACAGAGTGATTGCAAAGAGATGAACTGACAATAAATACTGATTATTTAAAAAGCAACAAAATAAAAGCACCAGCAAGCCAGCTTCAGTATATGCCAGCAATTATATTAAGTGATAACTGAAAATCACAACTGGCATCTCATTGTGCTGAATAATTTAATCAATGTCCATAAAAAAAAGCCGTGGTTCTCAGATTTACTTTATCTTACTGGGTTTTGTAGTATGTTTGTGACATAGCTGATGAAGAAAAGCAGCTCACTGAATTTATTTGGTTTTTCAAAAAGCCTTTGATGCCACCTCTAATAAGTGGCTAGAAATTCAAATGCAAAAACTTGTCATGGTTAGAGAAGTAACATTTGTCATGATTTAGAGACCATGGAAAAAGGTATCCTGGCAACAGATGGTCAATGTTCAACACGACACAAGTCTTGACCTGCACCTTTGTAATCATTTGTTAATGATACGGAAAAGAAGGGGCATGGTCAAGCAGGCAAATTTGTAGAAAACACAAAATTATTTATGTTAGCTGCGACTAAAGATGATGTTGAACTCAATCAGAACTTAAAACAAGTAGAAAAACAATGAATGACATCTAAGGGGTGATGAAAAAGGTATAATGAAAAACAGACAGAAAAACTGAATTCACTGCTCCTAAAGACAAATAAATGCATATTATCAGGAATAATTTGATCTACGTGTACATTTTTTTGGTTTTTACTTAAATAGCAAAAATCTCACAAAAACTCCACAACTCCATGTTTCATTGTCATGACCATTCAATAAACAAGCAGTTCGTGCAAGCAGCAGTAGCCAAAAAAGCAGACAAAATATCAGGTGTGGATACAACAGACAGAAAAGAAAGGCACGATAGCAAAGCTACTGTACAAATCAACACGATACACTCCCTTCATATACTGTATTCAATGTTATCCATCTGGTCTCAGTAGATGTGTCAGAAATGGAAGATATTTCAAGATGAATGCAAAAATAATTCCAAGTGGAATGAGAGGCATTACAAATCTTACAAATATACAAGTCTTAGTAGCAAAAACATCATTAAGAGATGGAAACAACAATGACATCCAAATATTACTGAACTCTGAACAGCAATGGTTCCATTCTCACATTTCTCCCTAAGGCAGGTGGAACATAATAATGCTTTACATTTTCCTTTGGAATTTCTTGTATTGGCCACTGTCACGCAAAAGAGTTACCAAATGGATATAGCAGTAATACTGTTATGATTGGAATACACTCAAAACCAACTTTACACAAAACAAGTGTATCCATATAATCAGCAACAATCTCAATCAAGAGTGAATTAAAAGCTGTCCAGTTTGCCATAGGCATCGCAAAAAAAAAAAAGCAGTTTGAGAATAATGAGGTAGTCCTGTGAATGTTAAGATAGAACTTCACAGAATCACAGAACAATCATGGTTGGAAAGGATCTCCTAGATCACCAAGTCCAACTATACCTACAAGAACAAAAAACACCTAAGTAACCAACCATTAGGAAAAAAAAAAAAAGAAAAAAAAAGAAAACACAAGCCCCCTACATGCCTGCCCCTAGAGTATGTTGTGAAGCACCACATCAACTCGTGAGGCACCATGTCAACTCGTTTCTTAAATACCTCCAGGAATGGTGACTCTACTTCCCTGGGCAGGCTGTTTCAGTGCCTCACCACTCTCTCCATAAAGAATTTCTTCCTAATATCTAAACTAAACTTCCCCTGCTGCAACTTCAGACCATTTCCCCTGGTTCTGTAATTAGTAACTAAGGAGAAGAGGCCAACACCCACCTCTCTACAACCTCCTTTCAGGTAGTTGTAGAGGGCAATGAGGTTCCTCCCTCAGTCTCTTCTTCTCCAAACTAAACATGCCCAGCTCCCTGACTTGTTCTCTAAGCCCCTCACGAGCTTGGTAGCTCTCCTCTGGACACATCCCAGCACCTCAATGTCTTTCCTATAATGAGGGGCCCAGAACTGAACACAGTGCTCAAGATGAAGCCTCACTAGGGCTGAGTACAAGGGCACGATAACTTCCCTTCTCCTCCTGACCACGCTATTCCTTATACAAGCTACCTGGGCACACTGCTGGCTCGTGTTCAGCCAGCTGTCTACCAGCACCCCCAGGTCCTTTTCTGATGGGCAGCTTTCCAGCCACTCATCCCCAAGCTTGTAGCGCCGCTGGGGGTTGTTGTGACCCAAATGCAGGACCTGGCACTTGGCCTTGTTGTACCTCATACAATTGTCCTTGGCCCATTGATCCAGCCTGTCCCAAAAATGCAGAATAGTGCAGGGACAAAAACACAGAAATGCATGTGACAGTTGACAGGCAGAGACTTTGGGGAAAAAAAATTTTGGTCGATGTCCAATAGGTCTGCAATAGTCCAACAATGAATCTGTATTTTAAACTCTTGCAGTATGAAACCTAAATATCCTAATAGTAGCTAGGCCACTTATAAAACATCTGGGACACAGTGTTCATTAGTTACCCTTGGCAGGCACCTAGGACTAAGGAATGCATTTTTGAAGGATTCACAGTACAAACTTTCCATACCCCGTCCTGCTCTTCTCAAACAGTGCCTGTTGAATCAGTGACTAGATTGACACTATGGGCACTGCACTACAGTGAGCACTCCCAAGTCCTGAGCCTGACAGTGGGAGATCTATTGGAGACTCTCCAGGTACTCTCCTGGCCCACTCATGAAGGTTTGCTTCCCTGGGGAAACCAGAGTACATTGCAGAGACACAGAGGTGGCATACCACAGGGTTTTGTCTTGAAATGTTGTAACAACATGACTGAGAAACATACTTATTTTCCTCAGCACAGATATAACCAATTGGTCTCAGCTCAGGAGACAATCAGCAGCTTCTTTCCTGAGCTTCATGTTAACCTAGGAATATAGAGAGATCTTAAAGGTTATGAGAGATGTCCCCAAAATTTTAGAGCTATTGGCTATTACTAACCGTAGAAATCTTCTTTGTTCTTCTGTAACTTCAATCTCTAATGGGGGAGAGATAGAGGAGGACAGTAATTTCTTCTTGCCACAAGCTGCAGTCTCCTTCTCATAGGAATCTGTGAATGAATCATTCAGAAGTATTCTCTTAGAGTATTTACGCAGGCATTACCCTTAATGACCCCATGGTTTGGCATGTCATCCTCTGTTTGGATTTAAAAGTGACCACAGAATGCCTTCTCCTGAAACTCCCAGTGGAGGACTGGGAATGTCACAAACCAGACACCTAGTCTCTAGGGAATGGTTGGTTAATGCCACTTTGTTTTTTTCCCACCAGTTCCAAAAAAAGAGTCACCCTAAATAGCAAAAAAAACCCTACTGATCTATTTAGTTCAACTCACAGAGAGCAATTTTTCCACAGAAAAGTCTGATATAAATGGCATTAAAATACTATTCATTAAGCATTTCTCCCTTCAGTCTTTCAACTTTTTTCAGTACCTGGCCAAAACGAACAGAGTTCCTGGAACCCTCTCTGCAGGAACTGTGCAGTATTTATCGATGAAAGAGAAGGTCAGTGATTTTTAAGTACTTGATGGATGGCTATTGTGCTTTTTAACGCTGAAATCAATAGCTAATGAGCTTACAGAGAAGACTATTATCCCTCTGCTAACAGTTTCAGATTGTGAAATTTCAGGCTTTAAGCACAGTATTCAGCTAAAAAGGAACCATTTTTACCCCTTATTCTTCACAGCATAACCACATAATCTTATTGATGTTGTTCTATTTCCTCTTCATTGTTTTGGGTTTTTTTTCCTATCAGTCTTCCTGCTCTTTCATTATGTCAAGACTATTTTAGTTTGATAGTTCTGTGGGCAGGGAGTCTATCTCATATTTCTGAAAATACTGTAACAATTTTCAGCTGCCAATACTATGACTGCTACAGATACTGAATGCATGCACTCTCCTAGGAGTCAAGATACAGATGACAAATTAATAACCTATTGGTTCCATACATCTCAGATTTATCATTATGATAAATTAGTTATCGAGCCTTCCCTTTCAGACAGCTCATTTGTACTTTACTGTGCAGATTATTTTTCTTCTTAAGACCATCTGAATCCTCACCTGCAATAAGTTGCTCCAAACGGATCCGTTCATGAGCTGCATGTTGATCCACCAAAATCAAGAGATTTCCATCTAAAAATGTACCACAAGAGATGAGAAATAGTCAACTTTGTAGGCAGCTGCACAGGTTAGGAAGAATGACCACTCTCTTAAGGCCACATTTAGAAGATAACTACCAGACAGTTTTACAGAAATGAAGCGAGGAGGAAGCTGTGTTAGCAGAACATAAAGTCACTGCAGAAATTTCATAATCTAAATTGGCTTTTAAATTAAGGTAACTAGATTTTGTCAGAAACTCTTGTCTATTGACATCTTCATCTAACTTCAGAATGAGAGCTGAGGTGACCCACAAACTGTTCAGTTTAATACAGTCTTTAAAAATGTTATGAAAACTACTGGTTTTGAATGCTTTTTTTTGTACAGCTTCATCAAGCTTCAACAATGATTATGTCCAGACACTATGAACAGAGTCTGAAAGATGTTAGTAATTTGAGTACAATCTATTTTTATAACACTAATCCAAAGGCAGTAGGAACATTCAGCAATGTCCAAAATAAAGATAAAGATGATCCAGAAAATTTCAACTGAAGACTAACATTTTCCTCTACTCACAACATGATGCCTAGGCAAGAATAGAATAGAATAGAATAGAATAGAAGCAGGACAATGTTGTCCCTGCAATCTAACTTCACAGCCACTTCAACTTCATGTTAATAACCATTCTTACCTGCCTTTTTATCCATTTCATTCCTAGTGTTGATTAAACAGGCGATAAATTTATTGTCCACTTGCTGAAGAACCTGTAAGATACTCAGAAAAAATCATTACCTAGTGGTAAAATTACTTTTAAAATGAAGGTAAACAAAAGACGACAATCCAAATGGGACAAGCACAACAGCTAGTAGGATGATTAGAGGAGGTGAGACCACATCTTCTCTAATCTCAAAGGTTTAAAGAATTTGGCCTAGCAAAACTGAGACTGAGAAGGTATATAATTACTCTTTGTAAATACAGCAGGGGGCTAAATATGGAAAAGGCAGCAATTATTTAAGTGAAAAGGCAATACTGGCACAAACAACCATAAATTGGTCATGAAACAGTTTAGTCTGGAAGTAAGAGACAGTTTCAAAATATCCAAGAAAATAATTCTGGATCCATTTTCTTCCAAGGACAGTCACAAGGGCAAGAGCTCTAATTGCTCTAAGGTGGAGCTGGAAATTTAGAGAATGAATTAAAAGCTCATGTAGATGTCTTATTGAGTTGGGAATTAGAGCTGTGTACTGGAACTCTGAGTATCTGATTTGCTGATATCACCAACAGAGGATGAAACAATCTTTTTTTAACCTGCCCTGCGTTTAAGGACTTGTACTTGTCATCTGTAGGAGCTGGGCAGCATTTCCCCCCTCCCCCTCATTTTCTGATGTAGAATTTGCTTCTCTGACTTATTACACCTTCCTCTCAAGCATCAGAAATCAACCAGAGCTCCATGGAATACTGGGCTGCACAAGGCTTTCAGTATCTTAACTGATGTGGTGTTAGGGAAGTATTTCTCCCCAAGTCACCTAGATAGAGCTCACACTGAATTCTGTCTCACATCTGCACTGTTCACCTCCTAGATAAAAGTGAATAGATGATCCTATTTCTTTGCAGGGATGCAAGGCATTAACAATTCTTTTTATTCTTTTCCTGTGGCACGATGCAACAGTTTGTGCTTTGGGTCGTTTGTACAGAGATTCTCAAAACTGCTCTATGGCACTGAAGGTAGTGCTTAGCTTCTTCAGAAATAGGAAGTGACAATTTGTTCTAGCTGTACCTTCTTAAAAAACACACAAAGGAAAACATCATGCAGGTTAATCACAGAACCACTCAGTAAGTGGTTCTTAATACTCAGTTCTTATGAGGAGTGAACAGAAACATAGTACCTTTAATTTTCCAACTCTCCTGTCTTTTTGAAACATAGTCTATTGACTGTAATAACTTTGTTCACTCCTGTTATTCGTGCACACACAACATAAGTAAAGGAATCATTTGGACTCTCATCCACCTTGGAGATCAATATTACTATGCCCCACGCAGTCAGAACCTGACTTCTCAAAGTCTGCAACCGGACTGCATGAGAATAATGCCAACCAGGCCTGTAAGCCTTTTGTCATTGGGATGCAAGCGAGAATCCACTATAGCACTTCTATCCAGGCAAACCATCAAAGAATGTAAGTTCAAGCCATACATTGATATTAGCTCTGAAGCTAACAGTCAAAACATTTGATAAAGAAACACTAAACCAGTTAAACTTGGTGCTATGCCATTTTTAAGAATCACTTTTCAGATCAGACATAAATCTTAAAGTGAAATTTCAAGTCTTTCCACAAAATCTGGGATTTGCTTTTGAAACCACTCTGCTGAAGAATGACATTTCTAAGGTCAATAAAAATGGAAGATACAGGACACAGATTTCAGTAGAATACAATAAACATAAAAAACCTGCCAATTGAAATATAATTTAGTTAACAGTGTTTCTAAGCAGCAGTAACAGGGCTACCTCTTTGATTTAACCAGACGGTCAAGGAATTTTAGAGTCACTAGCAGATAGACGATTAACCGTGTGATGAGACTTAGATCTGGCATAACATATATCTGTCTGATGGTATCACACAGCAAACAAGAATTCTTTTTGCGCTTGTGAAAATTAGGGATATGAACTATTTCCCTGGATACCTCTCTCCCACCAGGCAGAAACATCAGCAAATGTCATAGGTTGAGTGTGAATTTTGGGGTGAATGCTAGTAATAGATCGTGTTGTACCTGCATTGAATGAACCATGTCTTTGGTGAAACGATAAGGATACAAGATATTGTGAATTTTCACTGCCAGATTGTCAGCCTGACTGCTGGTGACATCAACAGCAATCTGTAAAAACACAATTACAGAAAAAGCAGGCTGGTAAGGGTATGACAAAAAACCCAAACACACACAAAACACCCCTACCAAAACAGCTTTAAGAAAAACTGGAAATAACTCTGCATTTTGACAAACCAAGCTTTCCAGACAAGAACAGCACTAGCTAAGAATACCACCCAGCAATACCTTTGATTCCTTCTTCATATACTTTCCCATTAGGATACTATCTCCTAACTTCAATGCATTCTGCTGATTTCAAGTACTTACCAGAAAACCTGGAGTTAATTATCAGCCTATGTGAGCTCTACAAAAGACCTATTTCTCTGCAATGAGTCAGAGCACACAGTCACAGCAACAACTGAACAGAAGCCTTCCTTTTCAGAGACTCACCAGCAGGTGGTTTGCTGCTCCGTCCCTATTGTTTGCAGGTGGAAATGGTTACATGCATACGGTTTACTCACGCACAACGTGATGATTAGAGATAATGCCTCCTCATGACAACAAAGGAAGTTTTGCTACAAGCTCCAACATTGTTTCCCTCTCACTTGCTACGGTCCTGCCAGGCTACGAAAACAACTATCATAAAACACACTTTTAAGACCCACTGCACCTCAGAGAAGAAAGCTGTTATTTTAACTGTCCACAAAGAGGACAGACATTGTATTATAATTTTGGCATTTGATAACTTCAAAATTACTAACTCTGCAGAGGAAAACACAGCTTACAATGTTTTGCCTTTGAAATGACGTAAGGCAAAAGATTAGCCTAATACCTGCTTCTCTGACTTGAAATAAATCCACGACAATGACCTTCATATAAACAGTCTATAAAAACACCTAACTGCCAGGTCTATCGTGTAATATAACACTGAATAACTTATATGCAACAATTACAGTATTTGCAATTTTGGTCCCCATGTCAGAAAATAACAGAAGGCTAAAATGATACCTATTTTAGGATAAGATGCAAGATAATACTTACCTCTGGGCAGGGAACAAAAACAGGATTATCCCATTCTGAAAGCAACGACTGGAGAGACTCTCCTTCAGCATCTAGGAAAAAACACATAAATAATAAAGGGACTACCAGCATCTGTCGACAGAAGGTGCACTGGGTTCCTCTACCTCACAAAAGTTTGGGGTATTTTTCCTTCATAAAAAGAGGAAAACATAGAAATAAATAATGGGACATGAGACTGCACTTCTCTATTGTCTGCTTTAACTAGGAAAGGACTGTGCAGCTTTCTGATTCCTAAACATGCTGCAGTACAATTCAACAGGCCCTGGAAAAAGAGTGGGGGGAGTAAGGAGGGAAAGAAAGACCTGTTTAGCTACCTACTCCCTCTGGACAAAGCCACATACCAAAAAGATTATTTCATCCTTTCCAATGCAAAAAAAAAAAAAAAATTGTGAGGATTGAAGCTATTTTTCACATTCCAAGGTTGGAATGAGTACAAAGAAGGGAGTAGGTAATTATTCTTTAAACTACTGACATAATTCAACAAAGAACTGGGTATTTCATCCTGTAAATAAGTATCCCCTAACCTGCCTTCAACCCTAAAAGATTTTTTTTTCCCAGTTTTACATTTGAGATGACTCACACAGTCCCATTGTTAACAGACCTTGAGTAATTCTGGGTTCCTGTTGGGACATCTGGGAGAATTCTTTGATTTTTTTTTTTGGTTTTGGATTTTTTTTTTTAACCACGGAACACTGTGTCCTGGAAAGCTGGCCCTACCTCTCAGATCCTGGCTTGCTAGAGTCTTCTCTTTTCGAAGTCTAGGAAGGAAGGGTAGCACAATCTCACTTCTAAAGGGGTGGCACCTGAACTGAAATCCTAAATACAATATAAATTTACTGATGCAGATTCAACAGCATGCAAAATTACAAAAAATTATACAATTTTCATACTCTCATAAATGAGTGTATGCTTAACCCTGTACAAATTAGATAATCCTGTAGATTTTGCAATCTAACACTGAGAAGTAACAGTGCATATGTAAAAAGCTAATAACTGACACCCTTGCATCAGGAAATGTATTATTTAAGAATATTACCACGGTTACTGCAAGACTGTCCTTTGTAAAAATTGGCTCCTGCTTTAATCACATAGGAATTATTTCCAGAATTAGTGCAATCAGAAGCATTATCCCCAGTGGAAAGAGGAGGCATATAGTAAAGTCTGTCAGGTACCAAAACACTTTTGATTTCCCTTTGTTGAAGTGCGGCAAAACTGTCAGTCTACCACCACTTCTATCAATAATACACTTATCAGGATCTTGTAAAACTGAAAACTACAAGTCAGTGAGACCACATGAGATACCAGAGTTAGCCTAACAACATGTTCCTACCCACCCAGAAATGACTTCTTGATATTGCAAACCTTCACTGTTATCAAGATTCTTAATAAAAGTGGTCAGATTTCCAGCACAGTGGTAAATATTTCACCCTTCCTTCGGTACAATTCAGACTTCTATTCTTTGTGAAATAATAATGAATTAATAAAGTTCCTTTCTACCAAGAAATTAAGGGCGTGCATTCAGGAAAAGTGGCAGAGCGATAACGCCAAAGAAAACCAGCTGCATGCTGATAAGCTCAGTATGAAAAGGCTCTATGAGATTCGCTGCCAGTCTACAGACTCCTGCCTGCTGGCTCCATTCCAGTAAGGACCAATGATGGTCCTACCCTGGGGACTGAGAATCCTTTCAAGAATCCAAACTGGCAGCCTAGAATGGGAAAGTAACTCGGCATCCAATTGTCACAAAATCAAGAACAAAGGATAAGATGGCTTGAAGTAGTTCCTAGTAAACTGTGGCAAATTGAAGACTGCTGCCTACTTCAGACTTTGAACAAACTTTTACAGCTATTGTCATGGAAAGGTATGATCTCTCAACTTCACAGAAGCATCTGTCATCTATATGAACAGAGGTCCAGTTGCTTCTTGTTGAAAGGAAAATCCTTGTTCAGGATATACATTGTTCCTAAAGGTAGAATTTCCTTGCCTAAAGGCCAGTAAGAATTCAGAGCTGACAGAGATATTACTAGTATGATTTTTTCTGATAAGTAACATCAGAAAAGGTTCTGAGGATAATAATATACTTTATACATGCAAGCCACATACAATTACCATATTTGAGTATTCATTGTCACTTGCCTCAGTTGGATTACTAAAATAAACTACTGTGATGATGTATCAGTCAATAATGTAATAAATGTAACCAAAAATGCAAACATAGCTGGCATAACAACAAAGACCGAGTTGAACAGGGATGTTAACTCAATACAAATGCACAGCATTTGATTATCCAAAAAAGGCGTCTGATGGGGAATGAAGCTTGATAAATTTTCCTGTAGCAATCAGTTTAACCAGTACAAAGATGCCCAGGTTTGTGAGATCTGACCTTTAACCCATGCAAAACAAAAAAGCTGCTGTACACCTCTCACCAGAGGGTAACACAACTCACAGAGTTAAGAGTGGCACCATCGAGACAAGGGACAGTAACATGAATGATAAGTCTAAGAAAGAACAATGCCACTGGATGTCAAAAGATGCAACACAATATACATCTTCAAAGACTACAGACTATACATCATCTGAAAGCATAAGAGATGTGAGGTGTTCTCTTCATAAACATGAATGCACTATCCAAACATTCTGGTCCAGCTCCACATCTCAGTGCTCTGGCTAGCTACTAAACAGCACTGTGGGCAACAGAAACTTTTAGACCACATAAAACAAAGGCGTTAGTCAAGGAGTGTACATCTGCACTTGCAAGTAGTATTACCTAATAAAAAAAAAGATATTCTTCTCCTTGTAATGAATTTACCTCAATGGAACACAAGATACATCAAGAACTATTGGCATCAATTATTATACTTGAAATAACTGCAACACCTACTGCACCAGTGTTTCTATGACTGGTGATAAGGAAGCAAGAGACAAAAATACAACAAACCAGAGCCTATCATGATTGATTAGACAAATATTTCACAGGGAAACTATCTTGAAAGAAGTCCAAACTACTTTTTCAAAACAAATTATGCAATAGAAAATAGAGTCTACATGTGGAATGGCTGCACCTTCACTCATAAAATCTGCCTATAGACAGAATGAAGAACAATTTTGAATAAAGATATATCCACGTAAGGGAAAATTACCAAAACCACTATTTATTCTGACAAGCCACATCAGGAGGACACAGAATGCCAAACCCAACAGACAGATAAGTGAAGATTCATGAACACCACAGCCCTGAAAAAAGAATACAATGTAGTATCCTGTCATCCGTGGAAAAGCTCCACCATCAAACCACCAGCAGTGCTGTGAAAGTGTGAAAGAACAGCCTTCCAAAATCTGTGGAAAGGAGACAACACATTCAAATTTAAGAGTTAAATTTTTGTTCTTTTGTCAAAGGTTGTGTTAAATTTTGTGTGCAGGTTGAAAAAAGATCATTCTGATATTGGGCTCTTAGTAAAAACATATTCTTAAATATAACCATTTAGGAGAAAATGACAAAAACCAAAATATTTTTCTGGCATGCTTACTTTGAAGTAGGTTTCTCACTTTTATATAAGACAGTATCACTGTGATCACAGTAAATGTCATGATTCACAGTGAAAACTAGGCAGCTATCTGTTCATTGACAGGTTTCTGACATTTCTTTTTAATGTTTTATTCAAAATCAGCCTTTAATATCTTGAATGTTAATGTTTTACTGTTCCCATAGTCCCCAACACCTTCCTGTTTTCCATACAGCCACTACAAGTGAGGCAACTGTTACTTCAGTATGGAGGGTCAGGTGCTGCCAGCAAGGTATTTTACACACCTAACAACACAAACCGTCTTCCTTATCCCGTTTTACAGCCACAACCACCACCCTTCTTACCACTCTGTGCAACAACGTTCACAGCCATTGTTGTTATATCTTGAATGCAGGCAGCTCCAAATCCTTCAGCAGGAGGAGTGCCATAGGTGCTCAGTCCAGTTGCTTTGTTGATGTATATTGTTCTACCCGATGAAACATCAAAATCTTGCAGCCAGTCAGAACAACACAAATCATTCCTGGGATTGCCTGTGCTTGTGTTGTCTGCAGAGAATTCACAGTTACTTGGCAAGGTCATATGAGGAAACCCAGTATCTTCCAAATTCTGTTCTGAGGACTCATCTAACGTACTTTTGTCTTTACAGACAATGTTAGCACAGTCCTTTTTAGCAGGTAATGATAAAACATTGCTCGAAGAGACCGTGTTCTCCCCTTCTACACCACTGAGTGGTGATGGGCTGACAGCACTTTTCGTGGATTCTGCTCTCGTACTGTTTGCATCCCCTGCAGAAATGCTGTAATTACACTCTCCCATTTTTTCCACTGAGGATTTAGATGTTTGACAAGCATTATACAGAAAATCATTATTGGAAGATCCAAGATCTAAAGAGTAGTCATCTTTTCTACTTGAATCTGTCTGGAATTGTTCATCAAGATGTTCTACTTCTTTGTGGTCACTTTTCATTCTGGACAGTTTGGATGATAACGATCCTGGAGAACTTTTACAACTTGTATTTTTTCTACTAACCTGAGAGTAACCAATCAATGTTAAAGGACTCTGACAAAGGGCTCGTTTGTCCTGTGAAGATTCTCCACTGCAGGATAAAGTCCCCTCCAAAGAACCAAACACTTGGTCACTGTTATTAGAAACTGTATCTTCCACAGTTGAAGTTTCACAAGTGCTCAAGTTACCATGACTGTCATTCTCATTCTTTGAAAAGTCACAATTAGCTCGTGAATTAAAACCTGGGAGACCAAATTCACTCCGCTCTGACAATGGTGGTGTCAGTGTACACCTGACTCTCCCATAGTATCTCCTGAACTTTTCTAATGAACCCAGCTGTGTGGATAAGCTCAGCTTCTTAGAGGGCTGAGATCTTGGCACAGCTATTTGTCTTCTAGTGTTTTTAAAAACTTTATTGAGATAAATACCTGAAGAAGTTGCCAGCACCAATTCTGTAACATTTGATGTCTCACGGTTTCTTTTATGGGTGGCATTAGGCACAGCTACATCCTCATTCACCTCATTTGACAAAGTTTTGTTCTCTAACCACTTGCTACCATCAGCCACGCGTATTTCTCTGGTGCAAGGAGGTGTACATTCTTTACTCATACTACTGGAAATATCTTTAGCATTTAAAGACTGAATCAGAGAATTAACTTTGTGACCAAAACTATCCTTGGCATTGAATGGGCCAGCTCTACATTGCACATTTAAAGCAAGATCTCTTTCTGTTTGTTCACATTCATGTGGGGGCTTATCTTGCATAACACGTGTTATGAGGCCTGTAGAGCACAATTTTAATGGTGCGGAACTAACAGCCCTTCTTGCAGCATCAGTTTCCCTGCCTTCTCTTCCTTCATTACACAGTCTCAGCAATGAACTTCCAGAGACAGTTTCAGGTTCCATTGCTGTTTCAGTAGGGTCTTCTCTCTCAGAGGAAGAGAGAGTAACACCACTATTTAAGATACAGACCGTATTGCTTTTCTGCACTACTTTGCATTGCTGGCCTCCCTCAGCTTTTATATAGTTATCTGCACAATGCTGCAGGTCACCACAACTGTCTGTTTTTCTCTTTTCTGATCTGGCCTCTCCAGCGAAAGAGGAACAAAGACTTTCTGAAGGTTTCAGATGAGTATCAGATGCTTTTTGGCAATGGTTGGTGTCTTTTGGCTCCTGCTCTGAAATATCTGATGTAACGAAATCAGGAGCTGCGTCATCTTTGCTGAGCAGTGGAATCTCCACTTTACTATTCCTACATGGATCAGATGGTTCAGCAATCTTCTGACCTGGGGCAATTTCAGTTTCCTTTATATTTTCATTTGACTCTATAAGACTTAAAGGTTTTTTTACAGTAATGGATTTCCTTTTGACATCTTTTGATTGCAAGCTACACATTTCATAGGAATCTGCAATTTCATTGCACGCTTTCTTAAAACTGTCTTGGATGCTCATCTCATCAGAGACTGAGGGCTTCAGAGCTGCAGTGTTATGCAAACAAAAGTCATTATCTTCATTAAATTCTCTGATGTCCTCACTACATGGTTCAAGAAATAAATGTTCTCGTTTCAAAAATACTTTCACTCCTTCCTCTATGCAAGTTAGAAGAACATCCCAGTTCTGGAACTCAATTAGAGTCTTTGCAGGTTCCAGACACACATCATAGTCGCTGTATGCACAGGTCACATTGAGAATAAAGACCCCATACAACTCCGGGCCACAACGATGGTGACCAGGACTTGAACTAGCCTGTCTGCTCGCAGGTCCACTTTTTGCCTTGCAAATGATGCTTTCTTTTCTTAATAAAAAATCAATTAATTTATGTAGTCTTGTCTTTAAAACAAGCCTTCTGTTCACATACAAGAACTGCATATTCTTGTTGTAATGTCCTACAGTACTGATATAACCACTCAGCTCAAATCCCCCAGACTTATGATTTATTTCTCGTAACTTCTGAGATCTGCCCAGTCCATAAATTTGACAAAAACGAGAATATACATCTCTTGTCTTAGGGAGCTGAAGCACCATAGAACAAGAAACATCATTCCTTAAAGAAAGCGAAACAGAGGGATGCATCAGTGAAACAGCCTCTACTTTCTGTCTCACTCTTTCAAATTCCAACACAGGATCCATACACTTTCTCCTCACTGGCAACTGATGGAACAGATTACACACAGTGACTGTAGTTCCAGCACTTGGTCTGCTCAATTCAGCTTCACAGACTTCCAGTGCATGCCCATTGTGAAATAGTTTCACAAATGTTTTTGCTGTCCTGCTGGTCTTAGATGAAACTTCCACTACGCTGGCCATGTTGGCTATGCTTGCCACAGCCTCTCCTCTAAAGCCATAGAATGTCAGGTTCTCCAAGTCTCCTACTGAGCTGCACTTGCTGGTGAAGTATCGCTTTCCCATTGCATTTAAGTCCTCTCTTCCCATCCCGGAGCCGTTGTCCACCACCTGGACCTTAAAAGCTTCCAAATCCACCCTGATAGCTATACATGTTGCTTTGGCATCAATGCTATTGAGGACAAGCTCCTCAACACACTGCCCCAATGAGTTGACAGTCACTCCAGAACGCAGCCTGGCTCGCACATCTTCTACCAAACATGTGATCATGTCAAAATCAGATAGATGAGAAACTCAACAAACTGCAGGGACCTCACTCCTCCATGTTTCTTAGAACAACTCCCTGGGTGGAGGAAAAATAAAAAAAAAAATGGGTAAGAAATACAAATTAAAGCCCGATAAAAACTTAATTTATTGCATTCAACCTCATAAGTATAGTTTTTTCCATTTTCCTGGTATTCAGAGGCTTTTTCTGTGATTACTTTCCCGCTCAGACTTTGAGTACACCTTGTTGGTGTCTTCAGGGTGAACGGCCAGAACTGAGTCTATGTTCCTTGCTAAAAACATATGTGATTCTCAAACTTAACATACCAAAACCGAAATCCTACCATCATGAGGTGAAACTCAAAGGTCCTGAATGCAAAAGGATTTCCCTTCCATTTGTACCAGAAATATAGAGTAAGTATCACCAAGAATCGGGCAGAGCTGCCTCTCTCTCGTTTATACCTCTGCGTCATAAATTCATGATGCCTCACTCTAGCCAAAAAGCATCTGCTGCAATTTCACAGAATCACAGAATCACACAGTGTAAGGGGTTGAAAGGGACCTTGGAGATCTTCAAGTTCAACCCCCCTGCCAGGGCAGGATCATATAAGCTACCCTACAACCTAATCTACCCTACAACCTAATCTACCCTAACACAGGTCACTCAGGAACGCATCCAGGCAAGTTTTGAAAATCTCCAGAGAAGGAGACTCCACAACCTCTCTGGGCAGCCTGTTCCAGTGCTCTGTGACCCTTACTGTAAAGAAGTTCCTCCTCATGTTAAGGTGGAACCTCTTGTGCTCCAGCTTATATCCATTCCCCCTAGTCCTATCACAAGGCACGAGTGAGAAGAGACTGTCCCTTTCCTCTTGACACTCAGCCCTCAAATATTTATAAACATTTATCAAATCCCCTCTCAGTCTTCTCTTTTCCAGACTAAAGAGCCCCAGGTGTCTCAGCCTCTCCTCATAAGGCCTGTGCTCCAGTTCCTTAATCATCCTTGTAGCCCTCCGTTGGACTCTCTCAAGCAGATCCCTGTCTCTCCTGAACTGGAACTGGACACAATACTCCAGGTGAGGTCTCACCAGTGCAGAGTAGAGGGGGAGGAGAACCTCCTTTGATCTGCTGGACACACTCCTCTTGATACACTCTAGGATACCATTGGCCTTCCTGGCCACAAGGGCACATTGCTGCTCCATGGAGAACTTGTTGTCCACCAGGACTCCCAAGTCTTTCTCCACAAGACTGCCCTCCAGCAGATCACCTCCCAGTCTGTACTGGTGTCATTTATTATTCTTACCTAGATTCAGGACTCTACATTTATCCTTGTTAAACCTCATTTGGTTCTGCCCTGCCCAGTTCTCCAACCTGTCCAAGTCTCGCTGGATGGCTGCACAGCTTTCAGGTGCATCTGCCGATCCTCCCAGTTTTGTGTCATCAGCAAACTTGCTGAGCAGACACTCTGTCCTGCCATCAATGTCATTGATAAAGACATTGAACAGGACCGGACCCACCACTGATCCCTGGGGGACTCTACTGATTACAGCTCTCCAGCTGGATTTGGCACCACTGACCACCACTCTATGGACTCTATTGTCCAACCAGTTACTAATCCATTTTACTAATTTGTCTAAGAGTAAATAAATTCTTGGCTTGGGAAGGGGTGTGGGATACCAAGCAAGCTATTTATGTGAAAGAGAACCCACAGTTTTCCAGTCCTTGATGCCTGCTGGTTTCCCAGTGGTATTCGAGGGGGCGTGCAACTGTTCCTCGCACCCCTCCCGCAGCGCTACCCGGCAAGCTCGGCAAGCGCCGCCAGTTCTCTCTGGGGATCCGGTGCCCCCTCTGTGACCGGGAACCACGGGCACCCTGGCCCCAGGGGCCGAGGACGGCACCGAGCCCCGCGCCCAGGCTGGCTCCCCCGGGCCGTTCCCGCACAGGCAGGTGCCCGGCAGCAGGTGCCCGCCGGGGCGAGGCGCTGAGCGGAGATGCGGCCCCGCTGCACCGGCAGCACGGAGCTGCTGCCGCGTCCCGACCCCGTCCCCCCTCACCCCCCAGTACCCGCCGGCCTAGAGCTGGGCGGGGCCGCCCGGCAACGGCCGCCGCGCGAGACCAACCGTCGCGAGCAGCTGGGCCCGCACGCGGCTCCTGCAGGAGGGCAACGGAGAGCGACGGCCGGGCAGGTCGCGCAAAGCGCATGCGCGACAGGGGCGCAGGGAGAGGGGATTACAGGGCCCGGCAGGCCCGGCGCCTGTGAGCAGTGCATGCTGGGAGTCGTAGTTCCCGAACAGCCCGGCCGGTAAGCGCCCCTTCCCCGGGCCGTGTCCCTCAGAGCGGCACCAGGGGCTTCCCGGGGCACTGCCCGGGCCCGTCGGGACAGGTACGGGCCACAGGAAGCGCTCCCGAAGGGCTGCAACTCGCTCCACCCCCGAATGAATCATCCATTCCACACACAAAGCGAGCTCCAAGCGATTTTATTCTAAAGAAAAATACAAAGTTCTACTGGAACAAAATAAATTGTGAGGCATTTAGAACACATAAACAACGTTTTCAGCAATTCCTCACATCAGCATCCATTCTGCGAGTGCCACGCTGTACAAATTACATATTCTGCTCCCATACAACTACTCGCGCACCGCCACCACTCTGCAGTCAGACGCAGACGGGCCATGGCCGCAAACTACCCCTTTAACAAAGGGAGCACAGCTCCTCCTCCGCCTGCCAAATTCTGCAAAGGGCTGAGAGTTAGACTGACAGTACAACAAACCCTGACATTAGAAATGGGATAAAATAAAGTCCTCTAGAGCTGACTGAACAGGGGTGATGAGGGGAAACGTCCTGTGACGGCAGCACGTGCTCCAGGTTTTGCTACATCCTGAACAAAGCTACTTCAAAATCTGGAAGTCCTTGTGCTCCAGCGCCGTGATCATCTTCTCGTTGCTAAACTCGGCTCGGCTGATGCGGGACTGTGGACTCCCCACCTTCTTGAGCCATTCCTGCAGCTCCCGTACCCTGTCAGTCGGACCCTGAACTTGCCCTTGCACGGTGCCGTGACTAGTATTTTGGACCCAACCAACGAGTCCTAGTCTCTTAGCTTCCCCCTGAGAAGACAAAGCAGAGCAAAATGAGATTAATCCAAACTGGAAGAGAGCTACAGAATGACGTTCACATAGAGGACTCAATTTGTTACGCAAGACACGGACTTCCAATTAGTCCCAATGGCTCAGGCAGCAGGAAAGCAGCAGAAGATTCACCCAACTGCTCATTATATTCTCCCACTTGAAAATCTGGGGCCAAGATGCACTTTTCAGCCGTGGTTACATAACAGTACCCAGGCAGGCAGCAGCACCAAGAGAGAGCAGCCCCACTTTGGAAGCGGCCGGAGCCCAGAGCCCAGGCCGTGGCCCAGGCCCAGTACAGCCGCAGCTCAGCCCCACAGGAGGCACTGCCACCACCAGGCCAGCAGCGCGGATGGAGGACACCACGCAGCCCAGCAGGCCCCTCGGGCGGTCGGACCCATCCCCGCCCCGCACCTGGGTGTACTTGCGGAAGAAAACACCCTGCACTCTGCCGAACACCTCGTAGTCCACCGAGAGCAGCCCCTCGCCCTCCGCCATGGCGGCGCGGCCACCCCCCTGCCGCCTCCTGCCGCTGCCGCACTCCGCACTGCGCCTGCGCGGCGCGGGGGGGCGGGGCGGACGCCGGGGGCGGGGCCTCACCCGTTCCGGGCCAATGAGGAACCAGCACCCGCGAGGGGCTGGTGGCTCGTTAACCGCCTCATGAATAATGCCGGATGGCTCGCGCTCGGGTCCGTCACGCGTGCCCGGCCATAGGGGAGGGGTCCTCCCGAGGGCGGGGCGGTGACGGGAGAGTTCACCGAGTAACCGCAGAGCGGCCGCTCGGATTGCCATTCGCGTGCCCGTTTCCAAGCAACAGTTGTCAGCCAACACGGCGCCCGAGCCGGCGGCGGCAGTGGGCAGGGCTCCGGGGCTCGGGTGGCGGGCTCGGGAGGAGGTGTCGGGTCTCTCGCTCGGTGGGAGCCCGAGAAGCGAAACGGGCGGCGGCGCAGCTTGCCGAGGAGCCCTGGCGGAGCGCCGGCCTCGGCTCCGCAGGTAACCCCGCTCGCCCTGCCCGCGGCGTGGGTGCCTGGTGCGCTGCGGGGGATGCGGTAGAACCAGCCACGGGATGACTGCCCTGAGCCTCACCGGCCGCCTCACTCCCAGAGCCGTGCCACGCTGCCGCATCTACAGCGCCCCAACGGAAGGGGCACGCTATGGGAAACACCCTGGGGGAATCGAACGATTTCTCTGGCGGTACAGTGTATTTATTTCGGCGGCAGCCCTGATAAGATGGGGCTCAGTCAGAAAGTGAAACAAAAATGTATCTTATTTCTGGCTGCATAAACGACTGGGTCTAGAAGAGGCAGCATGGAAGCTCTCTAGAGGGAAGGAATGTAAAAATTTACAGAACCCAGAAAAGTTACAAAACCTTTGCTTTATTACAGTCTCCAATTGTAGTCTCCAGGTGTAGACCATCAGGAGAAAATATGTCCACTTGTGGATAAGATAGTCTGTAATAACTCTGCTTCTAACCTCAGGCTCTTTCTCAGGAACTGAATGGCTTTGTTTCCACCAGTGGATTCTGCGGTGGCAGCTACTAAGCTTGTTCACAGTTCCCAGCTGAAACACCGGCGGAACAACTTCCAGTGTGAACTCCTCCCTAACAAAGAGGAAAGTTTGAAGGAGCTCTATGCCCAAAAGAGCCGAAGCAATTCATATTCTCAGTTTGCAGAAAGCAGCCAATACAGCTCCAGGCATGGAAGCTCCTGTTCAGCTGGACTGCAGAGCAAGTATCTTCCCAGCCAGACTAAGACTCTGCTGGTTAAATCAGTAGCTAGAAGAAAAGAAGGAGTGGACCGTGCATATCCCCTGAAACCGATTTTTCCCCACAAGGATGTGGGTGTTCCAGCAGTCAACACAGCACAGCTTGGAAGTGCCCCATATATGGAGCAAGTCCCAAGTAGTAGGCCTAGCTCAATGAGCAAAGGGAAGCCTCCATCAGGGAGGTCTCAGATAGCTGCAGAGCTCTGTCCTTGGACAGCAGAGCTGAAACACTCAGCCTCCCCCCTATACAGGAGAGAGCAGGCCTACATCCTAAAGTTGGAGGCAGATGGACAGCACCTGCAAGAGGAAATTCGAAAGAAAGAGGCCCTCCTCATAGAGAAGCTGAGGAGAACAAAGGAGGTGCTTAGGAGGAAGCAAAAAGAGCTTGTTGAGGCAGAGGAGAGAAGGGACAGAGAGGTAAAGAGGGCCCGCGAACGAAAGGCCTCAAGGCACCCTGAAGAGAAAACGTCCAGAGTTGTAGTCAGACCAGGTGATGGGGTCTTCGGTGGGGCACAGTCTGCAGCAGCCCCTATCCCCCAGCCTGGCACCACCCTCCACCACCAAGAACTGGCCTTGGGGAAACTGAAGAAGGAGCAGCTGGTGGCCAGCAACAGCAAAATTCAAGACTGCGTACCCATGGAGCATTTACCTTCTTGTTCAAAGCTGTCCCCAAAACGTAGCCCTTTTCCCTCTGCCCTCTCAAACCAAGATTCTGGTGACCACCCGTCAGCAGAGGTACTGTGCGTGCAGACTGACAGTGCTGTGGAGCAGGGGGGGCATGAACAGTGCAGGTTCTGCGGACGTAAGTTTCTCTGCACCAGGATTGAGAAGCACATAAGTATCTGCAGCAAGAGCCAAGACTCCCAGAGGAAAGCGTATGACTCCAGAAAAGCCAGAATTAGGGGCACAGATCTGGAACAGTATCAGCAGTGGAAGAGCTCAGAGACACCTGAGGTAAACATCTAATTCTGACTGAGACATGAGCACCTTCACATGTACAAGGGGCTAGGGGACACAATCCACTGTTGCCTCTGGAAGGTTCTTCACAAATGGATAAATAGATCCTTTTAAAATCTGACAAGTGGAGGGTGAGGGCCTGACTGACTTGTCTTTGTAGTGTGACAACAGTGTAGTCCTGGAGAAATCTCAGTCCTTGCTGTAGCCAGGATACAGACTGGGTCTGCTGCAGTAAAGCTCTGTGACAGTAGGGGCTTCAGGGAACTGATTAGAAATCCAGGTATTAACAGAGGCTATTGAAATGAAGGCGGTGGAAGCATGCAGCTCTGTTCTGTAGCGACCCTCCCCAGCTCCCTGGACCAGCTACTTGCTTTTCGGGTTATACTCAAGCTCTTCTGAAGTACTGATGTCTCCATCAGTGTTTCCTTAAAGTCCTCCTTGGTGCTGGTCAATGTGGGATTCAGATTCTCAGGGAGGGTTTTACATCAGCAGGGAATGGCCGGGGATGGGTGACGTGGGTTGGACCCTGAGCGTAAGATTGACAGTGAAGGCTGATAGTGGTGCCAGTTGCTCTGACTGCTTTTCCCTTCTGCAGGATGAACCACCCAGAAGAAACAACTGGAGACAGAAGCATGAGAGTCTCATCCGGACCCTGCAGCAGGCCCGACAGGTGCAGCAGTTCCTCTCCAAGGGAGGGAAGGTTTCTGATCTGCCCCCATTGCCTCCCATCAAAAACACAGACTACATTGCCTGCCCCTACTGCAAGCGCAAATTTGCTCCCCGAGTAGCTGAAAGACACATTCCCAAATGTAAAAACATCAAGAATAGGCCTCTTCCACCCCCACTGCAGAAGAGGCTCTAGGGAAGTGCCACTTCTTCCATCCAGCAACCTCAACGTCGAGTCTTGGTGTAGGTGTCAGGATGTTACTGTTCAGTCAGCTGAGTGGGGAAGAAAGGCTGTTGCTATAGACTGTCAGCAGGACAGCTGCAAGAAACAAACCAGTCATTAGAAAGGGGCTGTTCCTCAGAATTGTATTTTGCCTGTAGATTAAGGAGGCTTTTTTCTTTTTTTAAGCAACTAGTGGTGTCTTAATGTGAAGGGAGCTGTTCTCCTTTAGCTCAGCAGCTGCAGAATATATATATATATATATATTATTTCTTTTTCCCTTCTCCAACAGCAGAGTAGTGATATTCACGAGAAGAAGACCTGGGACAAACAGAGCACCCCCTTTTTGTTTGCTCTACTGGTCTGTAGGTGCAGATGTTCATCCCTGAACATGTTAACAGTGGTTCTGACTGGTGTAGCATTTTTATTATAGCTACCTACTTCCTCTTTTTTTTTTTTTTTTCCTTCCCTCCCCCAGGACTCTATATTCTTCAAAACTACTTAGCATTTAGCCAAGGCATTTGGAAAAGTCAGACAGAGGGAAGGGAGGAAGCTGACAGTCCTGGGGCTACATCTTACCAGCTGAAGATCTGTAACAGTATCATTTAGAAATAACATGGATCGAATTAGAAAAGGAGAGATGGAAGGAGTATTATTAAATGCTTCCTCAACACAAGAAGCTCAGGATCAGAAATTCAGAGGGTTAGAAAAGCTGTTAGTAGCAGACACTTACTGTTTGGGTCCATATGTCAATTCACATGCACAGAACAGCACAGACACTCCGAACCAGCCAGGCCCTCAATGAAACGGAACAACCATCCCAGTGTGTTACTTATCACATACAATAGCTGAGACCCAGAGTTGGAAAAGGTTGGAAGAAGAAATATTTAATTAAAGATGATCAAAAATAGGTCATGAATAAGCTCAGACTGGAAATTAGGTTTCTAAACAGGAGAGGAGTGAGGTCATGGAAAAAGCTTACAAATAGATTATCACAGGCAAGGAACATACATTGTTTCAATACGGACTTGGAGAAAGGTTGTGGAAGGGAGCGTACAGCAAGAGTCAGAAATTAAGACTCATGATACAAAGCATTTGTTCCTATCTTCAGGCTGCTTCTATAAAGTGCAAAGAATAGATCAGTGACAGTTCTGTGCCTCTGCGTATCACCTCCAGGAGCTGAGAAGGAATTTCCCTCCCATGGCAACCTTTCCTCAATTCCTAATTTGGCTTCTGATTTTTTAAATTTTTTTTAATTTCTATCCAAAATGTTTAGGATCCACTACAGATAAAAAAAGTCAAACACCTGCTGCTGCCAGACAGGACATGAAGGAACTGCACATTAGAAAACCTGTTACCCATTTCACTCATATCTTCAGAGTTAAATCAACAATTAGATTCAGTATAAAAAGCTGGAGTTTTCCAGCAGGCAAGTTCCTCTAAAGTACAAAGCTTGTACCCTTCCTTGAGTCATCTGTTTATTTTAATCTTAGTTGCTGCAATGGTAGGGAGTTAAGATAAAAATATAAGCCTTCTTTTGCTTTCTTCTTGGAATACAAGGTAGTTCTTGCTGCTTTTGTCCTTATGCTAAAGGTCTTTGTCACACCCTGTCTGTCCACTCTGGGGGGAAAAAGGTGTTCTACAGACCCTTTTAGAGAACCATCTGCTTATAATTGGTAACAGTTCCTGCACATTTCTGTCAGTTGTTTTTCCAGATTCTAGTATATTAAACTAGTTCTCTTGTGTAAAAGTTGTTTTAAATGGTCAGAGTGGTTTGTGTTCTCAAAGAAAGAATGACTACTTTGTATGAGAAAGCTGCAACAGGAAGCAAACAAGGAACAAAAAAGCTCCAGCAGCTCCTTTTGCAAGTCTTTCAGCAACGTATCAGCAGCTCAAGGGAACCTAGACGAAGATAAAAAGTGACTAGATTATACTGGAGCAGTCAGGAGAAAGAAGAAGATGAAGAAACACTTCAGCCTGCAATGGGTAGACTAGACTGAAAGAAGTTGGAGAGCTTCTACCCTATATATACATGGGCAGAAATCCCAGTGCTTAGAAAAACATGAAGGTCCCCAAAAGGGTCAGTGCTGCACTCTGCCTGCCAGGAATGAGTGTACAAACCTAGAGAGGAGAGAAAAAACAGACTCAAAACAGGGAAAATAATTAGCTATATCCAAATTGATGGGAGAAGCAATACAACGCTCTTAACTTCAGAGCTTCACAGAGTCATAGAACCACAGTATGTTAAGGGTTGGAAGGGACCTTGAAAGATCATCAAGTCCAACCCCCCTACCCGAGCAGGACCACCTAGAGCAGGTCACATGCCCCTTGTCCTATCATTGGACTTAACAGAGTAGACCCTGACTCCCTCCTCCTGACACGTGCCCTTTACGTATTTATAAACATTAATGAGGTCACCCCTCAGTCTCCTCCAAGCTAAAGAGACCCAGCTCCCTCAGCCTTTCCTCATAAGGGAGATGCTCCACTCCATCATCTTTGTGGCTCCGTGCTGGACTCTTCCGAGCAGTTCCCTGTCCTTCTTGAACTGCAGGGCCCAGAACTGGACACAATATTCCAGATGCAGTCTCACTTGAAACAGAGGATAGCAAGAGGTGGGAAAGGGGGAAACTGGAAGCTTCATACCAGGCTCCTTGAACTAATAGAAGGTGTAACTGAATCAGAGTAGTTAAGAAATTCACTACCACTGCCTGTCCTGTAGTATTAGCTCCTCTTTCCTTGCACCATATTTTACGGTCCTCTGAACGCAATCAATAAAAGTCAGAGTGCAAATGGTGGCTGGGGCAGAAAAAGCTTTTGATACAGTAAATCCACACACATTACTGATGTGAGCTCAGCTTCCTCTGCTGCTGCTGGAGTACAATCCCCCTCTCAGAGGCATGCTGCATTTTCAGTACCCAACTGCACGGTGAATTTTAAGCCTTTAACCCAGCTGTGCCTCTCATGACATTTGCCATTTACTAAAAACCCTGATAAAAGGTTAGAAGTGAGATGCATAAAGTACAGCGTGCAGGGATGGTTGGCCGAGCAGGTGTCAGGCAGGTTCTCTCTTCTGCAGCCTTTAATGCTCAGTAGAGACTGTTCTGACACAGGTACTGCTTCTCTTCAAGCCTCTCTCTTCCTGTTACTCATTTCCCACTTGGCCCTCAAACTGTTGAAATAAACACACACACAAAAGCCTCCTGATGTCACTAGGAGGACATGCAGCATCAAGAGAAGAGAGCTGTTTTATTGTTTGTTGGTGTTTTTTTTAATGAAGGAACACAGAACCTGACTTTTTTTTTTCCCCATAGCAAAGAACTTGCAAACACCTTGGCCCTCTTTCTATAAGAAAAAAAAAACCAACCCAACAAAAAATCAAAACAAAACAAAAAAACTAAGAGAATGCTATGAATCCAGCTGACCATATGCATACTTCCCTTTCCTCCCTTGGAAGAAATAAAGACTCCAAACACAGGAAAATGAATTTAAACATTTATTTAAACAGAAACTCCAAACCACTACACCCTTTAACCTTTCAAAAAAAAAGACAACGACAAACTAGATTTCAGCCAGAGTGTCAGAGCAGGCATAAGTTGTGTTCCACTATAACAACTCAGTAGCAATACTAGCAGGAGACCAACACATACGGAGCTAGCACTGCAAGAAGGGAGAAGTAAAAAGGATTTGAAACTGCTCAAAGGCACTTCTGCCCACTTGCACTTCTGTTTTCAGCCCAAGATGAAAGTGCTGTCTTTAAACTGCTTTTTTGGTTGCATAGCTGGCTGGTGTGAAATCTGTGGTCTGTAACAGGCACAACCTGGATAGCGTGAATCCTCTAAGGCACATATGAGATTGTGGAGCACAGGGCATCCTCTGTCAGGGACCCTAATCCTCCACTAGATCCAAGGGGAATCCAGTCTGTGCACCTAGCTTCCCAACTGCAGAGCATTGAGAAATGAGGATAGCAGTGCACTGCAGGAGAGCGACTCCCATCAGCTTGGTGCTTGCTTGTTGGACATGGCTCAGGCTCAACTCTTCACTACTCAAAGGCACCGTTGCAATCACAACAACAACAACGCTCAAGCTGGGCCCCTGACCTGAGAACTGGCTCCAACACAAAGGGCGGGGAAAGGAGAGCAGAGTCACGAGGGCAAACAAGTGAGGTGGCCATGCCAGGGCACCTGATGCTTACCACCTCCCAGGAGGGCCGTCCTCCTGCCCTTCCTTCAGTAACAATGGGTGGGCACACCAGCACGATCCTTGCCCTGGACACTGCGCTGGAGAAACTGCACTTGATTCAGCTCCAGCATACTCACAGTAGGCACCAAAGAAGTATTTAAGGAAAGTAAGTTACAAACAGAATAGTTTGGCTTCCACCTCTAGAGACAAATGGGTAACGCTGGCTCCCCCTGAACAGTCTCTCAAAAGAAGTCCAGCAGAGGTGATAGGATATCCAACTCCAGTAGACCTAAGGCAATTCTAGCGACGTGCCATCGATGGGGATGGCTTAAGCCTAATGAAATCACAACGCCACTCTCACAGAAAAGGTGAGACGGACTCAGGACTCCTTACAGGCTTCACGTAAGGCAGGGTAGGCTAGCTGCTCCCAGGGATCCTACCAACCCCAAAAGCTTAGTTCAAAGTCAATTTGATAATAAATTTAAGGAGACTAATATTAGCCTCATTTTGTAACAGGAAATGAGGAAATCTTGAGCAACAGACCATGCTTTTCCTATCTCAAATTTTCTTGGGAAAGCCTCTCGCTTCTAGAAAGGTGAATTCTGACAAGAGACTTGATCATTCAGGGTCATCAGGGAAGGCTGCATCCTGTGACCACAGCATTAATGACCTATTCTGGGTAGGAAACTGCATTCCATCTTCATCAAAACACTGAGTGGAAAAACACTGATTCTTCCCACACCCACCCAGAGCGTGGGCACCAGGGGCTGAGCAGAACAGAAGCCAAGCAGGGAGCAGCTATGGTTTTCTGACAAGAAACCAGAAGCTCTGGCACCCAAACCAAGTTGAACAGCTGGAGCAAGAAATGGGTGATAGTCTGAGACCCAGATGTTTGTCATCTGGTTGGGAAGCAGGTGTCTGAAACTGAGAACCAGAGATCCCATCTCAGACATTCCCTGCTACTGCTACTGGAAACAACACCCGATTCACTCACCTTGGTGCATTGCCTGGAAGTTGTAAAGCTCTAGGCACCCAAAATAAAGCCTTTAAACTCTGTCTATACAGGCCACCGGACACAGCCATATGGCCAGAAGCTGTGCCTCGAGGCCAGGGACATGCTGTCTACCATTGTCTCCCTAACACGAAGATCTCCACTGCCTCCAGAATGAGACATTCTCTGCTTCCTCTGGCCCTGAGCAGAGGGGAACAGCCTCACCAGCTGGGCCTTACCATGTGGTAGAGAGAGGATCCTAGTCCTTCACCCCTCTGAAGTGAAGGTGGCAAGTCTTAGGGTTCAGCCAGCTTCAGTACAAAACACGTCTCCTCCTCTCATCTAGAGATGCAGTGATGAATACTGGGGTCCCAAAGGCAGCTCCCAAGAAGAAACAATGAAAGGGCCACAAGCCACTAATGGAGCCATCGCTGTAATGGGGCCATTCTGCCTCATGTGCAGAATTGACAGGTAAGATACAAAGAGGAGCTGCTGCTGCTTCAACCACTGAGCTGGCCTAGAGCTCAGGGGCCCTTTCCCTCTCAAACTCACTCCTAGTTCATATCAAACGTACATGGGTGCTGCTCTGGAGCCTCCGGCCTCGTTCCTTGTCTGCGAGTGACCTGAAGCCAGGAAAGCCGCTCTCTGCATTCGGTTAGTGTGCTGTGAAGTTAGATGGATCCCAGTGGGCTCAGGAGACTAGAGGCTGGAGCGGCACGAGTCCGTTCCCAGGAGACACCAGGAATCTGAATCCAAGTCGGGTTTCGGATCCACTTCCACCTCCTCTTTGGCTGTCTGTGTTCCTTTGGAATGAACTTCCACCTGCCAAAGTACACAACAATTATCCAAACAGCTCTAGGACTAGCTGCAAAGAAGCTAGGAGCCACACATGGCACAGCTCCTATTCTCCACAGCCATTTGGAGCCTGTGACATCTGACTGCCCATCCCTCCTCACCAGGAGAAACAAAGGAGGACTCCAGGTCCTCCAAGGACTGGGCTGTCCTCAAAAGAAACTGTTGTCTTGGCTTCATCCTTGTTGCTACTACTAAAGCCTGCATCAGCGGCTCAGACAAGAGACAGGCACCATGCTCACTCCCCCCATTCTGCTCTAAGAGACATCTGTGAAGAGCTGCTTCCTCCTGTGCAGCTTCCACAAGCTACATAGGAGCCAGGATCCATGTAGTGAGCCCTGAGCATGGATGTGAACTCAGACAATGGGTCCTCACCTGCTGCATTCCCTCTGTCCCCCTGCAGAACCGCTGGAGTTGGGCACTCAGACGAACAGTTTCCTGCTGCAGTTTCTTCTGATCATCCAGACACTGTAAAACCAGGCCTCGGAGGTGCATCACCTCCATTTGCAGAGCACTGCACATGCAGCCTGCAATAGGAGATGCAGCCTTCCCTTCACCACATGGCAAGGTTGGACTCAGGCAAGCAGGCTGCGGAAACATGGAGGAAAGTCAGGCCAAGGTTTGAGTGCAAGGCCAGGAGTTGTACATGCCACAAGAAACCACGCGTAGAAGGCATCATCCCAGCTTGTTTCCTGACTTCCCAGACTTCTAGCAGCCAAGGTCAGCAAGTACAACTTTGGTACAAAGCCAGTAACTTCCTCCTTTTTCTAGGAAACCTGCTCCTATCTTCCTATTACCAAAATCCATCAGGTTTATTCCCCTTTCCCTAAGCCTGGAATCTGCACCTCCTCTTGAAACAGAAAACTCTTGGAATAAGGTTGTAATTTCTCAGTGCTTTCCTCTATCAGTTTTTCCTATCTCACAGAAATTTCTGCTTCCTGAATTCTATCTTCTGTTAGGCTTCTGGGCCCTAGGCTTCCTGCTTTTTCCCAGTTGCATTAACCACATTTTCCACAGAACTATCTCATTATTTTTCATCTGACCAAGTCCCAACTTTGTGTTCTAGATTCCTGTGAACATCTTTGCAGCATCATCTCTGATTATCAACAGCCTTCTCTTCCTCATCCCAATGAACGAAGCCAATCCAGCACCCTATTCTCAGCTCTCGCTGTAATTCAAACATTGCCATTTATGGTCCCCAAGAGCTTTTGGCCAAGCATTCACTGTACCCAGGGCTCCATTTTGGGCTTGTTTAATCCAACAGGTTCCTCAGAGGCCACTTTGAGTCCTTGAAGTTTCTGGTAAGGGAGAGTCTCCTTCTCCGGCTCTGAAGATGCCATGCTGAGAGGAAAGGGGTTGTCGGGCATGGGGATGAATTCAGCGTTCTCCAGCTCCTGGGCACAGAAAGGCAGCAGTCAGGCCTGCCCGCAGCGGACTCCTCTCCCACCAGCGCACCAACACCCTCTTGTGGTACAGAAGGCAGCGAGCCCTAAAGGGCACCCCCACAGCGCAGCTTGCAGAACCTTCCAGAGCACCCCTCACAGCTGGAAGGAGCCACTTGCTTTTCCCCAGCCTAGCCCCCTGTTTTAAGGCACTCTGAGACACTGCATTACCTTTCGCAGCCAGCCAGGGCAGGAGCTGCTGTCACCGCTGTTGCCTCCCTTAGTTTCTGTGGTGCTGATCCAGCCCTCCAACTCTCGATCTGCTTCCATCGTTCCCCGAAAGCCTCCGCTGGGATTGGGGGTCTCTGCTTCCTGTTCATTATCCTCTTCCTCTCCTCCTCCAGTTGTGCAGCTCTGAGCCACTAGCAAAAAAAGAGTGAAAACTTAGTACTACTTCCACCTCTGCTATTCCTGTTGCCAAACCCCAGCTGGAGCAGAGAAGATGCCAAAATTTGGTCTCTGTGGCCATGGTGAAAGTGCCTGCTAGCGGCACCTCCCTCAACAACTTATCTCCTAACACTCCCTGCAGGCCTTTCCAAAAGGGCTTATATGCAGCAGTCTTTTGCAGCTTCAAGGCTCCAAGAAACTGGACTCCATCTCTGCAGTAGCTGCCCCAGAGAGCCCCTTCCCTTATCAGCTCCCTTCAGTGAATTCCTCCCAGCTTTTCCCTGACAAATCCTCAACTACAAAGGCCTTGCTGCATCCATGTTATTCCTCCTCTGTTTCATTTCTCTGTTTCCCAGCTTCGGGCCATCCCTTCCCATGCACAGCACCAACTAGATATCTTCTCTTTGAGCTCTTCTGTGAGACCTTTCAAACACAGAGAAACCGTGCTGTAGGACCAAACTGCACCCACTCAATCTAAGCACTGAATGGACTTAGACCACAGTTCCCCAGGGCAGGTTACTCACCAGTACCAATGGACAGGCCACTGCTGTTTGATCGGATTGTTTTCGAGTTCAACACCTTTTCTGCAAGGAGAGATGCACACTGTCAGTTAGAGTGCCACACAGAAAACAGGGTAACTCCTACAACACCACACAACAAAGCCAATGTTGCAGGCCTGGAGCTCAGAACAGCTTGCCACAGTCCCCCACATGAACCTGGTCATTCCCAAGCCAGATTTATAGTCTAGGTCCTGGCAAGCAATACATCATCATCATAACCAAGATTCCCACATTTCATCCTAAACTTACACTTACCAACAATGATGATGGTGTGCCAGCCACGGCAAGACAGGTCTGGAACATGATGCAATGATCCAAATATTGGCCGAGGCCATGAGGTACAAATATCTGAGCCATGAGCTCTCTCGGTCGATGTCATTGCCAGACGTCCATTCCCACCATTACCCCAGGCAAAGATATGGTTATCTGAGGAAACAGAGATTCAGCAGACTCAATTCCCTCCCTCCCTCTCAGCCCGTAATTGCTACAAGGATCACACCCTCTCCACTGTAACTGCTGTCCCAAAGTAACTAATCCACCAGCTCCATTTTGCCACTGGGAGAACAAGCTGATAACAAACCTAACAGGCAGCCACCAGGCCAGCACTCTGCGGCCCCAGGGACAGAAAATACTTGGTCCTGCACTGGGACAACTAACAGGGCCAAACCACCCCAGTCTAGAAGGACTTCTTTATTTCAGTGCAGTGCTGCAGGGGTGGTCTAGGAAATGATCAGTGGGAGTCAGATAACCACCCTGCAGATCTAGTTCAAAGAAACCCACCACAACTTCGCAAAGACCCACTCACCGTCAGTAGCAGCTATGGTGAATTCATCTCCACATGAAACCCTGATCACCTGCTTACCCCCCAAGGGGCCTCCCAGCAGGTTAATTCCCAGGTGCTTCTTATAGTCCCCAACACCAAGCTGTCCACACTTGTTGGAGCCGAAGGTCAGCAGGCGGCCTCGCTCTGAGAGGAGGAATGAGGAGAAAGAGGAGAAAGTCACAGCGAGGGGCCCAACTCTGGAAGTAGCCATGCATGCAGAGAACTAGCAGCAACAGCCCATGACCAAGAAGGACTCTGCTGAGAAGCCAGCCAGGCTGCAAGGAGACAGTGCCAGCCAAGAGGAATGGCTTCATCCTGGAAACACCTCCCAAGTTCCTTCTCCTGTTGCTCCCCTTTTCTGGGGCTGGGACTCCTCACAGCCCTGACTGGTGTGTCACTCGGGCAAAGCCTAACTCAGTCATAAACAATTCCTCTGCTTTTCCAGAGCATGATTCTTCCCTAACTTTTTTTTTTTTTTTAAACTTAAAAAAAAAAACCCAAACCAAAAACAAACAAAAAAAATTTAAACAAAACAAACAAACAAACAAAAAAACCCCACACAAAAAAAAAAAAAAGGAAGGCCGACCCAGAGGCTGATGTTTCTGCTTCATCTGGCCAGATGGCAACAATGATGAAGAACAGAAATCCTGGGTTCCTGGAGCAGGCATAAGCCTTGCTACCAAGGGCACAACCCTCAGTATCAAGGGCCAGGCTGAAAGGTCAAAGCTGATGTAAAGTAATCCAGCAACCAGTATTCACTTCTTAATACATAGGGCTCACCATCAATGGAGGCTGTGTGTGTCTTCCCTGGAGAAATGGTACGGATCTTGTAGAAGGACAGCTGCTTGGCCAAAGTAAGGGAAGTAGCATATGGCACCTCACAGTATGTCTGAGAAAAGACATGTGGGCAAGCCCAGAGTGAAAAAACACGCATTCATCAGCTAAGACCTACTCAAGCAGGTCTTGGCAGACTACAGCATCAACCTAGACAGTCCCAACACAAGTATGCTGAAGAACTGCCAGAATCCATGTCACTGGCGAAGTCACCCTGGAGCAGCTCGCTATCTGTTTCAGATCTGACAGAAGTCCATAGGGCAAACAGGAAACTGAGACACAGATTGCCTCTTCCCACAATCCCAGTATCCATCATCTCGGACTGTAACTAACAAACTGGCACAAAGTTAACAAATGTTTTATCACTGTCACAGGCCCTCCACTTCCCCCTATACTACTGACTGCCGGGAACTGGAGCCAGGGACCGAAATGCACTTACATCATGGTTGATTATCCCCGAGGTGCACTGATTCAGACCCAGCTTGTTGAACTCGTTGAGTCCACATGCCAACACTTTGCCTGTCTGGGTGAGCAGGAAAGTCCCATCACAGCCACAGTGAACAGACACAATGTTTAAGGTCTTCGGAACATCCACCTATGTGGAATAAACATATCCTAAGAAAATCAAAATCCCAACACCTACTGTATAGAAGCTGAGGAACATATGGGGTTAGAGCAGTGGTTCAGCCAGTGTGGGCACTGACAAACACAGCTATTTTCAATGAAGATGTAAGAATACCATCAAGTCTATAGCATACTGAAACTTCAGTCACAATGCAGAAATTCAAGGCATTTTAGACCTTGTGTGCAGACATTAGTGAGCCAGCACAGGAACCAGAAACATGATGCACAGGCATCCTGGCCAGCTGGGGTCTACAAACACCAGACCCAGTTAGCCAAGCAGGGCTGGGTCTGTGCTGCATGAGTGGGATGTTGTGTGATAGCAGATATCTGGCTTCCAGACACATCCTTGCTGTTTTCTAACCCCCAATGGGTTATATTACATCAACTACCCCTTGCACTGTATTTCAAGAGGGTTTTACTTTCAACTTGTCTTCAACTCATTACGTCAAATTCAAAGACTCCCAGTTGTTTGCACTACTGTGAGTTTCCTCTACAGATCTTAGGTAATGCAATTTGGTATTTCCTACTGTGATTTATACAACATTAAATTTGGCATTTCCAGTTCCAGCTTGGAGATCAGAGCAATGAAGCTCTAAAGTCATGATGCTGGATGTTTTGGGAGTGGCATGTCCTCCTGACATGATCTCTACGGACAAATGAAGCAAAATAACATGAGGAAGTAAAGTTACAACCCTTGCAAGCTCTGTGATACCTCAAAAAAACAAAACAAAACAAAACAAACAACACCTGAGACTTGGACAGTTAATATTTCCAAACAGCAACTAATTTGGATTTATGCCCATGCAGATTTTGAGAAGTTGTCACAGCTCTACCTTCTGAGGGGTGTAGTGATCTTCTTCTGAATCCAAGCCCAAGCGTCCTGCATCAGTGAAAACACTGCAGTTAGAAATGTCCTCACAAGGTGCCCACCCCTGAGAAATAGTATTCTCTCCACAGTCCCAAAGGAATCCCCCTACAGAACTGGAAACCGGCTCCCCTACATGCACTATTGCTGCCAGTACTCAAGGTAATCCAACCCCTCACAGAACAACTGCCCTACCCACAAAGCAGTCAAGTGGCACCCTAGAGCTTCCCAGAGTCAAGTCTCCAAGGGCTCAGTCCCCAGTTTGCCATTCTTACAGGAAAGAAAGCCCCAAAGAAACAATGTTCTCTTCACCCAGGACACACCAGGCAGCCCTCACCCAGGCCCCTGCATTACACACCTGCAGCACCCACTCTCTGGAGGGGGCGTGCCCCAGTACCTTTAGGTTCCAGGTTCTACCTACCATACTCTCCACAACCCCACGTGTAAACTTCTCTGTTCCTTGTCAGCACTGCCACATGGTTATCTCCACACGAGACCTGCTCCACAGGGTTGGTAAGAAAGAAATCCAGCTGCAGAGGCTCAAGCACTTCAGAGCCATAAGCCTTGTCAACGCCAATGCATCCATAATAGTCTGAGCCAAAGGCATACACTTGGCCCTCATCTGAAGGACATAAGGAAGGTTCGGTCAGCACACAGAGCTTGTGCCAGGCTGCATATTCTCTTAGAACATGGCCAGAGCAACCTCTTTTCTGCAATCATCCTCCTCTTTAGTGCAGAAGAATATCATCAGGAGAATACAGAATCTTTTCTTGTTCACATTAAGATGGATACACAACCTGCAGCTATTTCAGGTGACCAGTATCAAAAATTCTTGGGTTGAACCTTCCACTTTAACAGAAACCCACAAACTGTTTCTGTGGCTCCCTAAGTCACTTCTCCAGCACAATGAACACCCAAGCTTAACTCTGTCAAACCTCTGCCTTTCCAACACTGTAAAAATAAGCTGGAAACTACCTTGTTGAGACTTGTTTTTATGGCTAAAGCAAGATTCAAATTCTTCCACAACAGACACCACCATAGTTAACACGTCTTTAGAAGTATGAGCAAGGTTAGAACTAGAGACAGCTACCAGGTCTCAAGCTTTCTGAAATAAATAGCAAATCTCAGATACACATCTTCTTTTATCATTGGGTGATTCTTTCCCCACACAGTCCAAAAAGAGTTTCTAACATATTTACATTCTTGACTTTGGGCTCCTCACTCTTTATCATGGGCATGTATGGAGGCAACACATGTACTAGTAGGAGCAGTGACTCTACAGAGCCACAAGGAGCTGTGCTCCACACCCAGCTTCATCACCAACAAGGAGCACATTCTTAGCAAAACATCCAGCCTTCCTGAGAGTCAGTACCTTCCTCTGTGTAGTAACGTTCATCTAACTCCACTACCACATCTACTACACCTGAAACTGAGGGGTGAGTAATATACAGGGCTTTCCTCTTTGTGCACAAAGCTGCTCTGCTAATCTTATTGTGAAGGCAAATATCTCCACAACACAGCAAAGTGAGCGGACAGCGGTCCCCTTCCAACTCTCACCTGTGATGCACACTGTGAAATCATCTCCACAGGACACCTGGTGAATGGCTTTTCCTTGAAGCTTCTCAACATGCTTCGGCTGACGGTAGGAGGCTCTGTCTCCATGCCCCAGCTGCCCATGCAGCTTGGTGCCCCCCTGCATATTCTGTAAGACAAAAACCATCAGGTAAGGTTATGGATCCACAGCTCCAGAGATGGTGCCAATAATTACAGCACCTCGAGTGAAAAACAGTAGACATGAAAGAGCAAGAGCAAGTGTGTTAGCTACCTTAGGGAAGAGACTGCTACCTGCTGTGGGGTAACAGCAGGCAACATTCTAAATGGCAGCACAAGCTTTCAGGCAGTTATGCACTAATTAGTGATCCAGCCTCAGGCTACCAGCCAGTCAGGAATCCCCATTCCCTTCTCATCTGCCAGGCTACAGAACCCACTCCCTGATGCAGGACTGAAATTCATCCTTCAGATTTTTGACCTGCTTTTCTAAATCCTAATGGCTGCAAAGAAACCTGTAATGTGAAACATCACTGAAGTGGCCAGACCTACCAATTCTACAGGAAAAACAACACAACTCTGAGTAATGTTGGAGCTAAAACTAAAATACTAATAGCCAGCTGAAAGTTTTCAGTGGCCATTCTTGCAGGAAGATCCAGCAAATGACTTCAAGTTGCTCCCCTCTCGTTTGAATCTCTGTTCTTTCACCCACTTACCAGTATTTTCTAATAGGTCTTAACAGATTCTGCATCATCAATACCAAAGGCCGTGAAGCCTGGAGATGTAGAATACCCCCATGTCACTAACCATCTAAACCTGGAAAGATTGGATTGAATTTTTAAAATGTATTATATGCAAATTTTTTTAAATTCACTTTAAACTATTACATAATTTCCACTCATAATAAAAAGCAGAGTTGTTTAGTATAAGGCATCTCTGGTTTCATCCACAAGCTGTCTCACAGATGACATTTTTGTCACAAGGTCACTCATAACACCCATTCTGATTTTTCAAAACCTTCCTCAGAGACACACAAAGCCAACAAGGTGTCACAAAGCCTCCAGATCATTTCTAGTAGTCAGGAAGGGGAGGAAAAGATGTTTGACTCAGTGTCTGGGCCTACAAGTCCACCACCTAGAATCCTCAAGTGCACAGCAAATCTCCAACACCCTTCCTGTCAGGATGGAAAACTCCTCTCAAAAACACACTTGCCTTGGGAGACTTGGGTGAGCAGATGGCCTCACAGTGTCCTGTCCACTGCAATCAGATTTCTCCTCTACCAAGCTGCTTGCTCATCTGATTCTACCAGGCTCAAGAACAGCCAGTGGTGGATCTTTCTCTTCTTTCCCACCCTTAGCCCCTCCCTGCAGTTTCTCACTTACCACCCAGGTGTAGAGCTCCTTCTCCACTGTCACCACAGCAAAGTGAGTGTTACCGGCACACACCTGGCGTGCACTGCAGCCACTTTTGATGGCATCCAGCTTCTGGGGGGTGGACTTCCCACCCCCCCAGACATACACCTCGCTAGTGCGCGAAGTCACCACTGCAATGGGAGCCTCATTCATGGTACTTGACCTGCACGAGATCCCCACACACAAAATAATGAGTTTGTGTTCATGGTCATCACTCATTTTCCTACTGTTGTCTGTCAGTTTCCCCTTCACATCTGTTCATGGGTTTTATTTTCACAAACTGTTCTCTTCGCTGAGTGGCTGTAAGGCCTCAACTGCTATAGAGTTGAGGCATCCAATATATAAATAGAGAGACATCTAAAAGCTTCTAATTTCCCTCTCTCCTGTTTATTTAAATTACAGGCTTCCATCCAAGTGCAGAAATATAACTCTTTGATGCGGGTAAGAATCAATTCACAAGCAGACTGCAAAACGGAAGCTGTAAACAACGCAAACTGTGAGCAACCCATGAACTTCACATGAAATGCTCATGCAGTACTTTCAAGCTCACGAGGAGAAAAAGGTCAAATTCTATCTGACAAATCAATGGAAAAACAGCTATATATGTCACAGAAGTGATCTGCTTCAGGGAGCAACCCTGCTTACAGGCTTGCTGGGGAGTGTGGAGAACCTCTCTCTCTGTGTGTATATATATATCCATCCAGTTTTACGAAAGATATTTATATTCACTTAACATTCAACATTCAGACAGTCATATTCTTCCTGCTCAGGAGAATCTGTGTGGAAGGAGGGATCTATATTACATCCTCAGATATGTACCCTGTAAATACTACATCCTAGTAGGACAGTTTAGAGCTGCATGGGACCTGCTGAGGTAAGGCTCCAGCCATACATATAATCAGGATATAAAAGGCAGAGTAAAACATGGGACGTGTAACAAAAAAACATTTATCGACCATGTCAAATTCCTAGCATTTAGGGATCTTCTAAACTACACTATTCCATTAAGGTTGTCACAGACTAACACTCTCAGCGAAGTTCCTCTCTGGGGAGATGTTCTCTCCAGACTTCCTTTCAAACACATGCCCAAATAATTACCTTGGTCGTTTATTTGGCCCATTGAGCAGCGTGACTTTCTCTTCCATCTCCCTGACAAAAGGAGAAAAAAAACATTTTAGGAAACAGTAACATCACCCAAAGCAATTCACTGAGAAGCAGCACACAAACTGCTTTCCTCTCCAATAAAAACACTGCTCCCTCTTGGAAGAGACGTGGCAGCTGTTTACCAGCTCGCAGCAATACACAGTAAGTAGGGCAGGAGTAATGTACCGTATAGCCAACAAACCTTCAGGAGAGCTGAGGACAACAAACTACATATACACCAGAATGTGGCCAGCTTGTACCCATATTGCACAAGAATGACCTTAAATGGCTAAATGTTATCAGGATTTTGGCTTTTACTGGTGCATACAGCAAGACAAAATTAAAACTTTGCTACCGCTAGGTAAAAGACTCTTGGTACAAAGGACTAAGTCTGCTGTTCCCAAAACAACCCAAACAACAATGTGGGATCAAACGAGTCCAGAACTACAGTCCACCTTTCATAAAAAGACAGCGTATGCAGGCTGGTGGTCTAAGTAAGCTAAAATGGGCCACTTACAATACAACTCTCTCCAAAAGACAGAGGCAACAAAGAGAGAAAGCAAGAGTCTCTATATTGCATCATATATATATTTTGAAAGGCCTTTCCCGGTGACCACAGGAGGATCCCTGTGAGCCTTTGTTCACAGAGATTTGAAGAGCAGGAACCAGCATTCCTCAAAGGAGCCGCAGAATGGGGTGCCTTGAGGTTCCCAATACAACAGCTTCTACAACAAAGGATGCAGAGGCCTTTCTAACCATACCCATGCACCAAGAGAACACCAGATCAGAACAGAAGACAGCAAGAATGCATTTCCCTCCTGAAGGGGATGAAGTGTACTTCAACAACTGCCTATGTCAAGTCAAATTAACTTAAGGACTTTGATACATAAATGCCACTGGTCTGCACAAACCGTCCTGTTCTCTGACATCTGTCCAGGCTTCAGGCAAGACCATGTGATTATTACCTCCTGCGTTTGCTGAGAAGGGGATGTTCAAGCAACTCATCTGCAGTGGGTCTCTTTTCTGGATCCTGAAAGAAGCGAGCAACAAGTCACTGTCTGGGAAACACTCATCATCTACAACAAAATCTTGGGACAGAAGACCTCATTCAAGCCTGTATGGACCTCCTTCCCTGACTCCCTTCAGAAGGGAAATGAATTAATTCAAACATTTGGAATGAATAGGCACACACGCCAGGGATGTGCAGGAGGAACTTCCATGCTCTGAAGGTATCAATACTAAGTTTGCTTTCAAGAAATTAATTCCCTACAGAAAGCCAGTGTCACGTTCAGAAAGCCAGAACCTTAAGCGACTGTACTGAGATGGCAGCACTGCATTAGGAAATAGTTGCTTCTGCCAGCCCATTAAACAGCTGTCACTGGAGTAAACCCAGCACCCTTCCAGAGCCTTAATGGCATCTTGAGACAATGCTTTCGGAGGACTTGAGGAAGCCCAGACTTAGTGATGCCTCAGGCCTCACAGAAATTACCCTGCATCGACAACCCTCATGCTGAAACAGGCATGTCATTCCCCTTCACCCCTGAATTCCATGGCTTAGGCAGCTGGGAAGGAGTGTCTGAAAATCAAAAAGTATTTTGCCAACCTGATCAAGGCAGGAATTCACCATCTGGATCAGTTCCCAGGAGTAGACAGTGGAGTCAACCTCCATGGCGCGATTTCCCTGTACAATCTTCACACAAAGGTTCAGGGGATTCTAGGCAGGAATCAGAAACAGCTGTAAGGGAACTGAACTGGACAATGTGTCCAATGGGGAGAGATGCTACATGCCACCATTGTTTTCTTCCTCTTTCTCCAATCAGGACACATCCTCCTTAGTCCCTGCCTAGCAGGCTCTCCAGAAACCTAATAATGATTCCCGTAGAAATGGTACCTCTGATAGCTAGGACTTGGTGGCAACATCCAGCTTTTCACCAAATACCCTAACAGTGGAGGTAGGACAGGTTTCTCTCTGCATAGTTATCTTCTACACGGCATATGGCCACTGAAACACGACACAGCACCAAAGTTACTGGGCACTCATTAGTCACGATGAGAGGAAGTCAGGAAAGGAGGGTATTTTCACATTGTCTCTTTAAGGGTTACAAAATCTGGTACCATGGCAGCCAGCAGCCTTTCCTACCTCATGGCACAAGCTGGCAAATCACATATGCCAGCCAGCAGTGCTGCCCTTCACCCTCCCCAGGCCAGCTTGACCACACTTCTCTCCTGGCCAAACTTTAAAAAAGAGCAAAAGGATTAAATCCGATGAAATTCAGAGGCTGGAAGTTTTCACTACAGAATGCTGCACAGAAGATTCACAGCTAGTAATGCTAAAAATCCCCCAAAGACTACACAATCTCAGACTTCCTCCTTGTAAAATACACTTAATTCACAGGCATGATACAAATTAGTACAGCTTGTATTCTGCATCTGGTAAGCCCAGGGCTGCAGATAAGGGTGGCTTTGGCAGAAGCCAGAGAGGCACCTGCAGTGCAGAGTAAGGGAAATCACATAGAGATTTTCACTGGCTATACTTGGCATTCACAGAATCACAGAATCATTTAGGTTGGAAAAGACCCTTGGGATCATCGTGTCCAACCATTAGCCGTACTCTACAAGTTCACTCCCAGGACCCTGTTTTCTTAATCAGCAGATTTAAACAACAAATAAAGAAAACCATGAGTTAAGAAACCTATGAATCAAGTGTGAATCTCAGGGTGATAAGTAAGGTCACTCAGTCCATCCTGGTTTGCAGACTTACAGTAGCATCAAAAGTCCTCTTCAGAGTAAGCAGCTCAAAGATGACACAGCCCACAGCCCAAATATCTGATTTGAAGTTGTATTTCACACCCTGGCAGAGTTCTGGGGACATGTAATATGGAGTTCCCACCAGCTAGGGAAAAAAGAACATTTAAAAATGAGAAATAATCCAGCAGTCTTCAGTTCAGGACATCTGCATCCAGTATGTTCACACAGGCATAAGAATCAGGGGTAGATGCAGCTCTGACACAGCACTGAAGTGACACAGAATACACACCCCACCAGCCTGCTGGAGGGATGGGAACAAGCAAACATCCCTTCTCACCCACAAGCCTGTGCCCAGGTTTCTTAAAGGATCCTAGACACCCCTCTGCTCAGATTCTGATGTGGTACATACTTCTCAAGAGTAGTAGTCGTAAGAACACAGCGGGGACTTGCTCCTCTCTTCATTTTAGCACATTTAGAGGTACCGGAGGCTTAAATACTGACCAGGCATATGAAAGCCCTCGTAAGAGGTTGAAGGAAAAGGGATCTAGCAAAGCTTCCAAAAGCAGATGCCAGCCCGTGGCTACGGAGCCGCTCTGTCTGATCACAAGGTACTGCCAGGACAAAGGCTACTCTGTCTCTGACAAAGAAGGTTTACTTTTGGGTCAGTAAGTAGAAATCTGGCTTGTGTCCCACCTGAGAAGCTTCCACTTCAGAAGGGGGCTTTCCTGAACAACTGGTTTACAACAAACACTCCCCACCAGACCTGACACAAAATCCCCAAACCCAGCACTTAAATACAGAAGCTCTTCCAGGTACAACAGAAACAGTGACACAGCTCAAAGTCACAACAAGGAGACAAACATGATGTTGTAAGAATGAAGCTTCCAGATGAACAGAGCTCATTCCCTAGCAAGGAAACAGCGATATAAAAAGAGAAAGACAGAATTTAGAAGAAGGGGAAATATTTATAGTTGCTTTCTTTTCAACTCTCTCAGCAAAGCGCTGAGGATTACAAAGCCTGCCTTTCATTAGACTCTGCTAGCACACTAGATACCCAATGGGCACGTGCAGAACCTGCCATCTCCCTTCCTCTTCCCATTTTCCAGAGCTACATGAGTCTGAGCCACGGGAAGGTTTAGAAGCACAGCTAGCTGGAGTATCATATGGAGAACCAGGACACTGCACCTGAAACTTTTTTAAGCAAAGGATAATGTAAGCTTTCTGTAAGACACAGACATGCTTCCTGTTGGTAAATGGGGAAAGAATGATAAATTCAGAAACCAGCATTTAGTAAGCAAGACACAAACATTTTACACAATTGTTATTAGGCTGTCACTAACAAATACAGAATCACAGAATGGTAGGGGTTGGAAAGGATCTCTGGGGATCATCTAGTCCAACCCGCCTGCCAGAGCAGGTTCACCTAGAGTAAGTTGCACAGGAACATATCCAGGCAGGCTTTGAAAGTCTCCAGAGAAGGAGACTCCACAACCTCTCTGGGCAGCCTGTTCCAGTGCTCATCACACTCGCGGTAAAGAAGCTTTTCCTTATGTTTAGGTGCAACTTCCTGTGTTCCAGTTTGTGCCCATTGCCCCTTGTCCTATCTCTCGGCACCACTGAAAAGTCTGGCCACATTCTCTTGACACCTACCTTTAGATATTTCTAAGCATTGATAAGACTCCCTCTCAATCTTCTCTTCTCCAGGATAAACAGACCCAGGTCTTTCAGGCTTCCCTGATAAGAGAGATGCTCCAGTCTCCTAATCACCTCTGTAGCCTCCACTGGAGTATTTCCCTGTCTCTCTTGAACTGGAGAGGACAGAACTAGACCCAGTACTCCAAATGTGGCTTCACTAGGGATGAGTAGAGGTGAAGGAGAACCTCTCTCAACCTGCTGACAATAACATGTTTTGCACTCATTTCACAAAAAATGACTTCCAGACCGCCACTGGTCAGTAGATCCCAAGTTGAGCAACTAGCCCAGAGCACACCAAGCATATACAGAATGAAAAGTGTGTAGTTCCAAAAGTTTTCAGAAACACAAAAGCTAACAAAAAAAAAACAACAAACCCCAAAAAAACAAAAAAAAACCCACCACCAAACAAACAAAAAACCACACGCACAAAAAACCCAGAAACTAAAAAAAAATAAAACAACCAAACCAAAAGACAAAAAAACCTCACAAAAAAAAACCCCAAACAAAACACCAAAGCTCACAGGTGTAGATGAACACATGAAACACAGGCAAAAACAAGCCTGCACAATCATAGCACAGACTGCACTTTCTCCAAAAGCCATCCAACACGTAATGAAACAGAAGTGGGTTTGCTGCAGCCCAGCTTAGCGAGGGCTTTATGCAGTAGCTTTGATTTCCCACTTACTGGGCAAACGCACAGTAGCGCTCATGTTCTGGAAGAAGGCTGGCAAGTATTTAACTACACATCCTCACAGAACACCAAAAGCTTGCATTAATCTAATAATATGGCCCGGTAAGGGGAAGTGCAAGCTGGCTTGCATCCCAAACTATAATAAAGGGCTTTAGCAGATAAAGAGCTCCAGACAATGTCTCCCTTTCCAAGCTCGGCACAGAAATTAATGGAGCTGGGAAATCCAAGCTAAGCCTTTCAGGTACCTGCAATACAGCTCACCCTGTGCCACAACTCTGGCTGCAAAACTGCTTTCTGGAAGGGTCTGGAACAAAGCCAAGCTTGACAGCCTTCTGGTAGAATTAATCTCTCCTACAAAGCTTTGCCCCTCTCCTCTGCATTACCAGCAAAACACACACCTGGTTACTGTATGCAGTACAAGTGCTTTTCTTGCTTCTTTGTAATGCAGTTCAGAGCCTGAGTACCAAGGAGACAGACCTATCTACGCCACAGTTCAATGTCAAGCAAGCACAGTCAAGTTATCTCAGATCCAGCTGAGGCAAAACGCCCCTGTTAGCACAGGAGCATGACCAAATTAATTTAACTTGCTGAACTGGGCTTAACTAGCCCAGAGGGAGAGTGCTATACTGATGTGACTATACTGCTGTTTCTGTACCTTCAGAGAACACTGCCTTCATATTACATAAATTCACCTCTGGAAGTACCATTCCTAAGTACTAGGGAAAGAAAAGCAGCGCTCTCTAGCACAGCTACCCTGGCTCTGGCACAATTACATGATCTCAGTGGCACTTCTCTTTAGTCCACTGCTGCTTTGCAGAGAGACAGACTTCCAAAAGTTAACCTAGGAGCGAGGATAACTGCAGGCTGCAACACACCAGAAAATACAGTGATGTTAGTGAGCTAACACTGAGGGAAATCAAGGCAAGAGGGAAAGGAATACCACAGGAAAACAAGCAGCAATAGCGTACAGCATCCCCAATCTTCTGCAAGGCACGCAGAGGTGAAAGAAAACCACACCTCAGTTTGCACACAAAGCAAGCAGATACTCACAGTCTCAGCCATAGAGTACTCAGAGTTCAGCTTCTTTGCCAACCCGTAGTCTCCCAATTTAATCAGGTTTGCCTTGGTTAGAAAGATATTTAATGTCTTTATATCTCTGAAAGGAGAAAAAAAAAATGCAGACACTCAAATATATTTCCAGATTTCACAGTTTTCCACACACTACTATGCCTCCCCCTCAAAATAAGGTACTTGCTGCCCTGCCAGCACTGTCTCGCGCACAGAGCTCTCCAAAGGCAATGTGACCCCATGCGCTGGGGCAGTAAGTGCAGTTGTCTGTGTTTTATCACATCCCCACGCAAACACAACACAGCGAAAAGCGGAGGCTCCAGACACCTATGTAAAGGCCACAGATCAAAGATAGCTCTTTTCTCCCCCTCTCAGTCTCATATGAAGGTCATTGAGCAGGTCTTATTTTTCCTGGTTTTATAAATAGACCCAAGCCAGGAGTCGCTGAGCTCACTAAAACCACAAATGTATGCATGAATATGTATGTATGCAAATACAAACACATACAGAGGGTGTGAAACAGACACCACTCGAGCAACATCCCTCTACCTTTACACCTCAAGTACAGCTCTTCATAACACGACACACTACGCCCAGAAGATCAAAAGGCTGATGGCCACAAAAATGTTGAATTCCCAAACTCATTGAAAACACTTTCTCCCAGACAAAGTAGTTTGTAAGTAGTTTCACAGATCAATAGAAGAGGCTGTAAATAGAGAGAGGAAGCCCCCACAGTATGATACGCTTCCCATGGCCAACACTTTGTAACACCCCCTTTTCCTAACGTACCATCAACAACTTCCCAGTGTAGATCAGGACAACATCAAGTAAAGCAGCACTTTGCATTCATCCACTTGGGGCATGGCAAAGTCCTGGGTCACTCTGACAATGTCTGCAGCAGAAGGAAATCACTGCAAACATTTAAGTAACTGTTCAATTCATTATTAAGGAAGGATCTGGGGCCACACATGTTCCTAGACTGTGAACCCTGCTGTGAAGATGGGCGACAGTTGGTATGAAGGAAATCACTGCAAAGCAGAACAGACATGATATCTGCTTTAGAACAAAAATGGAGGCACTACTTTGTTGAGCAGAGGGTACCAACCCTTCATTAGCAAAGCTTCCCAATAACCAAAGGTTTAGAATGGCAGCAACCTAGATGCTGTCTCAGAAAACATCCTCAGACAGTTGTGCTCATTAGTTAGAGAAGGACGTTGGGCAGCATACAATCCAACCACGCTGGAAACAGCTGTCCATGTGTGCAGTGCTCCCCAGAACATTACAGCCTCCCCGAGACACATAGAAAGCACATAATTTACCCTTCCCAAAAAGAAAAGAGCAGCAGAAAAAGGTAATTAGCTCCTCATTAAAATCTCAGAGTCAATGTCAAAATTACCACTACCAGGTAACAAGCTATTTTACTTCCTTAAAAACAGGCTGAAGAAACGAGATTAGGCCAAATGCAGGACAGGTCTTTGCAGAGGCTGTATCACAGCAATGCACTGATGCAAAAACTTCATCACTGTGAGTCTCCAGGAATTACAGAAAGATGCTTGGTTTGAAGCTATGAATTGTGGAAGTACCTTTGGCCTGTGGTAACTGCTCTTCCTACCCACTTCAGCAAACATCATTTGTGTGCTATGGCAATAAAGGGCCAATTTACTTCCTTCCTACATGGATTAACTCTTTGTTCACAAAGATGCAGCAAAGATAGCAATTCCATTTTCATACACAAAATTTCTTGAACATTTATCACAGCTGGTTTCTAGCCCAACAAAGTTCTTTACAGAAGTGATACTTAACATCTAGGCAGTTCAGCTATGCTGTGGAGAGAAGCTCACAGAGAGGCAAAGGCTACTCAAAGGAGTTCCACTCTCATATCCATGAATCACACTGGTTACCTTAGCTTTACCACGTGCCACACTTACCTGTGAAGAATTCCTGCTCGATGAATGCAGCTCACAGCTGATGCAATTTGAAAGAGATACCAAACCACCATCTGCAAAGGTTGAAATAAAAGACATATGTGAGGCTCAGAAAACCACCTCCAAAACCCTGTATGTCCCTGTCCCTCAAAGGCGTAGCAAGAAGGGCTGACAGTATCATTTAGATGCTCTTTCAGGAGTATGAGAATTTAGAATTCCCTGGTTTGGAACTCTCAGGTTGTTCATTAACTGTCTGTCCTGACAAGCGTCACAGAATTCAATGAATGAAAAAAGCTTAGGAATGACAGCTAATGGCCACCTAGGAAAGACCTACAGTTGGGCTTTCTGGAATATGAACTGTGAACATTCAATATTCACCATTAGCCAGAAGGCCTTAACAATCATTATATAAGATAAATAAGTGTATTGATTAACCACTTCAGCATGAGGTGGAAGCAGACAGCAGGAAATAAGGGTTTGGTTTTTTTTTAAAAAAAAAAAAAGAAAGAGAAGAAAAAGGAATAAGAACAAAAATTATCATAAGACATTCAAGGTAATTACTCAGAAAAGAGACTACAAAATCGTTAGGAAGAGAGACCTACAGAGTACCACCCAGGATGAAAAACGGAAAGAGGTTTTAAAGTTAAATATTAGCCAAGGTCATTAGGTGACCAAAGTCAGCTGAGTGCTCTTTTTCATTATTCCTCCCTTGGAAGTTTATACTGCTTATAGACAGCCAAAAAGGACAAAAGTTTCTGATAGTCAATAAACTCTTGGAATATTCAACAGGAGAGGAAGGATGTCAGTCCCCAGCTATACACAGAAATTCCCCATCAGCAGCACTACAGAAAAAGTATGAATATTCAGATAACCAGACAGATCCCCAGAACAGCAGCCCCATTGCTCCCTCAAACCAGTCCAAATTACCTCTTCTTCAAATAACTTGTCTTTCTGACGCAGAATCTTATCGTAGAGGTTCCCTCCTGTAATTACAAGTGAGTGAGAAAGACAAAGAGGTTCATCTTCATTAATGGCAGCAGTTACTCTGCTGGGAATACTCAAATCCCCCAAGAGATCTAATGAATCACTACTGCTCTCCTACAGCACTCTTCACTTAAACTGGTCAGGCGATCACAAAACGAAGTTCTTCTTCCATCTAAGAACTTCACTGGAATATCTAAGCTTCAACAGAGATGATTCTTTTTTAACACCACCATTTAATACTCTCTGAAAAGTGAATCAGTAAGATAGGCTAGCAGGCTCTAATTTTTTACCTGTAAGCCTTTCTTGGGGTATGTAAACATTCAGAACTTGTACACCAAATCACATGAGATAGTCCTGCTCAGCATTACAGATAAATACATAATAAAATAAAAAAATTAAAAAAATAAAAAAGGAGAAAGAAAGCAATTAAAAGTTCAGACTAGTCACTGAAAGCACAAATTACTACCTTTCCCCACTTACTGCCCAGCCCTACACCTGCCTCTCTCCTTCATCTGCCCTGCCAAATCACACAATGCTTTCACAAAGCATTGACAACAGCAGCACCACCAACAGAAGCCTGGAATCAGCAGACTCTTCAGGGCACCTCACAAGTTCAAGACAGACTGAAAATCAAGGACAGCTAAAAGAAATGATGCTGAGGGCTGCAGGCAGTGAAACTCCCTGTCAGACTGGCATCCTATCAGCGAATCCCAAATCTCTGCTCACATCCTGTTGCTATTCCATTTCCCAATTATCATACATTATGTCCTAACAGGAATGGAACACCAGGTCCCTTCCCATTCCCAAGGGTATGGTGCAAGACAGCTTTCTGCTGTATGATTTCCATGGGCCTGCCAAGTTGTAGATGTCCAAAGCAGACCACAATAGCTCCTCTGCCTCCTTGAGGGACTTACTTCAGGCTACCACATTAGGAAGACTTTTCTGATATTCCAATTAAAATTCCCTTCACTTAATTTCTTCTCATTCAGCCTTGTTATAAACTCTCAATGTTTCTTTTTTTCTGCTTTATGTTTACATTTGCAAATTATCTACAAACCACTCTTTGCATTCACAATTTATTCGAAGTATCCACTTCTGCCTCTTCTTATGAACCTCCTTCTTAATGATTCAGACTATGCAGGCTTTTACTGAATTTTGTTCCTCATCTCTGATTTTTTGACATCTTGTTTGCAGCTCTTCTGAAGCACAGAGGTACTACATCACCAAAATCCTACACGGGGAGATAAATTAGCTCTCAACTCAGATAACCAACACCTCTACTCACACATAGTAAAAAGAAAAATTAATTACCTTCTTCTTTGTTTCATCTAATTACATCTATCCTTCTGACAGTCTATTGTCTCTTCACACAAATGTATTTTCTAGGATATTTCTTCCCAAACCTATTTCAGATGTATTCACTGATGTTAACCTATGATAAATCCAAGTCTTATGGTACCATGATAAACACACAGAACTACGGGCAAATAAATCAATTAGCTGGCTTCTTCCCTTGTAAAATGGGGACAATATTTACTCAAATTTGAAGGGTCTTCCCTAGATCTCCGGAAGATGTGCCAACTAAACCGTAAAAACTTTGGATTCTGAGAACTGCCTGATAACAACTGGTCCAGCCTTTTACAATTACTCACAAAATACCTTGGGCTTGTCCACTGTAAAAAAAAGCATCAGAAATAACTATTAACACATTGGCAAATCAATATCCCTAAGTCTAACTGAGTTTCCTTCTTTCTCATGTTCCCAGTTCTGTACCACTCAGACATATTCAGGCAATGCTCATCTTTTGGTTATTGTTCCAAAGCAGAACAAACAGCTTAGAGACATCAACAAACACAGACAGATACCAGTACTGGGCAGCTTCTTTCTATACCCTCCTGAATTTATAATGTCCCCAACATGGAGTCTTTCCAGGGCAGATAAATAGCTCACAGAACACTCCTAAAATAAATAGTGCATCAAAGAGCTAACGTTCCCCTGCTCTTGCACTGGACTCCACTCTGCACGAGAACAAAACGCAGACAAGCAAGACCAGCTTTGGCCAGCCCACCAACCAGGGTGTTTGACACCCTTCAAAAATACTTTGCACAACTCTGTCGATCTCCCCAACCTGTCCCCATGAAAGCAACCTGTCCAAGATGAGAACGACATGACAATAGCCTTTTTCACCAGAAAAGGTTTCTACTGATAAGCCCAAAGCACACAGAGGATACCTAGCTATGGGAGCCATCCCACTCACCCAAATATGAATCGTACTGCAGTTCTAGGCTGGTACCCTGTGCCAGCAGTATGAGCTGTAGATGACCTCCTCTTCCAGCTAAGAGCAGCTGCAACTCAGACCCTCATATCTAATACTTCTACCTCTCCATCCCAGCTGGATCTGCAATCTCCAAACAATACCATCTGATCTGCTCTTGGTTGGAATGATAAAGTTTTCTCCACCACCAGAAGGACCAGATTTATATTTTTTTAAATAGTAAACGTAGAAGCTGATAGCACGAGCCAGGACAAAGTCCTGATTGCAGTGTGCCAGTAATTTTTTAAGCTTTGATTTATAATTGCCAAATGGAGGGGTCAAATTTAAGTGACACTACTGAAAAACAGCCCCGCTGTGTATTGGCAGAGAGACCCAAACAGCACCTGAGACACAAACCAGTAAGAAGAGTTGTCAATCTCTTCTTCAGGTTCTAAGCGGCAGAAGTCACTTCTGCTCCTCTGCTCCCCAGAGGACACCCCAGGAACATCTCTTGCAGGTTCTGCAGGAGGGCAACTCAGCAACATGGCAGCTGCCTGTTTGTAAGCAGGAGTAAGGGTCTCACCATTGCAGTACTCCAGCTCAATCAACAACGTGGTGTTATCCATGAAGTGATTGTAGTACGCAATGATGTTCTCATGCTGCAACAGGGCAAGGATAACGATTTCATTCAAAGCATCACGACGCTCCTTTTCTGACAGCCGTGTCAGGTCCACCTCCTTCCACACTACAAGTGAGTCATCCTGAAACACAACATCTTGTATTTAAAAACACACTACTATGACAAGCAAGAATCGTATGTGACTTTATAGCAGGAAATTTAAATTTCAGGAAAAGTAAAAAGACTTTCCTGACTCTTAGAGGTTTCCAGCAAAGATTCTTCGCAAGAAGAAGTTTTAAGGTTTTCTGTTTGTCACTAAGAATACTGATGGCTTGAAGCCATTTTTCTACCTGGCCAGTGCTTGCTTTGAAAAACAAGAAAAAACCAACCAAACAAACCAAACACAAACCCACCAAAAAAACCAAAACCGTACTACAAGGTTTCCAGGGAAAAGCACAGAGTTTGTTTCAATAATAGCTAAATGTATTCTGGCTCAATAAAGGGAGAACAGTTATTTCCAGTCCCATAACCAACGGATGTTGTATCAGACCATTACAAATACATGAGTATTCCTAAGGAAAAAGAATAAATAAAGGAAATGAGAACAAATATAGTTTGCCTTTGTTAGGCCCACACATGTTCTCAGACACACTATAAGTGATCTGTTAAATTCACTTAAAGCTTTTCGAGCCATGATGCCTTAAGAGTGGCCTTCCCCCAGAAAAAAGACATGAAGTACTTCACTCGGGAACCAAGTCAAGTCCTTTTCTTTGATAGCTGCTAAAAAGTACAACTACGGTTGAACGGGACGGGATTAAATGACTTGGGAGCAACAGGGGGAATGGCGTTTTGGCCAGTTTGTCCTGACTATGCCAAAATGCTGATCACATGGAACAATTACCTGTATGATACCCCTGTGTCCTCTATGACTGGAATAAAACACAGAAAAATGAGGCATCTAACAGTGTCAGAAGACTCTCCACATCTCCCTACAAAACTTTAAGGGACCGAGAAACTGGTGGCGTCCAAACATGCCGAAACCCAAACTCTGTCCCCTCCACACAGGGGGCCGAAGCTGTCCCTTGCCACACGGGCCGATTGTGGAGCAGCGCCGGGGGCTGCTGTCACTCCACCGCAGCGGGCTGTCAGTCACCGCGGCGGGCTGTCAGTCACCGCGGCGGGCTGTCAGTCACCGCGGCGGGCTGTCAGTCACCGCAGCGGGCGAGCCTCCCTACGAATCTTCGGGCGCCGGGGCCTTCAAGCACCCGGTCTCCAGAAACCGCGCTGACAGCGGCCCTGGGCCCTTCCTCAAAGGGGGGAGGAGAAGAAGAGAGGCCCCACTCCCGCCGCGGCCCCGTCCCGTCCCGTCCCGCCCCGCCCCGCCGCCGGGGCTGCCCACCTCGGTGCGGCGGTAGAGGGTGGCCTCGCCGAAGGCGCCGCGGCCCAGGGTGCGGATGGGGATGTAGTGCAGCTCCTCCTGCTCGCCGGGCAGGCCGCCGCCGCCGCGGGAACCGCCCCGGCCCGAGGACTCGCTGCCGAAGTCGGAGCTGATGGAGTCGCAGTGCCGCTCGTACTCGCCCAGCGACATGGCGGCGGCGCGACCCCGCTGCGGCCCGGCTCTCCCTCAGCGAGGCCCCGCCAGCCCGACGGGCTCCATGTTGGCTCCCGACGGCGACCCGGAACCGCTTCCTGCCCCTGCCGCCGCGACCTCCGCGCTCCCGCCTCCCTCTGCAGCCCAGCCCGGCCCCGGCCCCGGCCGCCAAAAGCAGGTTCAAAAGCGTGTTAAACCGCACGCCGTAAGCGATGTAACTGGTGGCGCTGCTGTCCCGGGCCCGCCCAGCCCCCTCCCGCCCTGTCCTCCGGCCCGCCGCCCCCCTCACCGCAGCTGCGGAAGCAGCTCCTGCCTCAGCTCCGGGCAGACACGCTATTGCACTTCCCACCAAGCCCAGAGTTAAAGCCTATTTGCCTAAAAAGGCTTTCAAATGGTATTTTGGTAATAAAAACAAAACAAAAACAAACAAAAACCCCAAAACAAACAAAATAAACCAACAACCAACCACACAAAACCCAACATGTGATGTAACAAATTTGGATCAAAAAGTCGTTACTGTTTCTTATTTCACAGATGGTAATTTTTCTTTTTGCTTAACTGTACTACACATAATATACATCATGGTAATGATTATTTTTCAAGGTAGAACACACTAATAAAAGCAGCAACTGCAGCCCAGGCTCAGATGCTGGAAGGGACATTTAAAGGCCATCTTGTCCAACACCCCTGCAGGGAGCAGGGACGTCTGCAACTAGAGCAGGTTCCTCAGAGCCCTGTCCAACCTGACCTGGAATGTTTCCAGGTATGGGGCATCCACAACTTCCCTGGCCAACCTGGCCCAATGTTTCACCACCCCCATTGAAATAAATGTCTTCCTTATATCTAGTGTAAATCTCCCCTCTTTTAGTTTAAAACCATTACCTCTTGTCCTGTCGCAACAGACCCTGCTTAAAAAGACTGTCCCCATCTTACTTCTCAGCCCCCTTTAAGTACTGCAAGTCTGCAATAAGGTCTCCCTAGAGCTTTCTTTTCTGCAGGCTGAACAACCCCAACTCTCTCAGCCTGTCCTCATAGGAGGGTTGAAAGTTGTTCCAGACTCTGAACACTCATGTGGCCCTTCTCTGTCCCCACTCCAGCAATCCTTCTTCTGCTGAGGACTCCAGAGCTGGACACAGCACTCCAGGTGGGGTCTCACCAGAGCAGAGTAGAGGGGAAGAATCATCTCCCTCAACCTGCTGGCCATGCTGCTTCTGATGCAGCCCCGGCCTTCTGGGCTGCAGGTGCACATTGCTGGCTCATGCTCCACTTTCCATCCACCAGTACCCCCTATACCTTCTCTGCAAGGCTGCTCTCAATTCCTTCACCCCCAGCCCGTATTGATACTGAGGATTACCCCCACTCAGGTGCAGGATCTGGCACTTGGCTGTGTTGAACCTCATGAGGTTCCCACGAGCCCACTTCTCAAGCTTGTCCAGGTCCCTCTGGATGGCATCCCAATGTTACTAATACAGAAAGAGTACCCCACACTGAGAAGAAAGAAATGACAAGGCATCTACATAGTTAATTATAATTAAGGAGATGACACCATGAGATTCCAGTTACACATATATAGCAAATACCTTACACCTGGGGGAAGATTATCCAAACAAAGATTATTGAATAAAAGACTGAGCAGCTTGTATAGGTGACAAAATCTTAGCTTGTAAAGCTCTGCAGCAGATCAGATCTGCAATGGGATATAGCTGGAAAACACAAGTACACCCTCTCCTCTGCCTGCCTTGGCTATGCAGTGACTGTAGGAACAATATCCCCATATAACCATGAAAAACCAAATTCATCTCATTACAATTCCAGCAGAACCTCCTGGTGCAGCTTATGCAAAGATCACATCATGCAACAGGTTTCAAGTCTCAGGGAAATGTACATCAGGAATATCAGCTGTGAAAGGAAATTAAGTGACAGGAAACCACAGAAGTGAGACAGAGCAATGTGAGCATGGCTCTGTCGTTGCCTTTTTTGAGTAATGTGCCCCCAAAGGAAGTTGTTCAATGTGCACATTTTATTGCAAAAAAAATGAAATGCAACAAGTCCGATGGGTCCTTCAGGACACAGGAGCTTTCTCCAAACATAAGCTAAACAAATGATCCTCATAACAAATATCACTGGGATGGACACCTGCGGACCACAGGTCCTCTGTCAGGCTGCGTCAGCAAGCTGGAAGTGCAGAAGCTAATGCATTGAGTTTAAGGTGATAAACCACATGTGCCTTTGGCAACGGAAGGAGCAATCGGGCACCTCAGTGCCATTTAGCAGAAACTGGAACTCATTTTAGCTGCAGCTGAAACAGAGCAACCCCCAACTCCTGCCAGAGCAACAGACTTCCAGTGCAAAGCACAACAGGCTTCTTACAAACACTGCTGAGCAAATACAAGTATTTCAGTGCTGCAGCAAAAGCTCAGGCTCACCTGTTTCAGGTTTACAAAAAGGCTCAAGAAATGCCAACAAAGAGTTTTTCCAAATCCTCTGCTCCTTCCACCTTCTGCAGAGAAAGACAGGCCTGGCAGAGCCACCACACCATCAGCAGCAGTGGTCTGGGAGAGGAACAACAGAACAAGCACAAGCCCGACAAACCTGTCAGGTAGAGAAGGAGCAGCAGACAAAACTACCAAACTACCAACCCTGAACTGCAGTCTTCTCTAGACCCAACTTCTTTCTCCCGTGAAAAGATGCATCCATTTCAGGTTTGTGCTCCCTCCTCCCCCACAAGTCACCCTGGATTTATGGGACATTTCCGAGGGACTTTGTTCAGTAAGGGCAAAGCCATCACAGGTACCGGAAAGACAAGCACCACTCAGGGACACAACCAAAGATGCAAGAGACAGAAATACACGAGCTGTCAGGGGCAAAGAGAGGCCACACTACTTTTCCAAACCTCTGCCACAGGACCCCACGAACTGCACAGGCAGGAATGCCCTCGTGATCTCACCAACCAGTTGCCAAACTAGTTTGCATCGAAAGTCCCTGATCTGCCAGTTAGAAGACAACACAGGTGTTGTAAACTTGGGTTATTTCTCACATACCCAAGCAGCTTGTAAGAAATGAGCAACAGTGTGTAAAATGTTCATCCCCTTACATGTGTCCACACACAGCAGCTGCAGGAGACACTTTGTACAGAGCACAGCCTACACTGGCATAGCAGGAGGGGGAATACGCGAAGATATACCTTACGTAGGAACGCTCACGCGCTGTGTGAAGTAGCGTGATAATTAAATCATTAGTCACATTGACAAGTGGGTGGAAGAGGCTGGAAACGTCTGATGCAGTTCGCTACAGGCAATTATAGATTAAGCAGCGATGCATCTGTCATAGACAAAGATGGGCTCAGACCCAAGCATTTGCAACAGCTCAACTTTAGCCCATTTCCCAGAAGTAAATCAGAATGAAGACACCAGCTCTGCATCCACAGTATTCTGAAACAGCCCAGACCCACCACCAACCTACCGCATGAGAACAGCTGTACAATTTCACATACTCAAATATTCATCCAGGCAAGAACTTGCAGAGGCTAATCCTTATCCAAAGATCTAGGAATTTCCCTTCTTGAAATTCTCCGATAAATACTAGTTATGTAGCACCTATAGTGCCCCGAGTGCTGTTACATGGTGTATCTCACTTGGCTACCGTTTCAGGCTCAGCGGAGGAGATTTCACAGTAGTTCAGCAAATAACCACTCTCTTCAGTAAGCACCTGCCACTCGCTCATCTTTGTAACACTTTAAATTTCCTCTAAAACACAAAACTTCAAGTAATTCCAGTTGTCTTAATGAACTACATTTTACATGGGAGCTGATAGCGACATAATTAGGAAGCGGGGTAGGAAGTCAACAAATGGTAACACCTCACTTGCTGTGCGGGTCCCACTCCGCAGAGAAGCCTGTGCAAGCCGGTAACTTTCCCAAGTCCAGAACCATCAAACTGTTGCTAGAGGAATCCAAAAGTTTGCAGAGGGTCTAATGTACTTGCTGCTTCCTGTGACAGGTGAGCTTGTAGGAAACAGTAGTCAGTAGGAACGTGCACAAAGAGGACAAGACTCACACGGACAACGGAGGTGGGGTTTTTTCCCCCCAAAGAAATTTTATTTGAGAAAGTTGACAAAAATCCCCCAACCAGTCATTGCAGGTAAATCCATACCAGTACCCTACACCTGCTCCCCAGTAATTATACCAGTACAGTGAAGATCAAAATGCAACACAAGAACGATGACAGTGTAACAGTCACCTGGGGAACTTAAGGCCTCACTATCATTTTATAAAGAATCTTTGTACTGAGACAAGGACAGGGAGAAGACATCAAAACAGACAAGACTGGAAAAGCCCCTTTCTTGTACTGTCTTTTCAAGTCATATAAAACCAAAAGCAAAACCTTAACAGATCTACAGCCTTCAAACCATAGGACCTAAAACTACCTTCAAATGACTTCTGTAATTCAGTCCTGTGGCATCGCTGCTGTTCTGCACTGTAGCTTTCACAAACACACAAGGATAAAATGGATGCAAAGGCAGAGGAGTGGACGTGGATTTTTAATACAGCTTTATCAAAAAAGAAAACAATTAAAAGCAATCTAAGCACTTGCCAGTGGAACTAACAACTCCAGGAACTTGGCAATGGCAAAGGAGAGGAAAAGTACTAATGTATTTCGGTGACAGGAGGTCATCTTTTCATCCTCCTTCCCACTGCCTCACCCTGGACAACCGTTTCCTTCCCAGCAACAGATAAGATTCAGGTCAGAAATTATAAAATCATGCTTTTTTCAAAATGATAGCACAGGCCCAGGGCCATGACAACCCCTTCCCTAGCCAGAAGTATCTAGGCACATGACACCAGAATGCTGTGCAGCTGAACCATTTGCTCTGCAGGAATACAAATAAGGTGAAAGAATTTTAAATCACTGCCTAAAAACTGCAGTAGGGAAGTGCAAGAAGTTAACTTGCCTGGTTTTTCCCAGCCTGGCTTGTTTAACATTATGCCATCTGGACAGCTGAGAAATGAAAAGAAGATGCTTGCTCCCTTCATAGTACTGCACGGGACAATAACAATTCTGTTGAGGGCACCATTCAGACTCCCCTCAGATGCAGAATTAGCCTGTTCCTACCCTGTACTGCTTTTTTGAGTTAATCCACTTTCTTTTAGTAGCTCCGCTGCCAACCTGCAAAGCACCTCTTGCACCCTCAGACCTCAAAGCAGTGCACAGGCCCTCATGCTCCACAGGAGCAGCAGCCCACCTTGCTTTGAGGTCTCAGAAAATTAAATTCAGCCAGCTGCCTGCTAGATAAATGCTACAGTGTTAGATGATAAAAGTCTTCTGCTCGATGGACGACCAAGTTTCCAAGCATAACCCGTTCCTATTTGTTCAGTGACTGTATCAGACTGAGACCTCCTGTCTACACAAAAGGCCATCCCTGACCAAGGCTTTCAGGAAAACTGATGCATCATTTCAGAACAAGAGAGGCAAATCCAAGACAAACACGTGGAACAAGGGCGGGACCAAGGCTGGACATCTTATTCGGGCAAAGCAGGCTTCTCCTTTCCAAGCTCAAACACATTCCCAGGTCTGCCTTCCAAAGCTCCTCTGCCTCCATATGCTCAAGTGCCCTGACCTCTCAGCACAAAGACACCAGCTCCCACAGGGAGAAACGCGGAGGTCCACAATAGGGACCGAACCTTGGACCTCCCTCTGTCCTCAGGTCCTGCTGGAATGATGAATCCTATTGCTTTGCACTCACCTCCATTTGCACGAGGCTTAGCTCCCAGCTTGTCACAACAGGGAATCCCCTGATCTGCCCCAGTGCTTACTGCACGGCACTGAAGAGCTCAGCAGGGTCAAGTGGCTCAGAGTTAACACTACAGTCACAGACAGATGGGAGATATCATAAAGCCAAGATTATAAAAGGAGAAGAGACAGCGCAAAAACTTGCTGCAGCTGTCACAGAAACATCTTTTTTTATTTAATCGCTGCCCCGGGAACCCCTAAACCCACCACAACCTCCCCCACCCTCAACATCCAACAGGATTTCACAAGTCCCCTGTTGCCTCCAATGTTTGGACTCCCCTCCCCCTTTAATGTCCAAGTTCCTGCAGAAAAGCTCCAGTCAGCGAGTATCATCTGTGAGATGGCTCCAGGGGACCATGGCCAGGTCCCAGCGGTGTCCAGCTGGGTCGGAGAGGAGGGGGAAGAGGACTTGCTCCTTTACTCAATCAGTTTCTTGGCCTTGAAGAAGCGACGCAGGTAGAAAACCTGCCATGTGGCCAGTCCAATGAGACAACACATGGAGAAAATGCTGAAGTATAGAACTCGGGTGTTTGTCGACTCTGAAACAGACAACAAACCATTGCATGGCAGTCTGACACTACAGGATGTGCCTCAAGAGGGCAAAGTTCCCAGGATATTCTGTCCCCACCCCTACAAAACTTGAAGGGCAAAAAAAATCATAAAGCATGAAAGCAAGGGTGCCCAAGCACCAGCAGTACTTGAGAATAAAAGCAGAGGGAACAACAAGAAGGATAATGAGAGGGAACAAGGCGAAACTGTGGTTAATGGGCAACATTAAATGTCACAGATTAATTCACATTAGGGATGGAGACAAAAAGAAATGATTTCTAGGACTGGGACACACAAGACTCAGGTGTGACTGCTTCAGATGAAGAAAAGTATCAGCAAGTTTCCCTTATGAGGAACAGAACAGGAAGAGACCACTATAATTGCTTGATCTCCAGATGGTGTCCTAATAACACATCCAGCAGAAGTAAGGGGTCTCAGAGCTCCATCCTTCTGAAGGAGCACACAGTCTCTTACCATTCGTGTCCCTCATCTCCTCTTCTCGTTTCTTCATATAGGCAAAGTCATTAACGATGGACTCTGAAAGATCTTCCAGGCGCCTCAATTCTACCTCCAGAGGCTTCAACTTCTCTACTTTAGCAATCTAGAAAACAGAAGAGTCAGGCAATCACTGAGCCAAAACCAAAAGCTCCCACATGGGTTTTCACTGCCAGTTTGAACCACTCCTCCTCATATACTACAGATCTGGGACATCCTTCCCCTAGGGAAACACCTCTACAAGCCAGAAACTACCATTGCATAAAACACTATCACTTCTCCCACCTGTTCTCTGAAACACACTTTCCTACTACCCCTCCCACACAGCAGAGGAGCACAGTATGCATGCAAGCACATTTCTTCCTTATTCGGTCTAATGTTAGCTTATTCACAGTTGGCGTCTGAGGAGTGAGTAGAAGAGTTTGCCACATGACTAAACCTCCAGTGAATAGAAGTCACAGACTGAGATACAGGTGACTAACTTACATACGCACATGATACCGTTCTGTAGGCACAGAGGACATCAGCACTGAGACCCACTCTGCTAACTGCTGCCACATGCCCCAGAAAGCCCAGGCAGCCTGATTCCCAGTAGCAGTGGTTTGAGGACACCACAAGATCTCAGGGCTTTTATCACTTAGACTGATAACCTCAAGGGCAGCATTTGCTCTTGGTAAGGACCAGGCAGCTATCAAGAGCTCGACCTGCCTCAAGCCACCAGGTGACGCTGTTGCAACACTTAGGGGACAAGCTGCCTTTGAGCTGCTCGGAAAGGAAAAAAAAAAAAAAGCAGTTCCGTTATAAAAGCTGATTTTATAGGACATCATTTTCGTGCAGATCTTGCAACCCACGGTCCTACAAATCACAGACTTATATCCAAAGAGAAAAATCCACCGGAAACTCAGTTAGAAAGCACAGTCTACAACAGCAACGCTTTGAAGTTGAATGTGTAAACAGATGTCCCTGTCCCAGTCGTGGCTGCAACCCGACTACACATTATGTAAAATCTGTGACACAAGGACATTACTCAAAGGAGGATAACTGCAATTCCTGCCACTGCTACAGTGTAGGGCTCAGGTAACTGATTCTTCCATAGAATCTGTCACTATTACCAACTAGTGACAGGATCCTGCCATGAAGGCCAAATGCCGCGTCCTCAAGTAACGCAGCAGAAGAAAGAGGCGCTACAGAAAACTACAGAGCACCTGCAACTCACCGCTGGTCTCACCACCACACAGGACTACTCAGATGTAAGACACAGGATGACACCCCTCAGTGGTCCAGGTGCCATCAGGCAGGCAAACAGGGCACCCAGGCTGCAGGCATCCCCAAAACACTGCCTTCAGAAGCAGCTGCCTTGGCGTGAGAGCCCATCTGAAGAGATGCTCATGGCCAGGCCAGCGCTAGCTAATCAGTCATTTCACTGAAGTGTCTTCACATGACATGTGCAACCTGGCAAGCCACAGGCCATCGAGCAGTCATCTGAGGATTTTTATGCTGAGGTGAGCTGTATATTACAGCTCTGCCAGCACAGCAACATCAGCTCAGAGTGTGTTTGTGAGGAGGCATAGGAAACAGGAGGTTAAACCTCTCCTGCTTTCCAGCCGTTAAGTTGTACTGACAAAAACCTCTGTCCTGGACACGCATCTGCCAGCAGAGCTTTGCTGAAAAACCTCACACCAGGGCAAGCATGCCTACGGCCCGGACTCTGCTGACACAGCTAGAGCAGCAGGTCTGGTATGTAACACACACAAGGTCTCAGGCAGCTCTACTGACAAGCTAACTCTGCACTGACTGGCTCCATTATCTTCCTGAAGGGCACTTTTCCTCATTCACCGAAGGCTACAAAGGTTCCACAGGGAAAAACCAAGAACTGAGGCTTGTCTGCTCCATCCTGCATCTCTTCAGTTCCTACTTTTAGTCCTGGATGTACTCCGAGATGCATTTCCTGGAACCTCTTTCATCCCTAGCGGAGCCAACATGCACAGCAGCACCAAGCATCTGTGATGGTGGAACACCATCATCCCAGGAAGAAACATCTGGACCACCAGAAAAACCAGTACAACAATTCCACTGAACTTTCTCAGGGGCCTCTCAAAAATCTGTCAAAGCCTCACTCTCTTCCTAGCACAGAAAGAGACACACTATGGCCGAAAATTGACACGCAGTCGATCTGGAAAGGAACCTAGATCGCCAAACCTTCTTGGTGCCCTCTGGAAAGTCTTTTCACTAGATTAATTTCTGCTTACTGAATAGAGAAAGTTATTCCTCCCTACCCCAGAGAACTAAGGTGTGATACTGCCGGGCAGTTAGGTTTTATAATCCAGCTCACTCTGAGTTGCTTTGCTCGAAGAACATCTGTTTCTATGAAAACTTACAAAGCTAGGCTTCGACATCACCCCTTCTCTCACTCCTTAGATCCACACACATGCAGGAGAGTACCAGTGACCCTTGTTCAACTCCCTGCATAAAGTCTCCTTACAGCAATTCAACCAGATTCAGGGGGAAAGACAGGTCACTGGTACGGTGATAAACATACTGCAGATAAACATCACAAGCAAAAGGCTCAAAAAGGCAGCAGTTCCGGGAGAAAAACCTGAACAACAGTCCTTCCCTCTAGGATCTGTCATGTCAAAACCCACAAATACTACAGCAGCCTAGGGAGAGAGAGGATAAAAAAAGAAAACACACTGCAAATCAGCATAGCTAAACATCTGTAGCAGCTGTACAAACATTAAACCAGCTAAGAGTCCTTTGCAGACACACTTCTTGACAAGGCTCAACACAGCCTACCACTCTGAGAGGTCCTCACAAGTCAAGGATGCCTGCTATCACTGCCAAGATCTGCATTTGGTACCAGGTGGGACTGCAAGCCTAAATTTCCATGGACCTTTTCCATCGATCTAACTCCACTGACGGGCAAAATGGATACTTACTTTTATTCCAAGACAGCTGCATCAGTACAGCCAGCGAGTGCACAGATATATGGGCATAGGAAAATCTTTCTGCACAGGGACAATGCTTGTAGGTAGCACTACAGTAATGTAATTCAGAGTACAATGCAAGATGGCATTTAAAGAGATTCCATAAATGTAGTCACCATAGTCCTCCCAGTTATGCTCTCAGGGGTCATCCCATAAGATTTCAACATCTTGCAATCCTTCAGTAGCTGGTTGCCAGACAGCTGGCCCAATGATTGCTTGCTCTTCCCTGATGCTCTAGACTGACTTCAAGCAAAGACTGCTCTGCTCCTCACTGACCAGGGAAGTAGACACAGCAATCATTTGTAGGAGTCTTTCTCTGTCAACAGCTGTCACTTTCTCAGGCACAGGCTCTGTGCTGGAGGCTGATGACCCCCACTTCTAGTGAGCCAAAAGCATAGTAGCAGCCATCAAAATTCAGCATCCAAACCAGTCAGGACTGTTCCAGCCACAAAGCAACTGCTATTCCACACAGCTGGCTCTTGGGTCTAAGAAAGCTATATCCTCCTAAGACGGAAATGTTTAGGCTTTATGCCTATTTGCAATGTCACACCTTCAAACAAAATACCCATTTCGCACCACCTACTCCTCTGCCAAACACCTTTACATGGACACACTGCCAGTTCTTAGAAATTCAGAAGCTCCATTTCAGGGCTGTTGAGCCAGTGCATCTTACAGTCAGGAAGGTAAGAACAGTAACAACGCAACTTGACCTGTAGGAGGTTCTGACAGTAACCTAAAATGACCTTCACTGCCGTGGCTAGGGAAACTTCACATCTCAGTCTCTTGTTGCCTCTAATGCCTATGCCTAGAAGCTGGGTCATGCTGTCCTAGCAAAGAAATTCACACATTAGGCCCCAGTTCCCAGAGCAGAGAAGTAATTTTAGTTGATGTTTGTCTTTGGTTTTTTCCCTCCCCTAACACACAAAGCTTCACTGGAACTGTAGGTTGCAGACAGGCTTTCATTACCGCTGGGAAAACAGCTTCCCATCATGAGCCCCAGATCTACAAATGGCATCACGTGAGTGCTGGGAAAGGGGAGCCTGCAGTGCAGGCAGCCAGGGGACATACCTCCTCGTAGTTCTTTGCTTCAACTCCATGCTTCATATCCAGAGTCACGAGCTGGTCCGGCATCCTCCCTGTTCCTGGAAGCATAATGAAAGGATTCATTGTGCAAAACATTCAGCCTGCCAGGAAATCACCAGCTCTCCTCACCACTGAGGGAGAGCTCACAATATCCCTCCCCTCCACGTCTGCAGCTAACTGCGGAGGCAGCACAGTCCGGCCTAAAAATACAGAGACTTCACAATAAATCCTGGCTGAAGGAGAGCCTCCCAAAGATAATGAGAACAAGCTGTAACTAAAAGCGCTAAGTGTGTGTGGGATGCAAATCTGTGAAAACTGCAGAGGATTAGAAGATGAATACCAGCTGCTATGAGACAGCCTAGCGAAACACAAGTCACCAGAGGGACAAATATTCAATGGGGAAGCCCACGTTCCTCCTAGCAGGAAGTGCACTGGCAACCTGTCAAGTTTACAAGCATTGTAAATGATTTGTTACATTCAAAGGAGCAGAAGGTAAACTGCTCTAACTGAGGAACATGGCATACGGGGCCTACTGACCCTTGCACACTGCAGTATGACATATCTTGACCAACATATCTTTTCTGGGAAAAAACAGCTCAAATGCCCGAGACCCACTGTGCTAATACAAATCCGAAGATGGCAGAAGGCTTCTGAAGCTGGGAAAACGTCAGTTCAGAGAACAGCCAGCTGGAGCTGCACGAACAGCGAGTGGGATAAGGCTGCAATCAACTGCACAGTAGGTATTTTTTAAGGCTGTAGCCCCCAGCCTAGGGACACCCATGGCTAATAGCTTCTTTTAACTGCTGCAGACGGTCACATCTGAGAACATTCACATGGGGGCTGGGGGGGAGAAAAAATAGGCATTTAAGATATCCTAAAGAATGCAGTACGTCAGCTGACCCAAGTATCATCTTCCACTATACCACCAACCAAGGAAATGTCTATACATAACACGTTTCCAAATGCCAGCACTTGGGGGCACACAGTTGTCCTCAGCTGTCTGCCAGAAAAATACAAGGTCTGAATTCAGTTACACTATGAATTTCAGAGTCTTCATCTAGGAGCATGTCCAACACTCACACTTCGCCTTAGGAGGCTGACAGGTGGACATTCCCTCAGTTCACAAACAAATTCAATGTACAGGTTACACTGGGCCACTCCAGTCGGAGGTAGGAAGACACTCCAGATCTTCAGTACACCATCCCCAAATTTACTCTCTACCCACTGAACCAGCAATTCAACACCAGAGTAGAATCACCTCCACCTTCTACTGCTGGCAGGGAATAACCTACTGACAAGATGGTCCATATCAACTACAAACTGTTTCTTAAATTTCAGGAGGGATACAAGAGCTCAAAATTCAAACCCAGCTATGTAAGAGCCCAATGGATAAATCAGGATTAGAAAGGTTTTGGGGTTTTTTTTGGCTTTCTTATAAAAGACCAGTTACTGTAAAAACAAACTCAAATCCCAGTCCTGTTCTTTAACAGACAGGCTGTATACAACCACCCAGTGCTCCTTTCTCCAACCACAAGTTTTAACCACTTATGCTATACATATACCAGCATACCTGGAGACTGACCAGTAGGACAGCCAATAGTAGCTGCAGAAGAAAATTTGAAGAACACAGTTCAGTGAGATGTGGGCTTTTTTAACATTGTTTAAATTACAGCAACTTGGTTAGAGAGATGGAGCTTCCAGGAAGAGATGAAAAAGATTAAAAGGCCAGTGAACAGGATAACATAACTGAAAGGATTAATTTGTCAGGCTGGAAGAGAGAGCTGCCAAGAGCCAGAAAGAAAATAGAAAACTTAAGAGCTCCTGAGTGCAAAGGGATGAAAAGTAGACATTCTGAAAGAGGTTAATGTCACAGACTGGTCTGGAAAAACTCAAGCTGCTCTTCTACAAGTTTACTGAGCCAAAGGCACTAAGCAGCTCCCTTTATGCTCATCAGATCCTCAGTAACTCCCCGCTCCTCCTGCAGCCAGGGCTCACCAGAGCAGACTGGATCAGCAGCAAAGAAAAACACAGTTAAGTATCAGAGATCTTAAACTAAATTGATACCTACATCCCCCAGGAGGTCTTCTAAGAGGTCATCTCACATGAGCACAGAACTGTTTCCTGGGAGATTAGGGGAGCTCATAATTTGCAAAGTCACTGGAAAAACAGGATGGTTGAATTGGATGCAAAAAAAACTTCCCACAGGAATTCCAGGAAAAAATGAGCCTATGCTCTTAAGAAAGTTTAGGGGAGAAGGATTACAGAAGGAGCAAAGAGGTAAAGATTAGCACACAGGGAGAGCCCTGCAGGGCAGCATGTAGCCCAGGGCAGGCTGTTCTCGGAGATTAGCAGATGGTGCCAAGTAAGCGTACCTGGGAACAGAGCACTGGTGAGGAAGACAGGACCCTTCCATCCTGGAAGGGCAAAAAAAGCCTGTCACGCAAACACCCATTACTCCAAAAAGCACCCTAAGAACTCCTCCACTCTATCAAAGTGGACTATCTAAATAGGATCTCCTTCTCACTTCCTCTTCCTCATTTCTGTGGTTAAGGATTGAGAAATCCCAGTTGCTTAGACCCCTCAGATCCCAACGGCTCTGGGCTTCCTCTACCAACAGCTTTTCTCTTCTAGTACTTCACGAGCATCCTCCCTGGCTGCTGCACTACAAGTCCTGACCACTTGATGAGACTGTGGAAAAAAAAAACAACCCTCTAAAGAGAAACATGGGGATAAAACAGCGCTTGGTCAGTTCCCCCATTCCCATTCTGACCTTCATGAGGAAACAACACACTTCCTTGAGATGCAGTTACTTCTTTCATAGTAACTTAACTAAGTCCTATAGATGGTCAAGACTCACAGTGATACCTCCCTTTAATATTTCCTTGATTTCCAGCACAGTCATGTGATATCTGGAGATATTCATCACGCAGCATCTCTGGAATCACAGTCATGTGAATATCTGGAGATATTCATCACGCAGCAAGAAACCTGAAGTGTTTGGGTCCAAAAAGAAAACAGCAGCTTAGAGGCCCACAAAGAGAAAGCCTCTGGAAGAGGATTCAGCTGCTCAATTGAACTGCTCTAGACATTGGCACCTCGACACCCCACTGATCACCAGGTAGAAGCTGCACTTGGAAGTAATTTATCCTCATGGGTACTGACTGAAAGCTTTAAAGGAAAGTTGCAGCAGTACAAGGGAACCAGGGAACAAACACTTGCTACAATCAAAAGAGCTATAAAGGGCTCAGTCTAGGCAAGAAACCTCTGGTCACAAGCACAGAAATAGAAGTCTAGACACAACTAAAGAAAGAAGCCTTTCCTACTTCAGTGTGCGATCACATGGAAGCTATGAAAGGATTTGTGGGACTGTATGGAGACCTCCCAAATGCCCAGGTGTTGGACAGTAAATAGCATGAGTAACTCCCGAATGAGTCACTAGTGCCTTCATGTCTCAATACATTGAGGAGCATTTGGAAGACCTACCTTCGGAGTGAAAGAAAAGCAAAATCCTGAGCATTTAGGGTCACTGCCTTATCTGCAAAAATACTACAGAAGAGGTGTTAGAAGCCAGATCCCTCCCAGCCCCAGCAAAGAAGACAGCCTTCTCTTTTTGCAAAGATTTCTACAACCTGCAAACTATTTGTATCTTACACATGGAGGAGCAGAACAGCACAACAGACGCTGTCTTTCAACAGATACGAGGAATGCTGCTAGTGACTGCTCCAATATCTTTCAGGGTAAGACCTAAGAAGGTTCAGGGAGCAGAATTCTGTCAGTGACCATGAAAAGGTGGGAGCACCTATAAACCTGCATCTGCTCACACCACTACAAATGAGACCAGAGCCCACGTGTTAGCTGTTTGCAGCACATTTGTCCTGAAGTTGAGCCCAGCCACTCAAAGCTGCACTTGCGTCACACTCACAGGAAATGAGCCTCAGCATTCATTAGGCAACCATCCCTGCAACACAAATGCAAGGCTGACGTCCTGCTCATTTCCCCTTCCCTTTATTGACCACTTAGAAATCAGTTGCGGATGCAAACCAAGGCCACATTCCCTACAAACACACCCCCCAACCTCAGAAAATGGTTGCTAACCCAACACAGGATTGCTGTCAAGTACACACTGTGGAAACATCATGCTCCACCAAATGGGGAGAGATGGTCAAGTGAGGAGAAAGGGTCCTGCAGATAATGCATCCTGCTCTGTCCTGTCTTGGCTGCAAAACGGGGAGAAGCATGAAAAGGACAAAAGGTTTTCTCCCCAGTACTGCCACTCATTGCAACTGTGGTGACCTCTGCAGGAGGAACATGGGATTCCCCTTTCAGAGGAAACCCAAGCACTCTACGCTAGAGCCACAAAGGATTGCTTGATTTGAAATGCAACACCAACAACTGATATTCTGCAGTGAGACTGCCCACAGCCTCCTGAAGATAAGCTTCAAAAGTCAAAGAGCATTCTGTGGGTCACAGTCAGGATCACTTTACCCATACCTCTAATCCACATGAACTTGTTCAGAAGGTTGAAGCAGGCAACAGACCTTACACTTCACTTACCCACAGGAAGCTTGCTCTCAAAGCAGGCCTCAAACATATCATAGTCTTCAGTGGTGAAGGCAAACTTGCCCTTAGTGGCATCCTCCTTGGCATACAGGATGTGCCCAGCTGAGTCTGTTATCTGTAGAAGAGACAAGGAGGGTGAGGAACGCAGTGCTTCATTGCCATGGGCTCACGCTGCATGTGTTACACAGGAAGAGGTCTCATAGCTTCCCCTTTGGAGCTGCTGCGTTCTCCTTTCAACAGTTTTCCTCCCTCCTCACAACTATGTCAGTTCCTCTCTTCCTCATCCCCTACTCCAGGAGCTGACAGAGTATCTCTAAGGTAATTACTGACTCTTGGATTGATCAAAAAAGAACGCCACTGAAAAACAATCAACCAACCAAAAAACCCCAAAACCACACCAACTGCTCTTCCTCCTATAACCTCTGAATGTAGATTACATTGAGCAGCTCTCACTGAACCAAACTGTTGTTCATTGCCTTCTTTTTGCAAGCAAAACTCATAAATTCCCATAGCAACAGAGATATTGAAAAGCCTTATGAGACAAAAAAAGACTCACTCCTCAGAAGATGAAATGGAGATGGGTACCTCTATTCCTCTAGAAAGAGCTATCAGTGTGGCCCCGAGTTATACAAGGTTTGGGTGCCAAGATCCATAGAAGTGGCCACGTCAGAGGACAATTCAGACTACACAGACAGAATAATGATTGCTTTGCACGAAGTCTATGAAATTACTAAAAATAGGCAAAAACCACGGAAGGTTTACAGAAACGCTTCAACAAAGAGTAAAACAAAGGACACGCATTTCATGATGCAGACTTGAGAATCACTGTGCTCAATTAAAGGCTGTGTTCAGTTGCAATTCTCTGACTGTGGAGGGGTGAAAAAAACCTGAAGGCGTTACAATACAGTGTGAAAATCAGCAGTTTATATTCCACTGGCACACTTCCCAGTCCCCCTCAGCTCTAACCTTCAACAAGTATGTATGAAAAAGCATGAGTGCTGAAGTTACTACAGGTCTTTGAAAGTCTTGGAGATGAAGAGACTAAAAACCTTGGGAATCATTTTGAAGGTATGTAAGAAAGAAGTACAAAATAAAATTTGTTGTACTGAGAAGGTAAAACAGACATTCTCCTTTGCTCCCTCTTACAACAGAGCAACAGCCTCGTTTCCCTGTACAAAGGCCATATAAAAGGGATAATTTTGTACCCAAAATTACTCTAAAGATAGACACCCTTCTTTATTCTTATTAGAACACCTACTTAACTCTCTGCCAGCGTACACCACTGACGCCAGCAGCCTGCTGGACTCAGAACATGTGTGGACCTTCACATGGCTAATGAAAGTTGCTGCATTAGGCAGGCAAAATAAAGTATATAAATCCTCACGCCTCAACGTCACAGGCAAGACTTTAGGAACGAGCTTCCTCTACATAACAGGTTATGCCATAATTGTCTGTCATGGGATTTGTTGTAGCTGCCCCAGCACCATATGGTACTTGTCAGCACTCAACAACAAGAAGGAGCGCTGCTCTCCCACACTGCAGTTCCTGCTCAGCACTCTACCTGTATTAAAGCGGCGAACAGACGAAAGCATGCCTGCCTGCGCAGACAGGCACAGCCAACCAACACAAACCATCTTCTGTCTGGAAGCCACCAGACTATTGGAAGCACCCAGCTCAAATGAGCAGGCCCTGCTGGAGTGCTGGGCTTTCTGCATCTGACCTCACAGCCATGGTGTAAAAGCAGGTGTTGTGGCCATCATACAGTGCACACGACCCAGTGGGGTGGTCCTGATTAACCAGGATACTAGCCTCATCAGGACTGCTATCCGATAGTCTGCACACCGGGTTCTCCATCCCAAGGACTGCTGATGAGAACACAGTAAAGAACACTCTCAAACATCCCTATTACTTTGAACACTATTCCCTTAGGGCTTCACAGACACCAGAGCTAATCTTTAGCTTGAGGGTATTATGCAGCTTGATCCATTTTTGCCCTTCACAGCTCCAGCAATAGCCAGCTCATGAAGAGCGTTCGTTCTGGACAGTCAAAGCTCTGGTGTTCACTTACATCAAAACTGAATAGCGTTACCCAAATCAGCCCAATATGCTGCCCATTCTGCCGGGCGCGCGTGGGCGGGAGGAGCTGCCAATAGCCCGGCCAGAACACTTGTGGGGGAGTGGACCTGAAAGGGATTTTTCATGCTATTCTAACGTTATTTACAGTAACGCAATCCCCTACAGATAGGGCATTGTTCCCCCTTGACAAACAGCTCCAACAGTTCCCCAAACCGCCAGCCTCGACAATGGGGCAGAGGCACGTGGCCAGGCCCAAGAGAGACCTCGGCCGCCCTGCCGCTGTCCCTCGGCAGCCAGCTGGCAGAGCCCGCGGATTCCTCCGAAACAGAGGGTGCCACTGTTCACGCTGGGGTGTCACACACGCAAATCTTAGCTCACCAGCAGGAACCGAACGGAGCCTGGCCAGAATTAACTACCAGCCTCCTACATTTGGTGGCCCGATCAAGGGGACTGAAGAACAGCATCCAGTGCAGGAGAGAGACCACCTGCAGACATGGTGTTCTGAACTAACCTTTCCCACACTGACACAATGAGAAGTGGGCACCTAGCAGAGGGGTTACAGCACTTACAATAGGCCCGGCATGTTGGGAGGCCATGTCATACCTGAACAATAAAGAGGAAAGAAAGAAAGAATTGCTTAAATTATTATTTCTTCTTTGTAGCTTTTCAAAATAGTAGAGGCCTTTATTTATTTATTTATTTTGCAGTTAGGCATGGAAGTATGCCCGCTTCCATATGCGGTCCTCTCTGGATACCAGCTGCAGCAGCAAAGCTGGACTGAGATCCAGGCATGGGATTCATTGCTTCACCACATCCCTAGACAAGTCCTGTGTCATAAAAGTGAGTTTTGGAAGAGACTATGGCATGTGCTGACCTAAGAGCGGGCAAGCAGAGAATGAGGGGGCTTGATCACCACGCGGTAAGAGACAGATGGGAACAAGGCACTACATCTGAAACCTATGCACTGCAGCTGGCAAATACTACAGCAACATTTTAAAGCATTAAAGCTGCTTGGCTCTGCCTGTACACAGACAAGTTTCCTCTTACAAATGATGTAAGAACAGCAGAACAAGATCTTTTTAAAAAGCAAGACTCCAGAAACGGCCTTCTTGAGCCATAACCGAGCACAACTGCCAATAACCCAAGGCCTTCAGGTATCTCTAAGCAGATGCTGGATGGGCAACTTGATTTCAGGAGATCTCAAATACTCACGTGGCAACACTGAGTTCAGAAACTCCTGAGCAGAGCACTGTTTGTGTGCCTACTTTTGAAGCCTTTGGGAGCTTAGGCAGAAACAAAAAACAAGAGAGAAAGCTGTTTTAAGAACCGATGACATAGCAACAGACCTCACCCAGCTAGGTGGGAAATCTGAGGAAAGCCCAGGGAAGGCAGACTGTGGACAGAATTAAAGTGACACTGTGCAAGCTTTAACAGCTGCTCTGTCACCCTGGTGTATTAGTCACATATATTCTGCTGGCCCTTCCCCTATATTCCCTAAAAATGCTTTAGGATCATTTTCTTCCCTGCAGCAAACACGTGTCCTTAAAATCCCTGCGAGCCACGACACAGCAAGATGGGAACAGCCATTCTGCACACCAACACCTGGTTGCTAAACCCCCCTGCTTTGCCCATTCCTTGCGGCCTGCTGCTCCATGCGGCCGTGCGCGGGGAGGGAGCCCTTGGAAAGCCACGTCACCCTAGCTCTTTCCTCACAGCGTATCAGCGGCTCTGGGACAGCCTTATCGGCCTTATCGCAGCGGCTCGGCCCGGCCCGGCCTCCGTCGCATAATCCACCCACGGAACGGCGTCCGGATCAGACGGCAGCTGACGGGGCGGGCCGCTGCGGGGAGATCTCGGGGGGGAAGAAAAACCCTGTTTGTCTCAAGCCGAAACCCTGCCCCGCTCCCTCGCTGGCGAATACGCGGATGTCAGAGCCCCGGGCGGGCCGGTGCCCCCGGCAGGAGGCGGGGCTGGCGCTGCCCCGGCCCGGCGCAGGCGGGAGGCCCGGCCCGCCGCCGACCCGCGCGTGGGCCGCTGTCACGCGCGGAAAACGTCACCCGCCCCCGCCGCCCCGCCCCCGAACGGTCGGGGGGGGCGGGGCCACGCCGCGCGCCCCAGCCCACCCCCTTCCCCGCTGCCCCCCCCCCACCCCAGCCCGTCGGGCGCCGCCGCCGCCGCACCTTGAGGTTGGCGGAGGGTCCGGTGGAGGAGCCCGGCGGGGCGCCGATCTCGTACTCGCCCGTGACCAGCGTGTCGCGGTGGATCTCCTCCCGCAGGCACTTCCGCGCTTTGCCCGGCAGCTGGAAGGAGATGGGCCGCGCCGGGCCCACCAGCAGCAGCAGCAACAGCAGCGCCGGGAGCGGGGCCTGCCCGAGGCGGGGGCGGCCGGGCAGCGGCAGCGGCATGGCGGCGGCTCTGGGTGCGGCGGGCCGGGCCTCCGCCTCCGCCACACGTGACCAACTCCACCGCCTGCGTCACGGCGGGGGCGGGGCGGGGCTGCGCGCGGCGGGATGCGGGAGCATCGTTGCACAAGTCCCGCGTAAATGGGGGGGGGGTGGGAGATGTTCCCGCGCCCCCCTGACCGCCTCCTCCTTCTCCAGTGCGGGTCTGCGGGACTTGGTACTGCAGCTTGTCCCTCCTAATGGGCTTTTTAATTATCAAAGGTATGATTCATTACATTAACTCATTAATGATGGGCAGTAAGGATTAATAATAATAATAATTTCTTTCATTAAAGAATTGAAAAATGTTAACAAATCAAACCGCGCTCTGAGGCAGAGGAGCCTACTGAACAGTCTGAATTCCCTAGAGACTTACTTCCCTGCAGATGAGCCCTTTGCTGGGAGATGCGCTTGCCGTTGAATTGATGGGGTTTTATACATTTCTGAATAACTTCCCTCTTTGCTTCCTCATCCAAGAAAATTTACTTTTATCGGATGTCTCGCTTCTTTGCATCAGCAACCGGCAAATACCACATGATAGCAGCAGTTTGTTTTGACAGCATATAGTATATATATGATACGATGCATACAGCATATAGTATAATTTTTAAAGATACTCAAAGTTTTTGGGTTTTTTTTTTCTATCCCTTTCCAGCGTATGCTCAGATCTACTTTTGACTTTTTTTCTCCTTGGTCTATTTTACTCTTTAGAAGCACAACATTAAGTAACCAAGCAACCAGCCTTGGAGCACTGCCTCCCCTGGCCCCACACCCCCAGCCTCCCTGACAGACTGCAGCACTGCCACACGGACCCAGGGACCAGCACTGCCACGGAGAATGTGCACTGGTGCGAGATGCGACTTGCCCTGCGCTGTAACCTGCCTTCGCACAGGGGAACAGGGAGGAGGAAGACTTCCCACGTATGCGGTTGTGATCACCACAGCTGCAGTCAGCTCCTGGGATCAGCTGAAACTACTTGGGTGTGCTGAGATGTAAGGAAAGGCAGGAAGAAAGAAGTGGTGGTAACACTGCTAGACAGTAAAAAAGCTCTTTTATTTCTATTAGCATGAGTAAAAAAAAAAAAAATTACACCATTGTTTCCCTTCTATTTCTTAAACACCACTAGTCCTCTCTCTGAGCAAAACATTTCCCTAAGGAGATTGTGGTTTCTCCTTCTCTGGAGACTTTCAAGACCCACCTGGATGTGTTCCTGTGTGGCCTGCCCTGGGTGATCCTGTGCTGGCAGGGGTCTAGACTCCATGGTCTCCAGAAATCCCTTCCAATCCCTACTATTCTATGTCTTTAATGCAAAGCAGTAACTAGCAATAAGTACAAACCTCAATCTTAAGAAGCTTAAAGCAACAAACTTAATGCCTGGATGTTCATGTGCAAATCAAGACAGGCCAGAGCATTTCAAAGAATGGTTCTGCGCTTTCACATCCTTGGATTCTTATTTTCCAAGAGAATACAATGCAACACTCCATATGAAGAAACAGAAACTAAGCTCAACTGTAGAGCGATGGAGTGATCCCTTTGCTTGGAGGGAAATAAAGAGAACCCTCAAAAAAAAACCCTCCCAACACTAGGCCTTTGCCCTTCATGCAAATGGCTTTTTAGAAAAACACAATTTTCCTTAGCAGAGTGTGTATCTTTTAAATGAAGATTGGCTCTGCTCAAATACTCAGTTTGTTACTTTTAGCTCCAGTTTATTTTTGAAATGGGATTTATGGTCACTCGTTGCATATTTCAATGCATCTTTATTTCTCTGATAGGTTCACAAACCTTTCCTTACTTGGACAACTGAATTATTTGGAAACAACCTTAACAAAATAAATATTTAGCTCGTTCTACAATATGTCAAAGTGTATTTGCACAATTAAAACATTCTTTCCATTGCAGAACTTAAGTCAGAAATAGCTGTTATTTCACAAGCTTTAAGAAACATAGATTACTAGAATCTGAAGATATGAAATGTTGTACCAGAGAATTCCTGATGAAACGTGCACTGCAGAAATCTCTCTGTGCGGAACATTCCTCATACCAATGATATACACCCAGCCTTCAAGCACTTTTAAAACATTCAATAATGCCTTATTTTCTAGGGCAAATATCAGAGAAAGTGGATCACTCATGTTAAGGTAGCCTCATTTTCTAAAACCAAACTGTGAAGTCAGCCATCAAAGAGCAAATATATAACTGACTACAGTCCCTTCCTATTGTGGCCACTTTGCAACAGAACAGTTTTAGACTTATGACTGACAAATTTATCCCCCAGATTCTTCTGTAGCTTTCTCTCCTGTGGATGCATTATGTTAGAAACCACCACACAGGCAAGTTCAGACCTAAATATAAAATCTCATCAGAGATGCTTTAGTGTGTTGTGAAAGAAAATAGTATGGAGCTGCTCTGAGTCTCTTCACAATTCCCAGCGTTTCACTCTTTAAAACCCTTAGACGTTGTCACGTTACACACGTGCAGTGGGGCAATCTTCCTTGAGTGTGCAAATTAACTTCTAGCAGAGGGAATGCACTTTAAGATCATTCCAGCTGCAGGTTTAGAAATAACAGTCTTGCAGGGACATGCCTTAATGTTTCCACATCGTAGAGGCTGACAAAATTAAATGCTTCCTGTAATTCTGAAACACTTAATAGAGGAGGAGAGGTTGGTAACTTGTTACACAACCTTCCAGATGAAGTGATGACCTATTTTAGCCTTATCTGCTGTGTTAAGCATTGTGGGAGCTCAACGATTAGCTGGAAGCAGGTATTCATTCTCACTGCTGCTAATCCATAGACAAAAATGGGTGTATCCCCAAAGTAAATATTACCCTATCTGCCAAGCACGATATTTGCCAAAATTTATATCACTTTGTCCATACCTTTTATATTTACAAATACCCCTAATGCTTTTTCATTGCTGTCTTGAAAATGAGGAAGAGAGCAATGAATTATTTAGCTTTTAGCTCTGTGTTAACAAAGGAGCAATAGAAACCTTTGGGTATCTCTGCAGCTTGAGGCAGCAATGGCCACTGATAAAAATATGCCCTTTCCCAGCAACTTTCTTACTTTTTCACAATTGACAAAGAAGTTCACAGAGTGTTGGCAGTACTCAATTTTTGCCACACCAAAATGTATATTTTATCTGTGGTAAATGGCAGAAAACAACACTTACTTGCTGTCTCCATGAAACAATGTGTATGAATGTGTGTGAAAGATGTAATTAGACTTTTTTTTTTTCCCACTGTTTCTGCGTCAGCTGCTGTGGCATTTTTGTATCTTCTTCTTTTAGACAATAAAAAGCTGAGGCCATTTTCTACTTAAAAACTATTCTAGACTTACTTTTATGCTCTAATCCTTTTGCATTCTGCCTTGCACCCGGCAATCCACTAGAAGCTACTGAGAAACTTCTATAAAAACTACATATGCTTCATGATGCTAATCGCTGTTTTTACTAACCATGCAAAATTATTCAGCCAGTTCTTCTGGAAAGTGCAAGGCCTCTTATTTTAAGGGGCTATATTTGAACTCATTGCTGGGATATAATCGTCACATTCACTGTCGTGATCACAATCCACATAACAATGTTATTCAATCAACTAAAAATAAATCAGTGGCTAAACAGCCATAAAACATCATCACGTTGCTCTGCCTCTCCTGTAATCTGCCCCAGAGACCCCAGGTACTGTGTGCTTGCCATATAGCTAAAATATATAGTGTTTGGACAAGACGCATGAAGCAAAATAACCTTCAAATGTCAAGAATCATATAAGGTAATGTCTTCAAGGAGACAAACTACTGTTATAATCTATTTATATATATCTATGATTCTGTGATTCTATATATCTTTTCCATTGCACCCAGTCACTGAAGTTATTTCTACCTAAAATTAAAAATCCTGAGTATATGTGATTTGGTTTTGCTTGAAATCAAGTGTATGGGATTTGACCTAAAATGTGAGTTCATTTAGGGAAATGAAACATTCTTAATCAAAGATAGGACAGGTTCAATCACACACAAACCACCTTGAGGAAGCGAGCATTCAACAATGCTTCTTTCAGCTCTCCCCAGCACTTTGCCTGCTTCCAGGTAGGTTTTTGACTTCTAAGAAGTAGCCTGGGAGGATTGTGAAGTGAAGCTCCTAGATTTCTGAGGAAATCTCCCACTTCCCACCAGCTTTCACCTAGTGCCCTTCTGGAGCTCAAGGGCATCCAGTTCCCCATTCCATTCCCAACCGGTGTCTTCAGAGCCCTGTTTCTCCCATGGTCCCAGCAGTGTGCACCACGGAGTCCCCCAGCCAGCAGAGGCCCACTAGCCTTTCTGCTCACCAGCAGCTGCATCAGGATGAACTTTCCCAGCAAACACCAGTAGAGTCCACCTAGAAACCTCCACTCTCTGTAAGAGGGTGTTATTACCTGTATTACCTCATCTCAAACCTTCACTCTCCTGTCCTCCTCTGACCTCTGCAATAAATGTGCCTGTGCTCAGGGAGGGTAAGAATCTGTTGTTTACATAAGCTTTCAAGAAGCTCTACAAAAGGTTGTGTACAATTTTGTTACCTAAGGCACGACTCTAAAAACACATAGAGGCTTGACGTATTGTAATGTCTTAACAGGCACACTCTCCAATGTTAAGTCTTCCAGTTGTGAAATGCAGTGCAGGCTCAGGACAACACAAAAGAGAGTACGTTTCAAGGTTTGGAGCATAACTTTACAATTACTCTTTCCTGAAAAACTAAAGCTGAGATCCATCTGATTGAATGCCTGTCTCTGAATCTGATGGAGTGCAGAGGCTGCATCCCCTTTCTATGTGATGGAGAGAAGGTCATCTCGCCATGAACTGGATATCTAAATCTGATGTGGTAAATCCTACCCCAGGTTTCTTCAAACTGAATTTTTGCTGAAATTGAGGTCTAATCATCAGTTATATTGTGTATTGCTGCTCTGTACAAGTCCCCTCACCCATGAAACAAATGAGTGAAACAGAGAGGTAAAGTCAACTTGCAATGAACACCACCTGAAATAAGAGGTGCTTGGCCATGCTACATCCACCTCCCCACAAATCAAGTGGAGTCCTCACTCACCTCATCCCTGTCAACTGCTGGAGACATCCAGACCAGCTCCCAGACCCCCCAGACCAGCTCCTCCACTGCCCTCTCTCTGATAATAGCTAGTGATGGACATGACATACGAGACTGGAGAAGCCCACAGCAGAAAGATAGGATATATTTACTCCAGCATCAAATCTTTATAGTTAGAGATTGACAGAGAACCTCAGAAGACTCAATATCTTTTCTAAAATATACACATCCTTTTTAAAACATACACTAACTTTAAAAAATCTGGATGTTTCTACCAGCCATATAAATTCCCATGCTTTTTAATATTGCTGAATTGTTGAATTAAATGCTTTCCAGACTCGCTGGCCAATGCATTTCCTTAAATCAATGTCAGTGTTTCATAACTGAAAGCTTATCTGTCACAAAACTTGTCCTCCAGTTGGAGGACATATCTGATGGAAACGTAGCCAAGTCTGCTCTCAAGGAAGATGGCTGCCCAAGCTGTGGGGAGAGAGTGACTAAGAGAAATACAGGAGGAGTTATGAGGAAAGGCTCGTGTATGAGTGTGTTTAAGTGCAACACTTACAAATGATCCTCAGTTGAGTTGTGACTTTAGTCACATTTTTAAAAGAAAAATTATGACCTGAATTCTTAATGTAACCACCTAGAGACACATTCATATGTCAAAAATAATGTGAAAAATACCCAGGGATAAAAAATTAATCTTCTTGTGTAGGCTTTGCACATGATAGCTGTTAAGTTTTTGCTGTGTAGGAAGCCTGAAGTCTTTTTATTATTCTACTATCGTGACGATTAAATGTCAAAAAAGGTTTGTTACTAGAGGCTGTGTTTCTTTGAGGGATAATTTTAATTATTTTTAACTTCTCAGCTATTTAACATTTGTACCTCTCTGTTCTCAGATCTTTCCTTTTTATATGTAGCAAGTAAGTGCAAGAACACTGGGGAGGGAAATCCAAGACAAGAGAGTGCTCAAATCCCTATTTTAAACACAAAATTAATCTCAGATGTAGCTATGGAGCCATTATTTCTGAATTCTAGTATCCTCATATCACCTGGTAATAATAAATAGAGGTATTTGTGCACAGGGACTCTGTATCTTTCAAAGGTATCTTCACGCTAGATGCAATGGAGAGTACCAAGCCAGCTTCTCCACTGAACACAATTCAATGAATTCTTCCAGACTGATGTGATTTTTTTTTTCATCTCAGAACAGCCTTGCTGATTATTTGAAGATTTACACGAAGAACATTCCTTCATGCAACTCATCAGAGTGGTCAGCATCTAACAAACCACTTAATGACTATTACCTCTTATATATCAACAACAGCACGGTTGAATGCTGCTCAAGTTGCCAGCTCTTGGGAGGAGGTTTGGCAGCAAAGGCAGCAGTTCAATGGGATGTTTATTGGATGTCTTCCACCAGCTGCACTGTGTGGTGGCTTGAGTGTTAGATTATAAATATTTCCCCTTGTGAAAAGGGGAAGTTGGCTGGATGAACACTGATTCAGCACGACATATTCATAGCCTCGGCATAGATTGGTGTGTAGGAAAGCAGGAATAGGAAGCATTGAGTTAGGCTTGGGAAGTCCCCTCTCTCTACAGGCACACGAGGAGAGCACTTATCCCTGGAAGCTAGTCAGCATGGCACGTGGGCAACAGGAATATTAATAACTCCTCTACAGCAAGACTTCTGCAGGGCTGGATGGCTCACGCAAACCACAGCCTCCATGGCCACTTGGTGCAGATGGGCAACTTCTGCATTGCTGTGTTCCTTCTGCAAGGGCAAACTAAGCTGCCAGGATGGGTGCAAGAGGTACACCGAAATCCAGGGAAGAGGTACCTCAGGAATACTGGTTTTCTCACTGCTGGCCACAGGCAAGAAGTCACTCCTAAGCATCATATCAAAGACTGGTGGGCCTTGTGAGCCTTGTTGGTACACTGGGCTTAGTGAGTACAAAAGACATGGCTGACCCTTGCTTGTAACATCTGATATGTGAGAGTGTTAGTAGGGAAGCCTTTCGGTCAGCAGCACAAAGGAAACCTGCTAGATGAAGAAAATGGAAAACCCAACAAGGATGGATAGGATGTGCATCTGCAGGTTCTCATCTGTCCTGCACCATGGCTAGGAAGAAATGATAAGGATGAAGTGATAAGAGTAATATGGAAATTTTCTTCGCCCTGCAGAAGCCTTCCCAAGAGGAGCAGGTCACAGGAGAAATGTCAGAGTGGCAGGATAGCTCTGGAGTTTGTCTAGGTGCTGGCTTTGTGCAAGTGGCTCTGACTCACCAGGGCAATTCTGGACCATGGGGATTTCCAGGAGGTGGGGACTGAAATCCCCAGGGATGTTAGTCTAGACAGGGTGCTCTTCCCTTTGACCTCATTGAGGGACTCAGCTTCCTCTTTATGCAAGTAACACCAGCTGCCAGGACAGGTTATTTTGGGCTACAGAACAGTTATGAAAGAGCAATGTGCTGAAGGTTTGAGGAAAAAGATGCTCCTGTTGTAAGTGTCCTTTTCAGACCACAGTTGTGTCAGGCTGCTCCTTGCTACTGCTTATGGGAAACAATTTTTATTCCTGACGTCTTCTAAAGAGACTCAAACAGCCTGAGAATGGGTCCTTATCTGACGCTGAGCGAGAGCTTGGAAGATGAGCTCCAATTCCCCCAGGATAACCAGAGGGAAATCCCAGTCATTAAATCTTCCATTAAGTGACGTAAAAGGGATTGCAAATTAATCCTGCTCTCCATTCATCTCATCCTGGTAGAGATCCCGATAGTAAAAACCAGTCCTCCAACAGCCCCAGGGGAATCCCAGGCTGTATCATAGCACTCACATGCCCTTGTCTGAAACAAATACACCTGATATTGAATGTTCATGTGTTATTCTTCCATCCCTCAAGAGCTGGAGTGCAGGAAAGGATACAGGCAAGGTGTGAGTACTAAAGGCTTCCTCTATTCTGTGCCGCTGAGCAGTGCATCCCTCTCTGCACTTTCCTAGCAGCTGGTCTATGGCTTCCTCACCTGCCTTTGGTGTCTCATAACTTTTCAGCAACAGCCAGCATGGTCTGAGGAGCGGTGATTTGAAGCTTGTGGGGAAAGGACATGTTTTGTGGGCCATTCTGACCCATCCCATAGTTGCTAGTCCCTTCCACCTCTGTCTTCTCTGCACTCTCAGATGCTATCTGCTACTAATAAACTAGTGATTTCCTAGTAGCATGGGCAACCATGGGCTGAATGCTCCCTGCCCAGCCAGCACCAGAGGAGTCTGCCTGCACACGGAGTCAGTGGTGTGGGCAGCATCTGGCAGGAGCCTGTTCCAAGTAACATTGGAGGCGTGCAAGGACTCACTGGGTTGTGCAGCTCTTTGTGTCTGGGAGGAGTCACACGGACTTTGGTACCAACCCAGAGAAGATGGATTTTGCTGTACAATCACACAAAGCCTTTTGAATCTCAAACAGCCATTCTCAACTGCCTCACTAAATATGCAAAACCAGTCTGTGCCACTTCAGGTACTCTGGTCTGCTGTGCATGTGCACATGTCCTGTAGCCTTATCATGGGCCAAAGGAAAAGAAGATAACAGATGATGTAGGGGCATGCCAGTTGTTCTGTACTGTATGGTCAACATTTGGATTTCAGGACAGTTCCTCAGAAATTGGAGAGATAAGATAACAGGTGTTGACGGATACTTGGCAGACAATATCCCCAAGGAAGTGCAAGCAACTTCCGGGTGACCTCAGCAGGCTGAGGGCAGGACTGAGCAAGGAGGGAACCCATGGCATGACACAGGTATTCTTCTCCTCATCTGACCACTTCTCCCCTGTTGAGCTATTTAACTCCAGGAACTTATAGGGGAGATGAACAGATTCCATTTACTCTGTGTGGTTTCTTTTTTTTCAAGCCCAGTGTGAGGACCTGCTGCTGTGACTGCCTAGCTCACCTCTTGCCATACCTGTGATTCCTGTCTCCAGGAGCTGGCTGGGATCTCAGCCACCTTTTTAAGAGTAGAGGTATCCAGCACTGTCATGTGACAGAGGTGGAGGGGGAAGGTGGCAGAGCTCCAGGGGACAGGGCATAAATTACCTTCCTGAGTGTGTACACGTGTCTCAGACCAAGAAAGCGGTTTTAAAACTTATTTCTTTTTTTTCTTTCTCTTTTTTTTTTTTTTTTTGTATGTGTGTTCCTTATTAATAAATAAAAACTAATGTAGAAATTTTCTCCAGGGCTCCTGTCATCTTCAGTGTTTAACAAGTATTAACTCACTCACCTACCCAAATCCTTACCCTGTCAGCTGAATGAGTATGGAGAACGTTAGCCCCAGAGAAGAGGCTAGGATACCAAAGCACCCACGCAGACACATGGACATCAGGGAAAGATATGCCCAACTTCAGAGATTGAGGCAATGTCACAGTATAGCAGACAACTGCATTCCTGGCTCCCTGGACTAGTAAACCAGACAATAAAAATCAAAGCCAATGCATCCAGAAAAAGAAGCTGAAGTTAGACACCTCCATCTGCATGCATTTTGACAATGACACTAGTATTTTTACCTAGTATTCAGAGGCTTTGAGCAATTGCAGATTTTAATGTTACCAGGGAAAGTCTCAGACCTTCTCCGTGTGTCTATACAGGGATGCAGGTGACTGTTCTCCAGCTTCTAGCCTAGCCTTTTGTCCTGGCTCTTTTTTCCTGTTCTTTTTTTTTTTTTTCCTTAAAGGGCTCTGAGTCTCCATTCAGTGTTTTCTGAATCAGCATTTCGTCGCCCTCCAGTACTACGTAGCCCAGGGCTCCACCAGGTTGCAACGTCAGCAGAGATGTAGGGAGCTGGCCAGCTTTGCAGGTGACCTCCAAGGGACAGAAACAGCTCTGGGTCCCAGCCCACAGAGGCATGTTTTCTCGAAAGCTCTGGCAGAGGTATTTCTGCTTCTGCACTCCCCTGCTCACCGTCTTGGCCCTCTGAGATGTGTCAGTCCAGAGCTCAGCCTTCAGAGAAGCTCTGTTCCAACCCCTGCAGTGTCCGCACTGGGAAAGCGAGAGGGTCAGCCCAGCGCTGAAGCTCAGACTGAATGGGAGTGCTCTACCTGTGTTCCCAAAAGGCAGCGACGAGGTGCAGAGCGGTCCCTGAGAGCCTTCAGTAGCCTTGCCCCCCACCACTGCCTCCTCCTCCTCTTCCACACATCTATCCCCCGCGGCCATACACCAGCCTCGCTGACGGATTTTACTTGAAAGCTCTGGCAGGCTGTGCTGCTAATGGCAGAGCCCTGAGCTGGCTCCTTCCGTCTCCCTGGAGTCCCTGCGCAGACGTAGGTGCACGTCACCGCCTGCTCTAATTTTATCCGTGTTTGATGGAAGAGACGAACTGAGCAGCAGGGAGGCAGCTATTTTGGTTTTCTCTGTGGCTGTGGGTTATATAAAGCATCCTGCCATGACCTGCATCACTCGGGAGCTGCTTCTCTTTCCCTGTCTCAGATGCCACAAACCGGTGGCTCGGATGCTCACTCCTGGCAGCTGAGACCTCCATGTGCATGGCGGCTGTGTGGGCCCGGTGTGCTCTATGTGTGCGCGTACGGAGAGAGAGCGTGCCAACGAGAATTAAGGCAACCATCTACGGGAGAGACGACCAGGTATCCTCCTTTCCATGAGGTGTGATTAGAACTCAGGGGTTTCACCCGTTCCAGCGCCTACACATCACACGTGCTCCCTGCCAGGGTGGGCACGGGCACAGCCGAGCAGCAGGCTGCCTGCTGTGTGCAAGCTTTGGCTTGCCAGTGCAGAGCACTGCTGCTTTCATCTCACCCGGCCCGGAGGAGTGGCTCCATTAGGTGGCAGCACCAGCAGCCAGAGCCCGAGCAGCAGGGCAGCAGCAGGAGGCTGCTCTCCCCATGAGACCTCTGCGAGGCCAGGGGAGGCCAGTGGGGCTATGGAGGAGCGTGGCAGGGCTAGCCCAGCATCCAGCGCTAGGAGCCGGGCAGTGTGCTGGGGGACCCCATGAAGTGGAAGGGATGTGGGGGGCTCCTGCCCTCGCTGCCTGCACTTTTTGGTGCTCTGGGGTACCTCAGTCTGACACTGAGTGAGCCTCTGTGAGATCCCAGGGACTGCTCTGTGGTCTGACCTCTCACACATAAAGCACAATGTGGTAAGTGGCCGGCAGCGATTCTGCCCCGTGCTAGCTGACCACAGTGCCCAGCCTCCACGCAATAGCTATTGCCCAATTGCTGGGAGCAGAGGCATTACGCAGGACTCTTCACCCACGGGGTCTGTGGCTCCTCTGTGCCTGGCCCTCCCAAGCAGTGGCTTCGTCAGTGATGCTCCAGTGCCCTGGGCTTGCCGGTTTGGGAGTTTTTGGCAGGAGGCAGCATGACTGGGACTCCCTCTGTCTGGCACAGGCAGGGTCTGCCAGCATTTAGGTTAGGTGCTGGAGCCTACTGCCTGGAGGAAGTTTTGGGGAATGCCTCTTGCTTGTATTTATCATTCAAGCAAGCAAATTTAATAGTGCAACGTGGATTTGGAAGCTGAAGTAATTAGGACGTATCATGATGCTGATTGGCAGCTCCCTGTTACTCTGCTCTCTGGGTCCTGCTTACCCTGTGCCCAGCTCTGCTGCTGACTCACGTTAAAGCCGCCTTCTCTCTAATGACTAGGGGTCAGGCCAGGGCCCAGCCCTCTCCCTGGCTCTCCTCGCTCCCACGCAGTTCCCGCTGGGCCTCCCATGGCAGCACTGGCAGGACGCACCCACTTCCTAAAGAGTCACCTCTTGGGAACACAGCCGAGCCTCTGTGTCGGCCACGGCATCCGACATCCTCCCTCCGGGTATGTGCCTGCCTGAATTCCATGTCTGCCACGTGGCCTCCCCTGAGGAGACACTGCTGGGTGTGGGATAACCCACTGGGCAAGGGGGCTGTGGTCCACGTACAACCACCACCTGCCCACCCAAGGAGCTGCTGGCCGGGGTAGTAAAGCTGCCTCCTCCAAGTCTTCCCATATCCTTCTTCCTTGTGAGTCCCCCATTGGCAGTGGGAGCCCTGACCCCCCAGCAGGCCACTGCATCCCCTTTGCCAGCATGCTCCGCAGGGCAGGCCCCTGGGAAACCGGCGGGCACAGAAGGCATGCGGGAGGAGGACAGGGTGTGTGTGCAGGAGCGTGCATGTGCGCACGTCAGGGAGGAGGAAGCCGGGCTGTGAGTGCTGGAGGCGTTGTGAGAGCCAGGCACAGGCTGACAGGCGAGGGCTGCCGCTCCCATAGGAAGTTAAACAGTTTCACAACAGTCTCGATCACAGCGAGCGGCTCACTCCAGAGTGATCCCGCTTGCTGGGGAGGAAGAGGATAATCAGTGCCGAGAGGATGAGTGTAGCCCAGCCTGGGATACAGGGGAGCATACCAAAGATTATGTGGGTGAATTCAGTCCATGTAGGGGGAGAGGATTTGCATGGGGAGTGCAGCAGCTCTGTAAGCCCTCGTGGGGCTGGACAGGCAGCGTGCATTTGGGGTGAAGAGACAGGAGAGGATTGTGAATGCATCTTGCTGTGAGTGCTGCCCAGGGGGCAGAGGCCACTAAGCCCACCAGAACTGGCACCAGAGCAATCAAGAAATGCGCAAAGAAACTAAAAGGCTTCAGGCAGTGCGAATGTTATGGACTTGGGATAAGCTGGAATGGATGAGCAGCCAATCACTAGACCCCTCAGTTCTGCAGGAAAATGCAAACTCATTCAAATATTGTGTAAAAGGGAAGGTGACGACCCATTTCCCCACAAGCCCTCCTGCTAGAGCTCAGCTCCAGCACTCCTTAAAGCCTCTCTTAATGAGACAATTCAGTAAGGACTTGTCCCAGGCTTGGACTCACAAAGGCTCTGCAGTTAACAGGAGTCCTACTAACTCAGGGTCATCAGCATGGCTATGGTTACCCTTTTTTGGTGCCAGTGCTGTTTGAACAGTCTAGGCAATCCCAATCCCTTGGTGTTCATGCATCCTCTCTGTTGTGCTGGCACAACACCATACACAGCTGCTTGGCAATCCAGACCCAGAAGTTGATTTGGCAGAAAAGCCATCATCTTTTGTTTTCCAGGCGTTAGTCATCTGCCAGCACAGCTCACCACAAGGCTACAGAACAGCACTGTGCACCCTGGTTCAGCTCTGGAGGTGCTGGCTGCCCCTTCCAGATTTGGATCAGCTGATGTAGAGGGAGTTGGGCAGCTCCTGGCATTTAACCCTGCACCATGTCGGCACAGGCAAGTGCCCAGCTGCCCAAGTTGCGGCTCTGCAGCAGTCTGAGCCGAGCTGCTGTAGGCTGGCTTTCCCCTCTCCTCCTGGCACGAGACCCAGCCTTCTTCCTGTGTCAGTTGCTGACTCCTGACTTTGCTCCCAGCCATTTCACCTTGCTAAACCAGGAGGACTGATTGACAAAAAGCAGCAAAGGGTTTTCTGACGGGGTAGCACAAAAGTGGCTTCTTACTCTGTGGCCAAGAGATGCACCTGGCAAGGACCAGGAATGGGGTCGCCCAGTGGGGAGGGGACCCTGTCAGCAGCTCAGCCCACAGCAAGCCTGAGCAGCAAGTGTCCAGAGCTGACCTCCAACCTCCTGAAACAAAGTGCTCTGTTTCCAGCCGGGTCAGCTCTCTGAGCTGGCTTGCCACATGGCTGCATGCCTCTATAGCCAGCACAAGAGAAATAAACACGTGGCTCAGACAGGAGTGGACTAGGAGCAACACAGGGCTGTGTGAGTGCTCCCTGTAAATCTCCAGTCACTTACTCTCGCCCCACATCACTGCTCAGTTAGGCCAGTGCGCCACGGGGCAGGGTGGGTTTGGAAAGGAGCAGCCAGGGCAGGGCTGGGTGGAGGTGACTTGAACTGCTGCTGTGCACATTGAACTCCATCCTCTGCCCTGCTGCTCCTTCCCCACAGTTGAGATCCTGTGGCAAACAGAGAGGGACACCCCAGCTCTGGCAGGGTCACTGGCCAGCAGGATCGGGCAGCTAGTGAGGAGAAGAACACTGGGCTAAGTGGGCCCTCTGGCCCCCTGTAGCCAAGGAGCTGTGAGTGCCAGCAGCCCTGTTGCCTACACCTGGGGATGGGATGGGGCAAAGAAGCAGATAGCCTGTCTTGGGAAAAGGGAAGCATCACAAATAACTAGTGGTATCCTTTCTCACTTCAGTGGGAAATGTGGAGGAGAAACCTACCATGGATACCAGCTGCCTGGACGAGATGCATCTTGGATGGAAGCGGAGAACCCTCTGTGTGCTAGGCACCAGTAGTAGGCACTACTTGGGGTGAGGGCTGTGGGAAGGTACATGTCCTGGTGGAACATTCCTCCCACTGGCCGCAGTCACCCTGGCAGGTGACTTGGAGGAGCCCTGCGTTGCAGACAGATGGACTCTGGGTGTGATCCCTGCCCTAAGTACCCACACTTTCCCACTTGGCCGATGGTCCCTGAGTGAAGGTGACTGGGCACCCATGGCATGAGAGGAGCTACCGTGATCATGCAGGCGGCCTTTTCTCACGCCCAGTGATTACCTTCCCAAACACTGGCACTTCAGGCTTGCCCTTGAGAAGCAAACACTAATTTCAGCCGCACCCTTTTCTGCCCCTAGGCTGCAGGACAAGGGTATCCTCAATGAACACCATGTTCACCGACAAGGGGTGTGGGACAGGAACCAGCCCTTGTAAAATCACCCAGATTGAACCTGCTGCCCTCAGCCTGCCAAACCAAACAGAGCTGATGTAAAGCAAACAGCAATGACAACGGCCTGGCTGTTGAGGAGGGTTGGGCAAGCAGCTGGTTTCCAGTTTGCTGGCCTCAGCAGATGGCGGCGGCAGGAACAGGCGTTGGGAGTTCCCACCCCGCAGGCACTCGATGCGGCAGCCAAGGTTGCGGCGGCCCCGAGGTTCCCTCCTCTCCTGTCTGCCAGTAGCACTTGTGCAACCACCAATGTGAAGACAGTCCTAGGGGTTTCAGGGGAGCCCTCCCACTGGAGAGACCCACCCACCCGGCCCTGGCACAGGGGTAAATGCCAGTGCGTGGGTCTCACCACCAGTCAGCCAGCTCTCCTCTGCTGTCAGAAGGAAAGACACCCAAAGCACACTCAAAGGCCAGCAGCCAGAGAGGAGGCAGGGTGCTGGGAGCAGGGCTCTCCTGAGCAGCCCTTGCCACCCTGGCACACAGGGAGGAGCATTTGGTCTCTCTGGCTTTTTCCAGGCACTGCTGCCACTGGTCACCAGGAGCACACGCTGGCACAGGGCAGTCTGCTGTGCCGTTTTGGCAGAGCAGACTTTGCAGAGCATGCTGCCAGGAGGGGAGAGGACAGAACCAGCCACTCTTCAGATGGACCAGAAAACATCCATGGTTCACTTTCTGGTGTCTTTCTTTTTGTTTCCAGGCCACAGTTCTGAGGTTTGTTGGACACACGCTTCATACACACCCCTCGCTCAGCACCCCAGATGATGAGCACAGCAGACCCATAGTACACATGCTACAGGTGCTCAACCCATGCCCGCAGAGCAGGAATTCATGCCCGCTCCTCTCAGAGCGATGTCTGCAGCGTGGCCTCTGTCGCCATCTGACCACCCATCCCTCCCAGCCTGCCCCAGGCCCAGACTCTTCCTCCAGATGGGCTGTTAGCACTTCTGGTCAGGCTCCCCAGTGCTGTGTCTGCACAGCTGACCCGGGTTAAAAGTAAATCCTGCTTTTCAGAAAGATTATTTTTAATCCTGGGACTGCTTCCTTCCTAAAGTTACCAAACCCTGTCCTCCTGGAGCGCCGAGCAGGGGTGCCCGGCAGCCACCAGCGGCTTGAGGGCCGGCCGCGGCATCTGGGTCTCCGGGCTGCAGGGCCCTCTGCTAACCCACGGCCCAGACGGCTGCCTTCTACCCGCGGGAGCTTCCCCGGGCCGGGGGTGCCCCCTCAGCGGAGCGGGGCCAGGCCGGGCGCTGGCAGCCGCGTGAGAAGGACGCCAGAGGAGGGCTAGGGCCAGGGCCGGGGCCGGGGCCGGGGCCGGGGCCGGGGCGACCGCGGGCTCCCGTCCGGCCTCACCGTCGCCGCCTCCCAAACAAACAACAGCCGCTCCCGCTGCCCTGGCGACCGAGCCCCACCCTTCGCCGCTGCCGTGGCGACGGGGCCCCGCCCCTCCCGCCGCGGCTGACGCCGCCGCCTGCGTCGCCTGCGAGCTCCGGCGGGGAGAGGAGGGAGGGGGGAGGGTGATGACGTTGCCGGGCTGTATCCACGGAAACCACGCACCGACGTCAACAGTTTGTGTGTTTTCAACGTTCCGCCGTCTCCCGGGCAACGTCAGGCGGTCGGCCCGGCCCCAGCAACAGCTCCGGGATTGGCCGGGAGGGGCGGGGGGCGGGGCCCGCGCGCCGCCGAGACCGCCCCCTCCCCGCGGCGGGAGCGGCGTCGCTTCGGCCCGGCCCCGCCCCGCCTCGCCGCCGGCCCTCCCCTACCCGGGGACGGCCCGTGCGAGGGGTGCCGGAGCGCAGGGCGCCCGGACCTTGGGCGCGGGGTGTGGCGGAGCTGCCAGCCAAGGACGCTACGGCTCTGGATGGCCGCCAGGCCTCTTGCTCCCCTGCTGCCCCCCACCCCAGGCCTGAGGGGTGAGCAGGGCCCCCCTGGAGCCCTGCGCAGGCTGCCGGGCCGAGGGCTGCCCGAGTCCTGGCTGGGATACCGGCTTCAGCAAGCACATCACAGTTGCGGTGGCTGGTGTGGGTGGGCCGCAGGGGCCCCGGGAGCCCCGCTGCCTGGCTGGGGGGAGTGAGTAGGTGTGTGCTGTGGGAGCCCAAGCACTGTTGTCACCACCACCTGCCCCCCCTTGCCAGGCACGTCATTACAGCTGCTCGAACCCAAACCCACAGCTCCATACTCTGCTTCCTCACCAGGGCCTTGCTGCTCTCTCCAAGCTGCCTGCCAGCCCCTGAGAGATGCAGGGTTTGCCTGGGGAAGGCAGGAGGGAATCCCTGTTTACAGGAACCCGGGGCCGGCAGTTATTCCAGCTGGCTGACTGGGGCTTTGTGCTGGAGCACAGGGTGCCTTTTCTCTACACCAGTGCCTGCCCACACCCGCACTGGCACGTTTGATGGTCGACGGGTATCTCACACAGGTGAGAGGTGCCAGTTTTGCTGCCCGCTGACCTCCATTGAGATCCTAAAGCAAGCAGGGAGAAAGCAAGTTAACCCGTCCCAGCTGGCTTGGTGGTTGTGTCCCAGACAGAGTCTCAAACTCAGTACCAAAGTGAATTGCTGTGTTTCTTCTGTGGGGGCAGGTACTTGAGTTTCTAGGCTTGTACTGTCTCTGGCCTGTTTATTGTCTACATGTTTTCTGTCTGACATTGACGGGGAAGGAAATGGCTGATCTCTTCAGGTGCTGGTATGGGCCTGGGTAATGGCAAGTGCTTTCTTCCCCTTGGAATGGGCTGTGGGCTGGTAGCAGTGAGCAACAGACTCTCCTCCAGACCCTGTTCACTGTGCAGAGACAGAACAGAGCAGCCTGGATCACCTGCAATTCTCATGCTCCTCACAGGTCTATCTGGGCCTTATATGCTCAGCTCTTGTTGCAGTTGCGCAGATACTTAGAGATGAGTTAACACAAAAGATGTTTCCCCCTCGCAGCCAGACCAAACTGTTTGGCGTATCTGGGTCCTTGGGGAGGATCAAAGCCTCAGGGCTGGGCTGGCAATGCTCCATGCTATTTACATGTATGTATATTCATGGTACTGTTAACCCCAGAACATTTAATAATACTGAATTTTGCATTTATTGCATTTCTTAAATACCATCTAAGGAACCTCAGTTTCCTGGGATATTACCAGTGTTTGTTCTAGGGCAGAGAAGGCCAAGTCTGTGCATAGCCGTGCCTCATCTGTTGTTCTCTTTCTGTGTTACTGGTGTCTCTATTCCTGCAGTGGCCTTGTCTTTCTACAGAGCCGACGGCTTCCTTCAGCTCTGCCTTGTGTGCAGCCTGACTGTCCAGCCCGATACACATCTCAGCCAGAACAGGGAGCGAATACCTTGCTTTCAGATCTTGCCATGTCCTTTCAGTAGCAGCAACTGAATGTGACTCACTTCATGCCAAGGCACGCTGAGCATCTCGGTCCCTGCAACAACCTCATCACTATAAGAGCCAAGGACTCAAAATAAGAGACCTTGCCTGTGTTAATGGCTGTCCTCTGGGGCAGCCCGCCCAGTGTGCTGATCTCTGACACCTAGTGTCACAGGAGGAAGGTGGTCTGGGGACTAACTCCAGTGAAGCATGACTGTTTCTCCAGGCAGTGGCAAAGCCTCAGGCTGTCTCCCTTCCTCCCTCCCTTCCAGGCTATCTTCAGCTTTGTGATCCTTTGTCTGTCCTGAGTTCGCTTGAGCTGTTCCCCGGAGCAATCCCTAGTCACAACAATTAGAAGGTTACTTTCTGTCCTGAGCCAAACAATCTTCAACATCCTGTCCCTTCCCTTCACTTTGTTTCATTCTCCACCCTGCAACAAAATCTCCTTAGCTAAGCACAGTGGCCTTTTCCTCCTTCATCTCAGCACTTCCTCCTTTGCTACCCTTGGCCCATTTTCTTTAAGAGCTACTGCACCGACAGCGGAGAAGCTTGTGTGACGGGACAATCCAGCTGCCACTTCCAGAAAACTCTTGAATGCAACAAGAAGCCCAAGCTTTCTCTTGATTGTGGATGGTTTTATTGTAGGCTCCTTGTGGGGTTCCAGCAAGGAAAGCACAGCTGTGCTTGCCTTGTTTGGATCTTGTTTGATTATCAGAAAATACCTGCATCAGCCTGTTGTTCACTGGGTTTGAACTTGCTGACTCTCACTGAGCACGAGCTTATTGCCTTACATTTCTAGGATTTCACTTCTAAATATCAGGTGATTCCACAAATGTGTGTGTCGTTTTGTTTCAGGAGTTTTCCTCTCCTCCCAGCTGGTCAATGCCACAGGATTATAACACCCTGGGATGGGCCTATGGCGCTGGAGCCAGTAGGTAGATAAGAGGCCAGCTTGGCCATAGTGCTCCAGCTTTGTTGCACCACCACAGCACACAAAGGAAAGACGCTGGCAACAGCACGAGCTGTAGCTGAAGAACTTTGTGCTTGAATTGCTCTGGGTTATGAACTCTCGCTGGCAGGGCAATGGCTGCTAGCCCAGCCCTGGGACAATGGGGTGTAGATGAAGCATCATGATGGGCAAAGCTGCCTTTTGGACCTGCCAGCTGTGAGCAGTGCGAGATTTTGTCAGTGCAGAGCAAGGTCCAGTCATGCCTGGAGAGCTGGCATCCACCATGGTGCAGGTGAAAGCAGCAGGCAGAGTGATGAGAATGGGTGGGAGGGATTATCTACGCCATCCACAGTCAGTGGCAGCCCGTGGCATGTGGCTGCATGACCATGAGGTGCCGGGATGTCTCCACTTGCAGTGTTTATTCTTTAGGATGTCCCTGTCACACACCCAGCTGCTGTGATTATTAATTGCTATTTATACTTTGCTTTCAGTATGCATTTTAAAGACCGACCAGCAGAGGTAGGAACCCTGCCCTCCTGGAGGCTCCCAGGCTGGGTAGGAGGGTGATAGCTGCAGTGTGTCTTGGGGGGAGCTTAGGCCCTCCAGATAACATGTTAAGGGCCCTTCCTCCACCCCCTCATCCTCAGCCACATCAAGAGAGGGGGCAGACCCCCACCAGTAGTTTATCAGGCCCCTTTCTTGCTTATCCATGCCATGTGCTCCTGAGCCCTGCAGCCCTTGCCCTTCTCTGCAAGACTTTCCAAGGCCAGGAGGAGGACAGAGGGGGTCCCTTGTGCGACGCAGGGAGTGCACACAGGGGGGACACCACATGTGTGCAGGGGAAATGGTGTTAATGCCCCTGGAACCCACCCATAATGTCCTTACAACAATGGGTGTTTAGGCTCTTGGGCGGATCCTCTGATGGTATGGGCAGAGTGCTTGGCCAGACAAGCACTTCTCAGTGCAGAGGGGCATTTTGCAGCAAGGAGCTACTTTTTTGGTGCCCACAGAAGCGTCCTCTGCACTCCAGCCCTGCTGCTGGGGTCTGGCCTGTGAGTCTCTTTCCCACCCACCCTAGCAGCCCCTGGTTAGCTGGAGGCAGGTGTCCGTCACAGTGTGTGCCTGGAGAGGGAACACAGAACCACGCTGTTGTTGGTGCTGCTGACAGAGGGTGGGTTGGAGCTGTCATGTGGCTGCCAAAGGGCCATGCTGCTGGCATGAACATTCCCCTGGTAAGTGGCCAAATTTAGGCAGAGCCATCTCTTGCTCCTAAAGTGAGTTTTTGCTGTCCGGGTTGCACCAGCCCACACACCTCAAGTGCTGCTCTGCTGTGGTTTTCCAAGCCCAGGCTCAGTCAGAAGCTCATCTGAGGAGGGGTGTGAAAGCAGGGCCAAGTTCCCATGCTGCACTCTCAGGATGTGGAGCTTTCTGCTCCCTTATAAGCCCAGGAGCTTCAAGCTTTCCCACCTCCCTGCTTGGCAGGAGGGAAAGCAGAGGTCAGGTAGGTGGAGGGGTCCCGCTGGTACCCAGGACAAGATCCTTGTGAGGTGGGTGCTCCCTTGCCCTGTCAGCATCATTGTGATGCCCAAGCAGTGCAGTGGCCATGGCCTCTTCTGTATGGGCAGGCATCTGGGAAGAGCTATGTCCCTGCCAGTGGAGCTCAGCAGCCAGTCTTTGCCAGCACAAGACCCAGCTATGCCACGGGCTTGTCTGGAGCAGAGGGAAGCGGTCATGCTGGGATGGGAGACTCGTATCTCTGGGATAGGGAGAATTCCTGTCCCTACAGTGGTGCATCCTTGAGGCTGAGGCACAGCTGAGCACTGTCAGAGTCTGGCAAAACCCTGCCAGCCCTGGTTGTACAAGTTTAATAATGTTGTAGTGCTTGATGGACTCATCAGGAAAACCTCAGATCACATTATTTTGGAAGGGTTGAATGCCTCTGCCTGTTCCCAGCTGGCGAGAGGTGTGAGGAGCCACTGTTAGGCTCTGGCGGCATGTTGGTGAGGGCAACCCCGTCGCTAGGGCAGGAGGGTTCACACTTTGACTCTGTTTTGTCCCTTCAATACCACTTACTTCCTTTTTTTTTTTTTTTTTCACACACGCTGTGGTAAAACTGTGTGCACCTCACGTTTGGAGCAAACAACAAACTCACGTCATGTGTTTTCGCTTTCTCTGTTTCCTTGCCTTCACGTGTCAGAAATGTGCAGCCTCCGTGCACTTTCCATTTGGTACAGAGCACGCTGGGTCACCAGAGGTGATGGCAACACACATTTGTATGGGCACCACAAAAATATTTTGGGTTTTCATGAAGCAGATCTCCCTCCCTGATTTCCAGACACTTCTTTTTCATGAGGGGCAGTTTGTCTGGAGGAACTCTGAGGTAGTTTGTAGACAGCAGCAGGGCTAAGTGGGGATTTTCTGAGAAGTGCCTGGCAAATGTCTGGGACTTGAAGCTGCGGGAGACTCTCACCCATGCTGGGCACCAACGCATCAACTCAGGCCCTGATGAGGACATGGCCACAGATGTTTGGCCAGCTGCTTGGCCACTGTGAGCGACTGCAGAGTCACGGGTTTGCTGCTTTGCTGGCACGTCCCTCCTCCAGACAATGCTGAGGGGGGACTTCCTCACCTGCAGCCTGGGGCTGCTGAAGAGACCACGCTCGCCCCCCTGCTTCGGCAGCCAGCACAGGAGGAACACTGGCCAGGGCAAGGAGCGCCCTCCGCAGCACGGGGACCTGCGGCGGCCGACGCCTGCCCTGAGAGGGGACAGCGCACGGGCCGGCGCTGAGCTGGCAAGAGGCAGCGCTGGCCCCCGCGGGTCCTTTCCCAGGGAGTGGTGCGGGCCGTGAGCTGCGGCAGTCCTTGGCTGTCCCCTCCGCTCTGACGGGCAGCTCAGAAATAGCAGCTGGCCCAGTTCTCCCGCCCCCGTGGCCCAGATCTCTAAGAACGGAGGTTGCTCGCACAGCAACAGCAACAGCAGCAGCATCAGGCGCTGCATTTAGCCCATGAGCTCAAACAGCGGGAGACGCTGCCAGCAGGATCCCAGCCTGGCTGGGTGACGCTCCTGCTTGGAGACTGCGCTGCGGGCTCTGTTTGTTGCTGTAAACACGCTCGCTGCTGCAGCTTCCCTGTTACTATCTATAGCCGCGATCTCTTGGCTCCCGTGCAAGGCGAGTCTGCGGTCTGGCTCCCAGCTTAGCCTGACCTGAGCCAGGGCTGCCTGACATCCCCGTCGTGGGTGGGTGTCTCCGGGCTTCGCTGCAACAAGGATCAAAACAAAACCCAAACTGGAGGAAAGGACGAGCCTCACCCCTCCCTCCTCGCGAGTGGTTTCCCGGTGGGCCCCCGCCTGTGCCCTTGGCGGGTGTCCCAGCACCCCTGGGCGCAGCTCCCAAACTCTTCCGACCTTCCTGGGGGGCTGCGGCCCCCCAGGCTTCCCTGGCAGGGCTTCCCGGTGCCCTGTGCCATCACACTCGCTCTCGATTATTACTCTACACGTGCAACACACAAGTAAATAGTGCCACAGAACGCCTTCCCCGCTGCAGGGCAGGGGGAGGGTCAGGCTTTTCGTGTCCCGTGCCCAGCGACAGGCAAACCCCTCTCTGTGCCGGGGACGGGCTTTGACTTGCGGTGCAAAGCGCACGCCTGCCCCGCCGGTCCGCTGCGGGTCCCGACCCCCGCCCCTCCTTTGCCGCCTGCCTTGAAGCCCCTCGCTCCGCGAGGGCCCCGCCGAGCCGCGGCGCCGCCCGCCACCCCCGGGGAGGGGGGGTCACCTGTGGCGGGACAGCGCCTGCGGGGGCAACATTAGTGCTGGGGTTCTCGGCTGGGTCTCGCCACCTGGGGGGGCGGGGGTAGGGAGGAGGGGCGAGGGTGGGCGCCGCGTCCCGTCGCGCCCCGTCCCGTCCCGCGCGCCGCGAGCCGCCCGCCGCACTTGGCTGCAGCCTGGAGCGCTTCCCGTCAGTCACGCCCCCTCGCACAGGATGTATCCCATATAAGGATATCTGCGTCAGTGGGTTCCCGAGTCCGGACGTACCACTCCGCGCGGGGGGGGGGAACCCCGCCGTAGCCCTCTCCGGCCAGCCCTCAGGACTCCCCCCGCCCCAGCGGCCTCCTCTTGCCCCTGGTACTGGTTTCTTTCCGCAGAAGACGGCGACGGGCGGCGCGCGGAGCGGCCCCCAGGGCGGGGCGGGGCGCGCGCGGGACGGGCGATCCCCCCGCGCGCGCGTGTGGCGTGTCCCCAGTGACGTCGGCAGGAGGGTATAAAAAAGAGGCGCCGCGCGGTACTCCAGCGGCAGAGGCAGCCCCGGCGGCAGAGCGAGACGCGCACCGGACAGAGGGACGCACGCAGCCGGCCCCCTCCTCGTTTCCTGCCCAAGGGCGCTCGGCTATCACCGCATCTCACCCGCCAGCTTGCGAGCACCGAGCCGACATGATGTACCAGGGCTTTGCCGGAGAGTACGAGACTCCCTCCTCCCGCTGCAGCAGCGCTTCCCCGGCCGGGGACAGTCTCACCTACTACCCCTCCCCGGCGGACTCCTTCTCGAGCATGGGCTCGCCCGTCAACCCGCAGGTGAGGTGTCGGACACGCTGGCTGCGCGTTCGCCGCGGGGCCGGGGTACCCGGGAGGGGATGGGACGGCGGGACGGGAGCGGGCGGTGCGGGGCCCGGCGGTGCCCGCGGAGGAGGGCAGGCCAGGCCGCGGCGGGCTGTCCCCGGGCCGGGGACGGGGTGAGGGGAGCGGCCCCGGTGCCGCGGCGGGGCGGGCGGGGGGAGCCGTGGCCTGTGCCGCTCTCTGCGGCGGGTGTGTAAAGCGGCTTCATTGATAAAATGCGAGTTCATTGAGGAGACTCCGGAGCAGCGTCTGCGTCAGCGCGGACGTCAGAGATATTTATAACAAGCCGCTCTCGTGTGGAGCCGGCGCTGGCAGCGCGGCGCCGCGGCCGGCGCGGCCCCGGGGGCGGCGGGGAGCGGTCCGGGCGTCCCGCTGACGGCAGCCCCCCCTTTCCTGTGTCCCGCAGGACTTCTGCACCGACCTGGCTGTCTCCAGCGCCAGCTTTGTGCCCACGGTGACGGCCATCTCCACCAGCCCCGACCTGCAGTGGCTGGTGCAGCCCACCCTCATCTCCTCGGTGGCCCCCTCTCAGAGCCGCGGGCACCCCTATAGCGTGTCGGCGCCCGCCCCCACCGCCTACTCCCGCCCCGCAGTGCTGAAGGCGCCGGGCGGCCGCGGCCAGAGCATCGGTCGCAGGGGCAAAGTCGAGCAGGTGAGCGGAGACCGGAGTTGGGGGGGGGGGATGGAGGGGCGCGGCCACCAGGCTGCCCCGGCTGGGGGGCAATGGCCTGACGGTGGGACTGAGCGGCCTTTTTCTGCCCGCAGCTATCCCCAGAGGAGGAGGAGAAGAGAAGAATCCGTCGGGAAAGGAACAAGATGGCAGCGGCCAAGTGCCGCAACCGGCGGCGGGAGCTCACCGACACGCTGCAGGCGGTAAGTGCCGCCCGGGAGGCGGGGGGGGGAAGCGGGGGTGTGGGTACCCGTGGGCAGGGGTGGCAAGAGGAGGGGGGACTCCAGTCAGGGGTGGTGCCAGCCCTGGCTGACAGCCCTGCTTTGCTCTCTCTGCAGGAGACGGACCAGCTGGAGGAGGAGAAGTCTGCGCTGCAGGCAGAGATAGCTAACCTGCTGAAGGAGAAGGAGAAGCTGGAGTTCATCCTGGCGGCCCACCGTCCTGCCTGCAAGATGCCCGAGGAGCTGCGCTTCTCCGAGGAGCTGGCTGCTGCCACCGCATTGGACCTGGGCACACCCAGCCCTCCCGTGGCCGAGGAAGCTGCCTTCGCCCTGCCACTGATGGCTGAGGCGCCACCGGCCGTGCCGCCCAAGGAGACTCCCAGTGGCGGGCTGGAGCTCAAGGCCGAGCCCTTCGACGAGCTGCTTTTCTCCACGGGGCCGCGGGAGGCCTCCCGCTCCGTGCCCGACATGGACCTGCCTGGGGCCTCTTCCTTCTATGCGTCGGACTGGGAGTCGCTGGGCGCTGGGACCAGCGGTGAGCTGGAGCCCCTCTGCACCCCTGTGGTGACCTGCACCCCCTGCCCCAGCACCTACACCTCCACCTTCGTCTTCACCTACCCCGAGGCAGACGCCTTCCCCAGCTGCGCTGCTGCGCACCGGAAGGGCAGCAGCAGCAACGAGCCCTCGTCTGACTCCCTCAGCTCCCCCACCCTCCTGGCCTTGTGAGGGGCTCCAGCATTGACTGACTTGCCGGGCCCCCTCCCCTGCCCGTGCACCCCCACAGACTTGCCACAGCGCCCCATGGGCCTCCCCGGGCCTGGGGAGGGCCCCACCACCCCCCACCCCTGTCTGGCCTGGTGCCCCAGGGCCTGGCAGAGCACCCTGCACCGAGGCCTCGTACCTCTTCCAGAGATGTAGCAAATCGCATGGAGTTTGTCTCGTCCCCAATGGCCCATCCATGAGAGCTGGTAGTCTGTAGCATGTCCCACATGGCTGGGTAGGTGATTCCCTCCCCTCCTTAGTATCACTAGCATTAACTAATTAATCTCTTGGTTTTAAATGATTGGAATTTAACCTGGTGCTGGGTATCTCCAACTCGTATCTAGTGCAGCTGATAACAATAACTACTGTGTTCCTGGCAATATCGTGTTCTGATGACTTAGCAATGACCCATCTTATGTGGGGGGGGGAAGAGACTATTTTATTTTCTAGTAGGTAGATAAATAGCTATATCCATGTACTGTAGTTCTACATTGATGTTCATTGTAACTTTACTGATCATGCATTGTTGAGGTGGTCTGAATGTTCTGACATAAGTTTTCCATGAAAACGTTTTTATTGTGTTTTTAATTTATTTATTAAGATGGATTCTCAGATATTTATATTTTTATTTTATTTTTTTCTACCTTGAGGTCTTTTTTGACATGTGGAAAGTGAATTTGGATGAAACTTAAGCATTGTTTGCTTATTATTGTTCAGAGACATTGTCAATAAAAGCATTTAAGTTGACTGCTGAACTGTCCTTGTGTTACCTTTTGCATTGCTTCCTTGTGACCCTAAAGGGGTTCCCTAGTCTCTAATTTAGGCTGGGCTTTATAAACTGCAGACTGGTGCTAACTGCCTGAGGCAGAGGGTGCATTAGGGTGGGAATACCATTAAGATGTATCCTTGCCCTGGTGTTAGGCAAGGCTGGCTGTGGTTATGCCCTTTTCTACCCACCCCTCTAGGCAGTGGGGTCACTCCTTAGGGCCTTCCCCTCTGATCTGTCTGGGTCGGGTCCCGTCCCACTGTATCGCCTGCTGTGACCTTTCAGCAACAAGCTGGAGGCCACACTGAAAAAGAGGTAAAAAGGGCAGCTGAGTTCATGCCTCTGAGTCAGGGAGGCTATCTCCAGGCTGGGTCTCAGCACCTTATTTGCATGTGTCTGACAGTCCAGATTCCTACCTGGGGGATGAGTGGATGTGCACTCTGGCTCTGTGTGCCCCTGGACTTGGTATGGCACCTCTAAGAGTAGCTATGGGCTATCTTCTCACTTTGGGCTAAGTGCTATAAGGTGAAACACTGACCCTCCCCTTGCCCCTCAGTTTCTATCACAGCTAGCCCAGTCCTTGCACAAATACATATTACAGTGCATGAGCTCTGGCAATGTGCACCCTCCCTGGGGTCTGGGCAACATGACCTCTCATGCTTGAGGTGGAGGGGCTGCTACCCTCTGTCATTCCTGCTCCTTGGGCAGGGAAATGTGTGGACCTCTGTCAGGACAGCAGCTGGGGCATGTTGCCCCTGTGTGGAGAGGACTGGCCTGCTACCTCCCTAATGCTTGCCTGTGAAGAGTTTCCCCCCCCTCCTTGACAGCCTCCAGTTCTTGAGAACTCCTTTTTCAAGGTGGAGGCAAAGATGCCCCTGTGCTTGCATGTGTGTCTGGCTGAAGGCTACCTTGACACGATGCTCTCAGGAAATCTCTGCAGGCTGGTGTTCAGGGCTGGGTTTGCGCAATTCTGTGTTTCCTGGTCACTGCAGCAGGCTCTGCTTTCTTCACTCCTTCCCTAATCAGACCACGCACAGGATGTATCTCATCTCAATAGTGGCTTGCTCAACAAGGCCTGCCCTGTGTAAAAGCAAACTTTACGGCTGCAGCTTCCCATCTTTCGACATTAAGCTGGAGGCAGCGCTGACTACTGACAAAGAATGACCCTAGTTGCTCCTGAGACGCCACCCACTGCAAAGCAGCTACTTTCACATCACCATTCAGTCTTGAGTTTACAAGAGCAACACCCAGGTTCAGCAAGCGCACAGTAGCGCTGACCCCTGAAGCAGTCACGTAGGTGTAGCTGCCAGAGTGAGAGTTATGTGACAAGGAACCCTGTGAAGTCAGTAAATGTGGAATTGCAATGTGCCTTCTGCTGAAAGACCACCAAGTTCAGAATTGGAGAATTCAAAGGTGTCAGAGAGCCCACACATGCTGTTAAAATCACCAGACATTCAGCAGAGAGGCAGAAAGGAGCAGGGGTCTATAGTGTCCCAAAATACCACAGTCTCCTCAAAGTAGGTGGAGAGATCCTGGCCCTGTCATCTTTCGTGATCACTGGACAGATTAAAGCAAAATCTGTTTCTGAATTCTGAGAGACACAAGTCCTGTAGCCTAGCTGAGGCTTTTCTTTCTAGCAGCAGTGACAGCAAGTGCCAAGTGTGTCACCTTTTGCATTTGTTATGCAATGATGTCAAACTCAGGGGCGATGCTACATGAGATGCCTTGCCTTTAACCCCAGGCTCCAGCCCTGCTCCTTGCCTTCAGCCAGGGATGATCCAGAATTAAGGACGTGCTACATAAAATTCATGGCATGTCACAAATATGATTTACTTGCTTCCTAGCATTTGAGAACTCTGCAGTGAAGTTCCAGCTAAATCAGTGGTAATCTTGCCACTAACTTCAACAGAGCTGTGACAGGGAATAATGCAGCAGTCTCTGCTTGGAATAGATTACATGCATGTGCTTCAATTATAATCTGTATCTGATACATCATAAAGATATCAGCACAAAGCTTTGTGAAACAAAACAATTGAGACGAGATAAGACAAGCAGGTATTTCTGATGCCTCCTATGCTCCTGATCCCATTGAGGGCAGTAGTGTAATTAATTCTTAGAAATGAAACTGCAACACAACGCAAGGAATAGTGGGATTGTTATTCCGAATTACTAAAAGTAGCTCTGTAAAACAACATGCCGAACCTTAAACACGTTGACAGTAGGACAGAGACGGGCTGCAGAGCAAAGCCGGCCCGGATACAGGGCGGTGTTGCGGCTCCAGGACTGCCTCGATGCGGACAGAAGCTGCAGTCCCGACACGCTCCGGTGCACCCCCCTCACTCCTGGCTCCGGCCCCGTCCCCCGCCAGCCGGAGGGCCGGGTGCGGAGGCCCAAGCTGGCACCACTGCCGATACCTGAAGTCACCGCGGAGGTTCCCAGCGTCGGGCCGGCCCCAGCTCGACCCAGAGCCAGGTCGGAGCCCGGCGAACGGCGTGCGGCGGAGAGACCCGGAGCAGGGCTACGGCGAGCCTTCCCCGGAGCCCTCCGCGCTGGCCAGGGGCCATAGGAGCGCTCCCGGGGGCTGGGGCGCAAGTCCCGGGCCCACCCCGGCACAGGCACGGCCGCCCCGGCCCAGCCGCCAGCCACGGGGCGGTCCCGGCCAGGCCACGCGGCGCTTGCGCACCCTCCGCCCCGCCCCGCCCCGCCCCGCCCCGCCCCGCCGCCGTGTTTACTGTTTGGTTGTCACGGAGGCGCGCGGCAGGCGCGTCAGGGACGTGACGTCCCGCTCCCCGCGGAGACACCACGAGCCAACGCCATGACGCAAGTACTTCCGGCCGTGACCATATTTGGGAAAGCGGCGGCGCCCCTCTTCCCGCGGCGGGCGCGGGGCGTCGGTCCGCGCGTGCGGCGCTAGGGCGGGAAGGTTCCAGAAGGGAGGGGGTGCGTGGGGGCCGGGGGCCGTGTTCCTCTGCGTCCACACCGTCGGGGCCGCGGACTTTCCCAGCGCGGAGGCTGTGGCCGAGATCTGGGGGGGTTCCGGCGGGTGGGCGCCTGTTAAGGAGGCTGCGTAGGCTCTGTTGCCCTCCCCCAGCGCTCTCATGCTCTCTGGGGGCCTCAGGGAGGCAGAGAAAGAAGAGGAGCTGCCCTGGCTCCCTGTAGTGCTGGCTGCCCGGTCCCGTCGGGTTTGCGTGTAAGGCCCTGTAGCCCCTGCTGCCTTGAATGAGGCTTCCCTGGTGATGCCTCTCCCAAATGTGGCAAATGGCCACAGTTAGGCCCCGGCTGGAAAAACTGACCAATGATGGTGGAAAATTAAAGGTGATACAATTTGACTATATATATATATAGAATAAAAATTTACTTTTACCTCTGTATGGTGTTTTGTGAAAAAATAATTTATGTGGGGTTTTTTCTTAACCATACTTGCAGTACAAGAGCTACCTGAACCGTGACTTCAGCATAGCAGGTGACCAGGCACCTGTATCCTTGAACACTTGTGCTGCCAGTTCTCTTGTTATTTGTTTTCCTGTAACTTTGCCAATAAATCTGAGTCTTTGCGTTTGGTCAAAATAGAACAGGAATCCTGCCAAAGAAGTTGTCAGAGCCGGTGGACAGTCAAAAATAAATGGATTATTCAGAGGAGATAGGGTTCTAGAAGAAAAAAAAAAAAAAAAAAAAAACCCACAGTATTTTGTTCTCACTATAGAGGAGCTTAAGATTCCTGTGTTTATATTCAGTTTTGTGAAAGGGTTATGAAACAAATAGCTAAAATAAAAAGTGCTGAACGGTGGGATTGCATGCTATGCAGCCAAGAGTTCTAAGAGAAGTCAAGATTTAAATACCTGAGCTGCTTACTAATGGTGTTGTGTAACCTCACCTTTAGAAGTACTTTGATAACAGAGAATGGGGAGATACTTAATATGCCAATTAAAAATTATAAGTGGCTAGAAAATTTCTGGAGAGCTGCTGTGTAATGATCGTATTATCTGTACCAGGCAAGTTAATGAGAACTGTTTAAGAAGATGAACTAGAGGGTGCGAGGGGAAAATGGTGTACCAGGTTCTCTAAAGAGAAGTCCTATCATCGCACGTTTGAAATCCTGTGAGGAGTCAGTGAAGTACGTGGACAGGAGAGATTCAGCTGATGTTGTCTACTTGTTTCTAAAGAGCATTAAATAAAATCTATTGGCAAAAGCTTCTGAAGGAACAGGAGAGGTTCTCATGTGGTTAGATGATGCTGGGTTAAAGACAGGTCATCGCTTTGAGACAGAGCAAAAATGTTGTTTTTGCAGGAGTCAATGTGAAGTTCCCCAGAGATCTGAATTAGAGCCTGTGGTCTGAGAGGAACTTCAGTAAAATGTCACAATACAAAGTGTTGCAATTTGATGTACATAAGCAGTTGATGTACATAATCCTAACTTCAAATATACAGGCACAGACTAGAAGCTGATTTACCAATTAGGAATGAGATCTTGGTGTAATAATAGTTGCATGAAAATCTCAGCTCAAGGCTTGGTAAATGAGCAAATCACACATTAGGAGGTAAAAAAAGAAGAGCTAGAGAACAAAGCAGAGAGCATCATTATGGCGCGGGGTAAATCTGTGGTGTGCCAGAGCTTTGAATGCCCTGTACAGTTCTGATCTTCTCTTCAGAAGGACACAGAGCACTTCAAGAGGTGCAGAGACAGGAAATAGGTGTTCAGAGGTGTGGAATGGCTTCTGGGTGAGAAACGGATAAATTAACTAGGACTCTTCAGCCCTACAGAGACAAAAGCAAGGGAGGTTTCTTTCAGGATAAGAATGATGTGCATCAAATGAAAAATTGGGGAAAATGTGGGATAAAACCAAACTTGAGGAGGTTGCTCAATCTGTATTATTGTGGTCACTTGAGGAAAACCTTGTTGTGTGGTCTCATGGATACTACAAAGGGTTTTTTTGATCTGAAAAGAAATCCAGAAAACAATCATAAGGAAAAGATAATGAGGACTATTACATTTAAAAATATCCCCTTTGGCTGTGGAAGTCCTGATGTTTGGAAATTTCTGGGGCCTTGGGGAATACTGTGAGGAGGCAGTGGTACACCTTGATTTTGTCCTTACAGCTTTTGTGGGGTGGTTGCTGTCAGGGAGCATCAGAAGACTGTGTCTGGTAGCGGAGAAGGAGAAAAGGTGCGCTTGATCTGATCAATTATGACTATTCCTCTGTGGGCTTGGAAGTATTTAGCTGAACTTTTGCTCTTATTCTCTGCTTCCTTACTGTAATGGTCTTTGCAATTTGTTTAAATGACCACAAGATGTGATCTCATATGTCCACGCTCCTCATCCGTTCAAGATCTTTTGCTGATAAGGTTGTTCTTTGACGCTGCTTCCGGCAGGCTGTCCAGACATAGTAGATAGGCTGGTGACCCGGTGAGGTGCTGAAGTGAAACTAACAACACTCATTCTTCTCATTTGGAAACAACGGATATCCACAAGGGACCTGGATATTGTATCAACAGGATATCATGGGAAAACAAAAGAAGGTCATAACTAGCATGTGGACAAAATATCTTTATTATTTCCAATTATGGAGCTCTTGTTCTGTCCCCCCTCACCCGCATCCTCAGTCTGCAGAACAACAGATTTTCAGCTTCTCTTCACTGATGATATTTGAGCTCTGTTTTTATACAAATGTTTTGGAACTTGATCCTGTTGGCTAAAGACAACCAGCTGCAACATCAAAGGAGTAATTTTAATTCTGATTGCATCGCCTCTTCCATTTGGTAAGGATTTGGCTCTTTTTAAGTAGCCCATCTTCAATCTTCTCATGCTAGGGAATAAAGGAAGTGAAACCAACTCACAATGTAGTATTTATCTGGTTTTGTTTGCAAAACTAAGTATTTACTTTGAACAGGTAACAGAATTGCAAAAGCCATAAAATGCAGTAGCAGTGTCAGTCTAAAGCCTATAATTTGAAATGTACAGGAGTCAGATATTACCAGGTTATTTGGGTTTTTCAAGTAAAACATTATTTTGATACTGCTCTGAAGTATAGTGGGTGCTTCAGCATGAAAATGATGCAATTCCTGCTATGAAGCATTTGAACTCTAATTGTAGGAGAACTGACGGCTGCCAGTAACACACGGAGAAAGAAGGACAGGCTCTGTTACAGCATTTAAGCATGCGGTACAGCAATCGAACTAAAATAGTAACGTAACCTAATGATGATGTGTCACTAACCTCGAGGACACCGAGGAAGACAAACCAAAGTAATGTGCTGTCATTATATAAGAGTTGAGTGCGAAGCCAAGAATGGGGTTTTGGCTCAGATAAGGATTTAACTTTCAGACTTTCAGAGAATTCAGCTCTTCACAGCTATAACTATTCATGGGAATCTCAGATAATTCCATTACGCTCCCCCCCCTTGCTGTTTGTCAGCAAGTTCCAGATGTCACAAGCCTGGGTTCCTTGGCTATGCCTGTGCTGCTAAATCAAAGGGTGTAGGTAGCAAACTCGGGCATTGGGCTGCTGATTTTCCCCCCTGCTCTGCTATACAGTAGTAACTGGTCCCTGAAACAGGCTTGCCCTGTGCCAACTAGCAATCTCCGAGATGGTACTTGGGTATAGTTCAGAGGGCAGCGTGTGTCTGATAAGATGTGGGCAAAACTGCATGGAACTGGGCTGCTGCTGCCGCTCTACTGGGTCGTCCATCAATATGCTAGTTTCATACTGTCAAACACACGTATCTGTGCTTTGGCATATGGCAAATCCTTTAGCTTCATGCTGTAAATCTCCCCCCTGAGCTACAGCTCAGCCCTTGATTCTTCAGTTCTGGGTGTTTGAAATAACACCCCTCAGGTAATGTAGTCTTAGGGCTACAGGGACACCACATGTAACTCAGAGGTGACCACAGGCCAAGGGCTGATGTGGTGAGTATACTGCCTGGACCTGCCACCACAGAACAGTTCCTGGCCCTGCTTCAGTTGATGCTGCCTGTGTCACCACTCTATAAATGAGATCTAGCAGTTTAGAGCATTTACCTTGCTGTAAGGGTTCTGCAAGGTGGTTGGTGGTCAGTGCTCTGAAAGGAATCCTGATGATGGCAGTACTTGGTAAATCACCCCCAAATCATCCTAAATGTTGTGTGGGGTTTAAGGGAAACATGAACTAACGTTTTCACTGAAAGGTAGATAGGTAGCTGTAATTGGAGACAAACACAGTGAAATAACACACAAGGAAACATCTTACTCTAACTGGTTGTTTATCTTCAAGATCTTTGTTTCTGTCTGTGGGCTGAGCTGAAGGGCATAGCAAGCTGATGAGATGATTTCCACCGCATTAGAACTGCGGAATGATACTTGTACAATCTACCTCCCCTAAAAGGGATGCTCCCAATTAGGAACATTTATTTGAGAAAAGTTTTATGTATATTCTACATACCTCTATGTTCCTAGGGACCCTACTGAGGGAAAATGCTTCACTGAGTGTGGCTTCTGTCTCTTAGTCCCAGCCCATTTAGTCAAGACCTGAACTTGTAATCACCTTCCCAAAGAAACTCACAGAATCATAGAATGGCTCGGGCTGGAAGGGACCTCCGAAGGTCATCTCACCCTCATCTAGACCAGGCTGCTCAGAGCCTTGTCCAACCTCTAACCTCACCTTAAATATCTCCAGGGATGGGGCCTCATCCACCTCCCTGGGCAGCCCATTCCACTGTTCTACCAGCCTTAATGTAAAAAACTTCTTCCTGATATCCAATCTAAATCTACTCTTCTCTAATTTAAACCCACTACCCCTCGTCCTTTCACTGGTCCTTTTGTTGTAGCTTTAATCTTTGCTGCAGAAAGGTACTATGGGAGGGCAGGACTCTCGCTTGTTACACCAGAGCAGGATTAACATGGCTTCTTGATAAACCTGTCATATAATGTAAACATATGTAACCTTTGCCAAGACGGCGTTAGCACTTTGGAATTGAAATGTTTGTTTGTTTGGGTTTTTTGGTTTTTTTTTTCATGGAACCTACAATTTGAGAAACTTTTTACTGCGCAAGTATTTTCATGCTAAAAATAAACAAAACTTATTTGCCATTCTTTATAGAGGTTGGATATTAATAAGGCAGTTCTGGAATTGGTGATAGTTGTGTATTTGTGATCTAAGTGCCAAACAATTCCTTTTGCTGGATACGTGAAATTGTGTATGACTCTGTCCAGGCAAACCCCTGCAAAATCTCCTTTTTCCAAACTGTTTTATGACCAAAGTCTGCAATATTTTTTCTTCTCTGTGCCACATTGTCACTTGCTTCTGTAATATCAGACAGTGGATGCTGCTAAAGGCCTGAACTGTTGCATGCATGTGAGAACGATTACCAGCTAATGTAAGGCACGTGTGATCGCACAAGGAATGACCTCACAGCTTCCAATCTTGTCATAAATATAGCTTAATTACTGGATATTGCATGACAGATTGTGCCCTGCAGGTGATCAGGCACAGAATGTGGTAAAGACCAGTTCTGACTCTTAACTGAAGGTTTGTATTTCCTTTTAAGATACATTATGCACTGAAATAATGAGCTGTGTTTATGAGGACAAAGTATTTATTATATAATGCTTTCCACCTGAGGATCTTAGAGCTCTTTATGGGCAGTAATGATTGAAGTGTTCTGTTCTGCAGCTTACCATGAGCTGTCCAGAGCAGCATCCAAGTACTTTCCCATTGACCTCAAATGTGACTAATGGGCAAATGTGTGTTTTTTTCTCCTCTCCCCAGTGGATTTTGTGTTTCAGTGTGTTTGTGCTACAGGTGAAAGCAGCATAGCTTGCAGTCTGGATAGGCAAGTATTGAAGGGTCCTTGGTTTCTAGGGAGTTCCTTATCCAGATTTGGACAGGTCCTTGGAAAGTGGGGTCTCTTGCACAGGCAAGCATTACATTGCAAAGTCTTGTGTCAGGGGCTTAAAGTTGTTGCTTACAGTCTATCTTTGTGTTTCAGAGACCTTTTTTTTTTTTCTTCAGCTGTGCTGGTGCCACGCCACTTGGTGCCTGGAAGATGACAACCTTGGCTTTTCACTGACTTAGCTGTCTCCCAGAACCATGTGAAGCAAGTGAAGATTGTGATCCCATCTTAATAGCCAGGTAATTTGAGGCACTGAAACTACTGTTTCAGGATAGTTTAAATAAATCTGCATGTGTGGTCCTGCTATCTTCTCTGCTCCCATCCATGGGATTCTGTTTCCTTCCTGTCTTCTACACAGTTGCTTGTCTGACCTCTCAATTAAATGGTTCAGGAAGTTACACTGGCACAACAAATGTATTTGTGTGGGAGGGTTCCATCTGGCCTGGGTGTCTGTCCAGAGTTACTGCAGGATCAGTCAAATGCTCATACGAGAGCAATGGAAGAAGCAGACCCTGTAGCTGACAGAACTGCGTAAACTCTTGTGGAACAGAACATTGTAGGCATATGTGATTTGCCTAAATTCAGTTCGGAGTGCTCACTCTAGGATATTAGCAAATGCTCTGAAACATTTTACCGTGAAAGTGGTCAAACACTGGAGCAGATTGCCCAGAGAGACTGTGGAACTTTCAGCCCTGGGGCTGTCAAAGCTTGACTGGCTGAGGCCCTGAGCAGCCTGCTCTAATTGTCCCTGCTTTGAGTAGGGTTGGGCTAGGTGCCCTCCAGAGACCCCTCTTCCAGCCTCTGTGATGCACTGAGTCTATGATCAGTGGGATCAGTTGGATCAGGGAGAGTGGAGGAGTAATGTGCTTGTGGTGTGTGTCAAAGCAGCCAAGTGATAACACACAGGGATTGTGACAAGGAACTACTCCAGATGTATGAAATATGTCTATGTATATTTATGAGCATCTCTAAGATCTGGATGACATGCTCTGACAGATCTAACTGGCAGCTTAAAATACTGTCTTTGCTCTCTGTAGTGGGTTGCTAGCTCTCCTGGGTGACAGAAGGGAGCCTGTGCTGTACCCTTCCCTATCCTCTGTGCTGTTAGCTAACCAAGAGACTGAGGGAAGGGACTTGTGCAGAGCTCCCCAATGCCCAGCGACAGTGACTGGTGTTCCCATTCCTTTCTGCCTCACCTGGAAGGGGTATGTTAACCCAGGCCAGGAGAGCAGTGTGGAGAGACTGGCCTGAGATTGCCTGAAACCTCTCCAGCCAGTTGCATCAGCGCATGAGACAGACCCCTGAGGCAACGCTTTTAGGTGCAGCCACCTCTAATCCCAGGTTCTTGGGGTCCTGAGCCATCCATTCGCTGATGTTTCTTTCCCTCACATCTGATTTGCCGTACTTGTCGTTTCTGGGTAGAGTGCCGTAACTTAACCCAATACACTATTGTTTTTACTGGAACTGACAGAAGGATGCAAATGCCTCTGTGGCCTCTGCGTTCAGCTGTGTGATGGATGTGAGCATGATCCTGAGCTGTAGCTCCAGTAAAATGGCACAGGGCTGCTTGTGTCTCCTGGGTTTTGGCAGACCCTTCCAGGTCCTGTGTCAGTGGAACAGCCTTGGTGCTACTTGGGATTTCATCATCACAGTGCCTGGAGTCATGTGGTTATGTAAGAATTTAAATTTCAGTTTTTGTTAAGCATGTGTTTAGATCTTGAGATCAAGGGGGAGAGTTGGGCAATATGAACCCTGTAGCCCCAGCTGCTTGAAGCAACAAGCAACGTTCAACGTTTACAGCAGCAATAGCGAGCCGAGCTCAAGAGGCACGGGGGATCTGGCAGGCGGGGGCTGGCGCCCCTGGGTGCAGCCGGGTGGGCAGCGCCCTGCACCGGACTCCCCGGCGGAAGAAACCGCCCCGAACCGATCCGTGCCTCGGGACGGGTCCCCCTGCAAGTCCCCTGCTGCCCCCCGCGGTCCCCCCGCGCCTGGCGAGCGGCCCCCGGCCCGGCTCCCCCGGCCGTGCCCCTTCCGTGCCCGGCAAGGGCATCCCGCAGTGATGCCCGTCCCGCAGTGATGCCCGTCCCGCAGTGATGCCCGTCCCGCAGTGCCCTCTGATGGCCGGCGGCGGGCCCGGCCCTGCCCCGCTGCCCTGGGCAGGGCACTCCGAGCGGCAGCCCTGGGCGGGCCCGGCCTGTTTCCGCAGCCTTGCAGGAATGCTGCTCGGCCGGTGGGTAACTTCATTCCTCGCCTTTCGCTGCTCCCTGCTGGTCTCCAGGAAGCTGAGCACTGGGGGAGAAAAGCAGAATCGGCTCATTCTGGTTGAGGAGAATTCAATCAGGATGCTCTGACCCCGGGGGTCATTACTTCAGCCCGTAGCTCAAAGCAGGTCGAACAAGAGTGTGTTGCTCACTGTATTGTCCAGTTGGATTTTTAATATCCCTGGGAACAGAGGTTCTATGACACGATCCAGTGTTTGCCCGTGGGCAGCTTGGTCCGGTGTTTGACCAGCCTCATAGTAAACAATCAGGATCTTGGGGATGTGATTTGAAGAGTTACTATTTTTCCCCGGTGTTCCCAACTTTTTTACCAATTCCAAACACTTTTTCAGCAAAGAGACTTCTCGGCCAAGTGGCACTCTGTACTGTTGCATAGAGTTACTCTCATCCAGGTGGGGGGCTTTGCATTTGATCCTTTTTTGAACTTCATGATGTTTCTATCAGCCATTTATCTAGCCTATTGGGATTCCTCTCAGTGATAGCACTGCTCTCCAAGTATGTCAGCCACTGCCCCTGATTTGGTATTGTACATGAATTTGCTGGCTGTATGTTTTGTCATATTGTTCAGGGTGTTAATAAAGGCATCACAAAGAATTGGCCCCAGTATTGACCCTTGAGAGATGCCACTTGACTTCACGGATTGTCATTTGGGCTTTGTATTGCTGACCAGCTTTGAGCTTGATGGTCTGTCCAGTTTTCAACCCACCTCATTATTCAGGTACTCAAGTGACTATCTCACTAATTTGGTTTTAAGGTTACTAGGTGACATGGCATTGACAGCCTCACTGAAGTCAGTTACTGACTCGATCAGAACCAAAGAGCTGATGTTCCACTTGCAGTGCCACAGCCTGCTTTGCCAGCTGCCCGAGGCAGACCCTCCAGTCCTCTCCACAAAACCTGTACCCAACTCACACACCAGATCCCATCTCCCATCTGAACTGGCACTGCTCTCAGGCTGCCCTCCTTGCTCTCGCCCATTTGCTTTCCAGTGATTGCTGAGCCTCACAAGGGTGCTTCCTGGGGCAGGGCCAGGTAAGGCAGGTAGGCTTTTCATGGAATGGACAGGTTGTTGATAAAGGGCCAGACATGTTCTCAGAGTCCTTTGCTTTGCTGTGTATCTGTTGTGCAGTCTGATAATTGAAATACCTTTTGCTGAAATCTTGTTCTTAATCCTCTCAAATGTGTATGTGTGCTGATATTGGGTCTGGCTTACCTAATGAAGGTTTGGATAGAGTGGTCTGTTCCTGTAAACAGCATGCAGACCAAGGGCCTAGCAACCTCTTATCAGATTTTGCCCTAGGAAATAGTAAAAAGTCTGAGACTGTGGGGATAGGATCTGGTATTTGTGGAAAGTGATGAAGCACAGCACACAAGGAGCTTGGACTCCCACAGGCTATGCTAGTCAGGGGAACAGCTTTGCTTCTGTTTATTTTGTGCAGTCTTGTTTTTTGACTTTTTGAACTGTGTTCTGCAGGAAAGGCTTAGGGAGATCTTGGGCTAAGCCTGTCTTGGGCCAGTGAGAGAGCCCAATACTGAACTTACTGGTTGACGGAGGCCAGACACTTGAATTGTCTTGCTGTAATTACTGTGCTGGCAGAGGATGTTCAGGTGGCACTGAGGCAGAAGGGCTCTTTGGATATAGAGGAGGCTGTAGAGCTTGGTGGATGCAAACATTGTGCTATGTGTATAAGTTGGGGGTGATTTCTAAAGTAAGTAAAAAGGTAGGAAAATACAGCCCTGGTGGAAGGTACTTAAAAACTTTTCACACTACTATTCAATTTCTTATGTTCTTGCAAAATAGATAGTGTGAAAAAAGCCCTGTCCACATATGGCTCGTGACATTTATTTCTGATCTCTTCAACCCAGAACAGAAATCCATGTGTTGTGAGAAGGGAGGCTGGGAGTAAGACTTGGGTAAGAGTTTGGGTGAAGTGTACAGCAGAGCCTCGTGCTTTGTGAGCAGAAGCAATTACTTCTCAAAAGTTAGCTCGTCTTCACTCCTTGCACAGTGGAGGGGGGAAGGCAAGTTAGAAGACTGCTGAACCAGTACTGACCTGTTGCTGCTGCTGCTATCTCTGATGGTTAGGACTTTTACATGGTTGAAGAGTGGGCAGGGGACAGATGCTGAGGGCAACTTGGAAATGGCTCTGGAGAGCTGAGGAGATGAAGCACCCTGAAGCAGCAGTGTTACAGACATGCTATGTGCAGCATTAGAAGGGTAGCTCCTTGAGCCAGTAAAGGTCTGTCCAAAACCAATTGACCACTGCGTGATAGGTGCTTCAGTGCGTTGTTAGGTCTGCAATTTCTAAGGCATTTCCAGGAATAGTCATGCTTATTTTCTTTTTTTTTTCCCTCTCCTTGCTCTCATCAAAGAAGCATCTATAGGTTTAAGCTAACCTGATCTCTTGACTTCCCTTCCACCTGGCAGTCTGCTGTGTCCAGCTGCTTACCATGCCAGATCAGAGAACCACCCTGTGCTTTGAGATCTGTCCCCTTTGTTGCACTTGTTTGGGTGAACTGGCCGTTTATGTCCTGTCTCCAGAGTGGCCCATGGAGGTCTCTCTTCAAAACCAAATAATTTTAGCATTTTTCTTTTCTTAGTGATGACTGTCTTTCTTCACGCCTATTGGCTGACATTCATCATGTTGAACGTAGAGCAGTGGGAGCCCTGGTCCTTGCAGGCAGCTGTGCAATAGAAATGGCCACTGTTGTGCTTATAATGATGGCTAATTACCTGGGTTTGAAAGGAAACTGTTAGCTGTTACTCAGTGACAGAGTCCTGCCTGTCTTACAAGCTCTGCTCTGTTCTCAAGACCTTCTGAATGAAAATGGAGACACGGTGAAATGGCAGGCAGTAGCAAGTGCTGTCTCTTCATTCTGTTTATGCTGGGATCGGGGGCATTTTGCTGTGCTGTTTCCTCGTGAGTGAAGGGTGGTATTCACAGGGAAGTCGTAGTCCTCTCCTGAGGACTGTCAGGCACATTCCTGCCCTTCCCTTTTGGAGCCCTGTCATTGGAATTGCAGAGTTGTAGCTGGTGCCTGCAGAAAGATCTCGGTGATGCAGAAGAAGTGGGCTTTGCTGAGGAGATCTAATAGCAGCAGTACCTGAGGAGCAGCCTCCTCCTGCTGAGCCTGACAGTAAGGTCCTTCTGCTCCTGCTGCTGGCCTCTGCCCAAACCCCTCAGTACATGAGCTAGCTCCCATCAAAGCTGGAGAGGCTGCATGAGTCCAGCCAGGTGTTTGGCTAATGTTTCACAAGGACCATGTTTCCCTTTGCTTCCCTCTATGCTGCCAATCCTGCTGCTGACAGGCAAGATGTTAGAATAAAGGCTGTGTGGCCCCCATTGACTCTACCCAAGGCTTTTTCTTCCCCCCCCCCGTGGAAGCTTTACACGCAAAGTCTTGCACTGTGCCTTTCAACTCAGGCTCTGGATCAAGTCTTGCAAAGATTGGGTGCAGCTGCAAGACTGCTGGAGGGGTTTGTATCCTCACATCAGATGGAGCCAGGGCAAAAAAAAAAAAGAACGGAGAGGGTAAATCACAGAGCCAGCAACTTTCTTGGCGTCTCTGGGATTGTGACTCCTCCTGCCCCTCCGGCCTTCAGAAATGTACTCGGCAGAGCTGCCCGCATAGAAAAACAAATGCATCTCAAACCAAAACAAACAGAGTTGGGTGTTGGTAGTGAATGGGCCAACACTGTGTGCTGGCGTCATCTCTGCCCACTGCCAGCACGTTGTCATAGGAACAGCTGGATTATTTTACAATCCAGCTGTGGAGCCAATTCTCCAAAGGAGTAGCCTGGAGGGAGGAGAGAGGGGCGGGAAGAAGGGATCACTGCTGCATTTTCTGGTAACTGGAGGGAGGAGGAGTATTAATGGTGAGAGGGAGGGAAGGATTACCCGTGAGTGCCATCTATCACAGCCTGAAACCACAACCAGTCATTTCCAGATAACTGACTCTGCTGCATCTGGGAATTACGAGCTGCCCTGTGGAAGAAGGAGGATGAGGAAAAAGGGAAATCTTTTTGAGTTGAGGCTGATAATGTGTGCATCACAGCGTATTGTCCTGCAGTGACTGTAGCTTGCCAGCTGCGGGGAGTGCTGTGCACCTGTATAGGGCCCCAACACCCCAGAAAGTTGGAACTGATCCAGTAATGGGTGTTAGCTCACCAGGGAAAAGATTCACCACTGTTTCTATTGCCCTCTTCGAAATATTCATTGCCCCGTTTCCTTTCTGGAAGCTCCTTGGCTCCCATTTTAATGCTGCAGAGCACTGAGGGTATTGTAGGTACCTAAGCAGAGGTCTAGGCTTTGTGTTGGTGAAGGCTGTTGTTCCAAAATGAACTCTCTTGGTCCGATGGCAGGATGTTTGCTCTTTAAGTGAGCTCCAAGCCTTGTGGTTTAGCAAGTCACACTGGTTTCGTGCTTGATGAATAACCTACAGTGAGGATTTGGTGACAAAAGCGAAGAGCCTGCAGAGGTTGTGAGAACAAGAGCAGTGCCTTGGGTCTTACACAGCTGGGGCTGCTGCTCTTGTAAAGGGGAATCCAGGCCGAAGGAAAGGCGGCGGCAGCAGCAGCACTCCTGGCCCGGGCGGGAAGCCGGCTGCCTGGAGGTGTCAGTGTGAGCGGCTCTCCCGTAGGCCCGCTGCGGGACGTGCTTACTCTCGTGGTGTCCGAAGCGACACCCACGCGCCCCGCGCCCTAGCGCGTTTCGGTGCCAGACGCGGCACGCCGCGGAGCGGGGCTCGCTGGGGAGGGCGGCGGGCGCTGCTGAGGCCGCGCTGCCCGGTGGCGCCTGCAGGAGGCGCGTCCGGCAGAGGGCGCAGCCGGGCGGGCCCGGGCCCTGGCCCCGCAGCGGGCGGGGCGGGGCGGGGCGGCGGGAGCCTGGAGCGGCAGCTCCTCTGCAGCAGCCGGGCACGGGCCCTCGGTTCCCGGGGCCGACATAGGCGGCCGAGCTCCGGCCACTGCACTCCACCGTATGTGGGGAAGAACGCGGGGTGTGTCCGCTGTCTCCGGCTAGCCCTGTCACTGTGCTCGGCCTCCCGGCTTGGCTCTGCAGAAGCTCCTCTGGTATCAGTCTCGGGGAGAGACGGCGGAGCAGGAGCTGAGCATGAGTGACGGGCTAAATTGCTGTAGAAACCAGGGTCTTGCTTCTCTCTTGCTAAGTCACCTGGCAGTTCTGATAGGCCTGGCTGTCTCTGGAGACCGCTTCCCAGGTCAGCACTCTCACATGCAGTCTTTGCCAGAGCTGGGAGGAGTTCGGTTTTATTGCTTCAGTTTGAAGCGATGAGCGTGTGACAGATAAGAACCACAGAATGCCAGGGAGCTTGGGAGACTCTGGCATTGTAATTTCACCCATTGTCGGAGTTCAGAAAAGATAACAAGCCATTTTCTGTACTGCACTTGGTGTTTTTGTTTATCTCCTGTACGGACTGATGCTGTATGAGCAGAACAGGTCCTAGGGCAGATTTGAATGGGAAGTGTCTGTCCTGTACCTTACTCGTTCTTAACAGTTTAATAAAAGTTTAAGTCCCAAAGAAGTATTTTAGGCACTGCAGTACCTTCTTCCGTCCCTCTTACTTTCTCCATTCTTCTGGCTCCTCCCAGTGGTCTCTGTTGACCTTGCCAGTGAAGACTTGCAGCCCCCTTTATTGGCTACAGTTGGCAGGTCTTTTGAATTTTCACATTCGGGCTGGCTTTCAGCTTGTGAGTTTCTTCACCAGCACATGACCAAGCTCATAAGAGAAGCTTCAGTGAGAACTGACACCTTCAAAATATTTGCAGGATTTGGACTTAATAGTTACAACACCTGTTTGAAAAAAATGTCTTCTGGGTTTTTTTAGTGGTGCAGTTGCGGACTTGGCCTCTGTTCTGGAGGAGTTATTTGCAGATGAAAATAGCGCTGGAAGTCATAGTTTAGCCCATGAAATATACAAAGAAAATTCTTTGTCTAGCATGTAAACAGCCACTCCAGTTATTTCCACATTTCTGAGGAGATACAGAGATTCCTCTTTTCCCATTGTATTTTTGGTCTCTACTTCTTTGAGGACATGTTTGAAGGGGCAGGCTGCAGGCAGTGACTAATGAAGTGTCTCAGATGTCGTTCCATGATGAGACAGCCACTGGTGTGGAAAATACTGCGCTTTTTTGGGACAGGGGGGATTTTGTCTCTTGCTCTCTGCTATAGGGAACCCACTTTTTTGTTCTTTATTTTAGCCTTCAGCAGAGGAGGAAAATTTAGGGAGTTTTAGGCAAGCCAATGGGACCCTTTTTTCTAGAGCTTGAGCAGATTCTCACCACTGTGAGGTTTGGGTTAGACTTTGTTTCCAAATTATCCCGTGTCTCAGATATTACAGATTTACCTGAACTCATCTCCCCATGCATCCCACCACCCTGGCACTGTGCCATCACTTGGTAAGACCTCCCAACCCTACTGCAGTCACAAACAATCTGTTGAGCCATGTGATTTGGCCAGAGCTGATCAGGCACCGGGCAGTGCGGTGAAGCAATAGCAATGGTAGCCCTTAGCACGCTGATACTCAGGCAGGTGGCTGTTGCTAGAGCATGGATCAGCTCTTGTGATGTGTGTAGTGAGAGCAGCAATTGCCAGGTCTCTAGATTATGCATGTGTGCAATGTAGGATCTCTGGCTGGTTGTGATGCAGCTGTATGGGGCTTTTACTCTTCTAAAGGTTGGCATTGATGGGTAATAGGGACTGTCCATTGGTAGAAATTACTGAAGATGGGACATGGAAGCTGGGGCAGGATGTGGAAAGGAAGCAGAGAGAAGAGAAAATAGAATTGGTACAGGGTAATTGCAGGAGGGCAGGGGATGTGTGACATTGGCTTTTATGGGGAGCATACCCCCTTGGTGTGGGTTCAGGGATTAGCAGGTAGCTGCAAATATTATTGTCCTGTGGAATTATTTGGGCTAAGCCTGATCTACTTGGCACTTTGAGGGTGCCACATGGTAGCTGGAACCCAGCCCTGCTCCAGGGGTTCCCAGCAATGATAGGTCCCTGGCAAGGTGAACCTGAGACCCTGGGAAGTGACCCAAGGTTCAGCACCCAGGCTGCTGTGCCACTGCTCCTGCCAGGGGTGGTGTTGATGGCAGCGCAGAGAGCACGTGCAGCAGAACTGGAGCGTGTTGCTGCCCAGCAAATTCTGCCTTTCTGAGTTCTGTTTTTTTCTTAAGTGCTACTGTGTGAGATAACTGTGGCCAGTGATGGACTGGGACCTCCTGTGTTTGTTGTTGCATCTTCAGAAAATAAGCAGTCCAGCATTAAACCCGTGCTTACCTGCACTTTCAGATAGGACTGCCCTTGCAAAAAGAAGCTTCAGGCACTTCAGTGCGCTATTTGTCCAGGTTTTTCCCAAACTCCTGTGTTTGGGAGTGTCCTGTGAGAGATACAAATGCTTTTTTGAAAAGGTTTGTTAACAGACTCCTTCAGAGACCCTGAATGTCTGTGTTAATCCTGAACTGGAAACGTAGATAGGAGTGATGTTGCTGGGTCTTGGCATTTGGTGCCCTTCCAAGCATCAAGTATACCACTGGCCTTCACATCAGAGTTGGTTCCTTTGTGTCTGATTGCAAGAACTTTTCTGCTTGCAAGCTTTTCAGTCTCCTAAGCTAGGCCTCGGTTCTAATTTTGTTTTCAAAGGAAACATGATCAGGTCAGCTCGGCCCTCCAGTGTAGTCTTATAGCTAGTAGCAAACTTACTGGAATCACTTGATCAAAAATAAAGATCAAGTGAAGACTTTCTCCAAAAAAACAAATGCACCTTTGCTCATCATGCTTACAACCTTGGTACTGCAGCCATGAAATCCTGCAAAGGAGAACTGCTTAAAAGTATGGGCAAATGTGAAACTAATTAGCTCGGTGTCATTGTCCAAGCTGAATGAAGTGCTGAAAGAAAAGAAACATTCACAGTGAAACACAGCACAGATCTAAACAATTTCTTTCAGCTTTAGTAATAATCTGTAGTGTTTCCTTACTAAATGAACGAATGGAGAATTTTTGATTTTAAAGCTGGGGTTGTACTCTGACACTATCACTGCCAAGCCTGCGTGACTCGGCACGGACCTGCTTTTCCAAAGGGCTTTTGCCACAAAGGCTGGGCCTCTTTCTCTCTCCCCTATCAGTGTGTTTCTTTGTGCAAGCAATCATGGTAGCTGCGTGTGTCAACTAAGCATGCAGCTGCACGCACAGTTTTTCCTGTTGCTTTGGACTCCTGCCTTGTAGACATTGGGCTGTCAGTGATTCTGGTTTTTAAATTTGCTTTGCAAGTAGTATGGTCCCTGAGAGTGCCTTCATTTCCAGAGGTAGCTGGTCAATTGATTTGTCTTCAGATAAAGAATATTCTGTACTCTGCCCTGAGTGGAGCTTGTTGGCTGCAGAGAGGACTGTAGTTGAAGTTAATGTCTGCTGTGAAATTCCTGAGATTCCCATCGCCACCCTCATTTAAACGTCCCCCAGCCCTGCTATAAACAAGTGAGAGACACTCACCCTGCACCCTGGCTGGGAGCCAAGGATATTGGGCGCTCTGGCTGGAGACAGAAGGGGAGCACAGAAAATAGCATCAAATCGTGAATCGTCTCAGTGAGGATCGACACCACCATCAACAAAGCTAGGCAAACCTGGGGTCACTGCTTCTCTTTGAAGTTACAACGTGCAGGCAAGCTGGAAAGGCAGCAAAGCACCACTGGCAAGCAGCTGCCTGTGCTCTGTGCACACAGGGGACGTCCTCGCCATGTCCTGTTGTAGCAAGATACTTGTAGGGCAGTGGATGTAGTGTATGGGCCTCTCAGCTGTTTCTGGCCAGTTTCCTAAGGTGACAAAGCCTATGTAACCATGCTGTTTACCATGGGGCCATTCTGGCAACTTTTGAACATGCTGGACAGCTTCAACCAAATTTGAAAGAAGAGTAGAAATTTCCAAGATTGTTACATATCTGCAGGTTTTGTGACACTCTACAGGCAGACAGAAGAATCAGGCCCAATTTAGTGCCATGCTGCAGCAGAGATATGGAGAGTGCAGCTGGTATGACCTGTATACAGATGGTGCATGCATTGGTATGACAGCCAGAACACACATACATCAGGACTAGCCAGAGCAGGGTTTGGGAAGAGGTATGAAGAGAAAGCCAGGATTAAAGCAGTGCAGGAAAGCCACACAAAGGCAAAGGACACCAATGTAGAAATCAGCTAACCAGCTCTTTTCTGCTGTTCCAGGATCTTTATCTAGACTGGCTTGTACTTCTTAATGAGTGAAGTTTTAGATACACCTCTGTAGCTTCAGGCACTGAGTGTGAAGCTCACTTGGTTGCCTGCAACCTGAGCTCCTCTTTAACCAGGTTTGAAGCTTGAAAAAGGTGCCTCCATCCTGAGGGACGTTGTGAGGATTTAGGTGCAGACTACCAGCTCTTGGCAAGCTTCCAAGGTGGCACGGCTTCTTTTCTTGGGAAGTCACTGCTGCTTGGTCTATGTATGCTGTCCCCTTGACTCAGCTATATGGGACTAGGGGGGTGCTACATGGCAGATGAACTTTTCCTTGGGTACTGTCGATGCAGAAGGTTCACAGACCCACAGACTTGCAGGGATTTTTTGGCATAAACAACTTCATACTCAAGCAGGAACCATAGCTTTTTGTCTTCTGGAGTATCTTACCACATTATTCTGGAAGGGCTGTAGCTCTGTTTTGCAAGGTGATTTCCTGCTGTACCGGTGCCAGTGGATCCTCGTGATTAACTGCAAACCCTGGGAGATTCCTCTTTGCCCTGTGCCACACTGCAGCACTTCTCATCGGGGCTGATTTGCTGGGTCATCTGTGTGCTCTGTGACTCTGGGGTCACCTTGCGCAGCCACCCTGCTCTCTGAATTGGGAGCACACAGCCTCTTCTCTGTGGTTTAAGGGTGCAGCCAGCCTCCTTGGGTCGACAGGCCCCCTGCTTCTGCAAGGTTGTACAAGGAAAGCTGAAACTTTCTTGCCAGAGGCAGGGGAGCAAATTCAGTCTCCAGCAGACCTGGAACAATGAACAGCTTGGAGAAGGTGTGCTTCCAGGACATGTGCCAGCACTGAACCAGCACCAAGAAACTGCGGCAGGTTTACAGAAATGCCACAGGCAAAACGAGAGCTCTGGTAATTCACAGGCTCCCCAGGCTTGACAGGCAACCATCCAGCTTCACCTCTTGTATAAGACTGGCCCCTTCTTTTCATGTAGTTACCCCTGTCCCACACCCAATAATATGTGCTTGCCAGCAGTGCTTTTGGGAGGTTAACCAGTCCCAGTGCAGAATCAAGTGGAGACAGGGAATCTACCATGTCCACGGGTTGATCAGCCATGCTCTAAAAAACAGTATTTTCTTTCTAATCAGAAATTGCCTGGTTATGGCATCTGGCTGGGGTTCCCATTCTGCCTTTCTTTAGGAGATTAAAGACTTTTTGAGTGCCCCATGTTTACTCCCTGGGCTTACAGTGGGATAAAAGCACTTTCTTCTGTTCAAGATGCTAAATGGGCTGAGCTTAATATTGAGCAAACAGTGCAGCTCTTGGCCATAGGAGTCTCTCTTCCCTCTCCATCCCCCAGTGGTCAACACCCTTTTTAAAGCAGGGAAGTAATACTTTTGCCAGTGCTGCAAACTGGTGTCATGTAACTTCCCTTACCCTTACCCACCATGTCCTCCTCAGAGTGTCTACTGTGAGGACTCAGGCTGGATTTTAAGCCACGTTCCCAAAGGGAAGTGCTTGGAGCCATTTTATATGATGCAAGGTGCATGTTGAATCAGAGAGACACAAACCCGGCAGTAACAGAAAATCTCTTCTGAGTTGTAAGGGTCAAAAGGAATTAATCACTGCAGGGAAATGGGCTCTGTCCTCTACACAGAGGGTGGGAGAGAGAGTAAAAGTGGTTTAGAAGGGAGAAAGAAAGGTCCTTGCAGTGTCCCTGTCAGAACCAAAATAAATCTCGAGAGAGAGAGAGAGGGGAAACAATAGCAGCAGAAAGCTGCCAGAGCGATGGCAGAGCAGAGCCTTAGGAGCAGATCTCTTCCTGACTAAAGGCTGCCAGCTTTGGACCTTTGTGGTTAGTTTGCTTTGGTGAACCCTGTAACTGCTGGCATGTACTTGTCTTTCTCATCCATGGACTGCTTGCTAAACAGGCCGAGTGGTGATACTGAGGGCAATATCCTAGCAGGAATGTAGTAGAGCCATTGGATCAAATACTGGATTTGAACCAAACCAGGCCTGTTTTGGAGCAACTAGACTGTCCGGTGGGCTGGAAAAAGCTCTGGGGAACCTTGACCAAGGTTGCTAGAGAGCAAAGTAGCAGAGAGTTTCCATCCAAAAAGGATCCAAGCAACATCTCCTTACAGTAAACAGAAGAAAGCTTTGCAGTTCTGTGATCTTTAAGCATAAGGGGGAGTGGATGAGGCTGCTGGGAGCAGGCTGACAGCCCTGGAGATTTTATACTGACAGAGCACATCTGTAGAGGAGAGCTGCCAGGGTGTCATGCAGACCCACTGGGGGACCATCTCACACTTTGAGCACATGCTGTCTGCATCTCCAGGGGCTCCTTACACCTTCCTGGACATGACTGCAGGTGGGGAAGCAGGTCAAACCATCGGCATTATTAACAGCAAATCTGACATCTGGGCTGGCCAGTGGAACAGCCCAGGCATTTGCTTTGTTTATTTTTCTTCTGCCTTTGGCGTTTTTGATCACTACAGAAGAAGGCCTGAGCGCGTTGCTAACATGCTGCTCAGAGTAAGCACTAAACAAAACACTATTTTGAGGAAGCCAACTCAGGCATTTTTAAAATAACTGCTGCTTTTGTGTGATTCTTGGACAAATTGAAACTAAAACCTCTTCCCTGACACACTGTTTTTGTCTGGTGTGCTGGTGGGCTGCTCTGTGGTTGCAAATCTCCCAACATACTGATGTAGCCTGATTCTGCTCTCACTTGGCCTAACTTGAAGTAATTTCATTAATGTCAGTGGAGACATTTCCTCCTAATGCTGCAGCAGAGCTAGTTTGGATGTGAGCCCCCACCATACCTAGAGGAGAGCTGCAACTCTCCCCTGCTGCAGCTAGCATGATCTGTGCAACAGTAGTGAGCTTGCTGGAATGCAGAACATGAGCACGTAACTGCTGGGGACTATGGAGGGCACCTCTCCTGCCTCTGGCGTGTAAGCAGCTTCACCAGGAGCAGGTTTTCTACTGGGGGCTGTTGATTTCCCCAGTACATGCTCTACAGCACAAGAGAACAGACCTTTGCATTGACCATGACCTGTTCTTCAGAGCCATCCGCTCTTCTCCTTTTTCTCTCCACTTCTAAACCTACCCATCAGCATCTTGGTATCATGAGCTGCTTGCTTTCATGACAATGGAGCTCAGAGTGTTAGACTCTTTGGAGCAATTAGGGTCTATTTTTAGTTGAGCTGTTTTCAAGAGCAGTTGAGTGGGTGTAGGTACAGTATCCGAGGATGATTTCTTGGGGGCTTGTGACAGCTGAGATGCTGAGCAGAGCTCTGGTGAGTCCGGCAGTAGGAGGTTCCCTGATCTCTCTGGGGGTGTTGCAGGGAGGGGGCTGGAGTGGGTGTAGCTGGTGATATGTATAAGCAGCCAGAATTTGGTGTTGTAATGTCTGAGACAGTCTGAGTTTGGAAAAGGCCCCGATGATATCACCCTGCTGAACTGTTAACGGCAGAGTGCAGGAAAGGAAATGTTCACAAGTCCTTTCCAAATCTGTAAAGGAGAGGAATTAATGCTCCCTCTTCCCACCCCCACTGCTCTGCTTGGAAATGGCTTTCATTCACCACTAGGCATCAAAATGGTCTGTTCTTTCTCTTGCTTCTTCTTGCTGCTGCCGTCCCTCTGCCACACGCAGCAGAGAGCACAGAGGGCAGAGTGCGAGAGCAGTGGCTCTCATCTGCACAAGCTCTCTGCCAGGACACTGAATTCTGCGTACCGTCCTGCAGTTCTACTTAATCTGCTTCCAGAAGAGGTAAACGAGCAATGGTGCTTTCAGTATTGCCACAAAGCGTGCAAAAAAAGAGATTAAGTTCTGCAGGACCTCTCCCATGCTACTCGCCTTTGTGGCTGCTGTCTCTCTGCAGCTCTCCGTGCCCCCTGGCTGCCCCGCATGACTGCCAACCCCCATTGGAACCCTGTCCGAGTCCTGTGCTGGAGGCTTGCTTGACTGCGAGACCTTGCCCATTTCTTGTGCTTGTGGCTGGCACGGCACAGCCCCTCTGCTTAAGAAAAGTCTCTTTTCTGGAGGTGGGAAGCAAGACCATGCAGAGATTACTTAGTTGCTCTCAGCTCTGCTTTTTTAACGTGATCCACCCACTGTGGCAGGATCCTTGTGAGGGTGGGAGGGAGAAGCCTGAAGCTGGAGCCAGTTAATGTGAATTAAGCGAGCTATACCCGGCACGGCACGAGGAGCATGAAGAATGATGTCAAGCAGTGACTGCATGAACTAGGCAATTATCTTTGTGATTTTTCTCAATGCAAAATGTGGAGAAAGTGTGAGAAATATTTCCCCCTAGAGCTTCATGCAGCAAGACTTGCAGACTGGCGGGGCTGGTGTGTTGCACTGAGAACAAGTGAAAGCAGAGCCTGTTAAGCTGCTTTGACAGGGCTGCCTTTTTAGCCACTTGCTCATTGGCAAAGCACAGAGTCTTGCTTTCCTCCTTCCCTAGTGCTCAGGAGCATGGGCTGGTCTTCCTTCCACCATCTGTGGTGATGAGATCAGCACAGAGCTCCCACCCTACTGCTCACAAAAAACCCAATGTTGTGGGCAGTGTGAGGTAGGAGCAAGACAGATAACAACCCTTCCCTATGTCTTTCATGAAGCCTTATGTCCTGGAGTCACCCATTCCAGCATGGACACTTGTCTACAGACTGGCTGAAAAAGGACTGTGATAATTTGTTTATGCTTGTGAGCATCAGCTTGGCAGCAAGCATAGTCCTACCCTTATGGAAACAGAAGGAGAAGCCCAAAGGACAGCAGTGGGAAGCAAGTCAGTTGGGGGTCTGTGTTGTGTTATGGCTGCAGGAAAGGTTGGTGTGATTTTCCTCTTGGAGGAGAGGAGTGAGAGTCTTTCTCTAAACAGCTCACCAAATACTGTGTTCTGAATTGGGGATACTGGAACTGTTGACAGACTGGGGAGACAGATTGAGCATAGTGCTAATCCATTTAGCCAAAAGATGACTAATTTAGGGGAAGCATCGTTGTCTCCAAACATCTGTGAGGAGATGGGGATTATGTCAACAAAGGAGAAAATCTAGGAGCATCAGGAAAGTACTTCCTAGAAGTGAACTGTATCTCCCCAGGGAGGGGGTGGGAGTCCCGTATCTGGAAAGATGGGAGCAGCAACAAGTAATAACAAGTCTGATTACTTGCCATGTAATGATAACAAATAATGTAAAATGAGTCCTGATAAGGAGCTAGAGTTCTCTGATAACAACCAAATGCACAAATCGGGGGACGAGTAGGGTGGGACTTGGGGGGTTTCTGATATTGGCAGCGTGCACCTGGGAGTTCTGCTGACATCCCTGAGCCATAAAGCCTGTATTTAGATTTTTGTTCACTCAATACTTTGGAGGTATGTTCAATTCCTCGGCCCTTCTCTGAGGTTTTTCATTTGAAGGAGGTGAGTCTGGTACAGCAATGATCAGTTTGTGCTTTACTTTCTGTCAGTGGGATTCCAGAGACCCCTCCAGAGCTTTATTGCACTCCCATGCTGCTTGGAGCGGAAGGATCTCTCAGCAAAGAATGTGGAAAGGCAAATGTATGTTTTGAATGAGGGCTGTTGTGTGATATGAGCCAAGAGTTGGAGTGGAGTCTTGCATGGACAATCACAGCCACAAGTATGTGAGAAGCATCTCTGAGATGTGTCCAAGACCCTAGATACCCTTGCCAAGGGGAGCCCTGCCTACAAAGCAGGCAGAGGTGTAGAGGAGAGGAGCAAGTAGGTCTATGGGCACAAGCGAGCCTCAGACACCTAAAATACAGGGCCAGGCCCTTAGGTCCTCTGCAGCTGGTTTCTTGGAAAGAGATTAGCAACAATCTCCTCATTACACACCACTCAAAACGATGGAGTTAAGGCCAGGGCTTTTTACTATTTTGGGGCTTTTGGGTTTGGTGAATGATTAGTCCTTGATTTGCTTTGGTAACCCTGGAGCAAGATGGCAGCATTTAGTCTTCTTTGCAAACTTGAGGCCTTGGTGTTGTTTAGCATGGGCTGTAGTGCAAGCCCTGGAGGGTTAAATTGTGAAAGGGGAACCCTTGCGCTTGTGCCCTTGCCCACTTGGTCTGTCAATGGTTATCTCCCAAGTGGTAGTCACAAGAGGGAAAAGATGACTGAGAGGGTGCTGGGAGAACTGCACCAGTCCTGTGCATCACCTGTCCCACGAGTGGAGAGGAAATAGATGACTCAGGGCCTGGGAGCACAGCAGGGGCAGCAGGGAGGGGGCATCTGCCTTACGGGGTCTGGGCTGAGAGTGGCTGAATAATATCCATGGGGGTCTATTCCCAGTCCCTCAACAAGCTTTGTGAGTGATGAAGGAGAGGAGTTTCCAGCCCAGCCTTACAGCAACCACAGCTCATGAAAATGTTATACCAGGGGCCACTTCACTGTGTGAATATGAGACACAAGCAAAGGTGGGGAAGAAAGACAAGAAAAGGGCTGGTGATTGAATTTGCTTTTTATCCTGGAGCAGGTTTGTCAGAGTACAGCCACATCTGCAGGAGGAGTCCTCTCATGGTCTACAGGGAAGCAAACACAAAGGGAAAATAAACTATAAGAATCAAATACTTCAACAGCTACATCAGCAAGACCATTGTCCACAGGTATCTCAAAAGAGGCTGAATTGTTTCAGAGACACTTCCTCTCCCCCACTGCTGCTGCCTTCACCAAGTAACCAAACTCCCAGTGTGCTCCTGCCAGGAACTTGTTAAACTTCCATGCGGGGCTTGGGGGAACTAAGTGCAGAGGGAGAACAGGGAATGTTGGGTTGGATGGGATGGCCAACCTGGGCAGGGGGAGCACAGCATGCGTGCATGGGGATCCATCTGAAAGCTTGTGGAGGATTCTTGTTCCCACAGGCTCAACCCAGCACAGCCTGGCCTGGCATGTGTGGGATGTCTTCACACTGTGTGTTGCTTATAGGGACTTCCAAGGATACTTTCAGCTTGCCCTGATATGCAAGCCATACCTCCTCTTCTTCCACTGCCCTTCTTAGCTAAAGATCATCTTCCTCTTCTTTGTTCTGCGAAGGGTTCAGTTCCCTGTGTCATTGAAATTGAAAGGACAGAAGTAAAACCCAATGCCCTTAGGTCCATTTTCTATCATAAGAACCTTCATGGCTCGCCCAGAGCAAGCTCAGTACATGGGAATGGATCATATACGACAAAAACAAGTGCCAAGAAGAGTGGGACAACATGGGACAGAGCCAGTGTGCAATGGCAGTGTATCTCCAGTGGGAAATGTGGTCAGCTTTTCTCCCAGGTGTTACAGATGTGTGAAAGGAGCCCCAGCTGGCAGCATGCACACCATGTGTGGTATGAAAGGAACCTCAGAGTCACGTGAAAACCATTAGTAATGTCATCTGTCATTTTTGTGTGGCCTGGCTGAGAGCTAACCAGCTGTCCCATTGCCACCAGTCTCACCTCTTTTGTGATGGAGCTACCTAAACCAAGCAAAAGTGGGTAGCCCTGAGATCACCTGTAGTGAACCAGCTGCCACGGCTGGCTTCTGAGCTGGTGTGACACTGCTCAGAAATGTCTGGCAGGAGGAGGCCAAACGGGTCTTGCCACAGGAAGAGGAACCACCATAGCCATCATGACCCTATACACCCTAACCCTTCCTACAGCACCAGCCAGCCTATCTTTGCAGACCACAAATGGGGACAAGCACTGGGAGATGGTCATCCCTTCACCCTCCCCCAACTCCATTGCTAGAGCCTGGCCTGGTTTGGAGGCCAAGTACTAAAATGTCTAAGGAATGAATGGAGAGTTCCATGAGGACAATGCTGAGAATGACCTGGAGTGTGATTTTCCCCCTATGCTGAGAATGACCTGGAGTGTGATTTTCCCCCTATCCCTCCCTACAGCAGACCTGCCTTGAGCACCATGAGGGCTGTGGAGAAGTTGTCTCTGCAGCTGGGGAGACATCTGCGATTTGGCAAGGATAGGTTCTTTCCACAGAGGCTGCTAATTCTGCATGACCTAATCTGGGTTTGCTGCTTCTCTGTGCTGTGAGTCACAATGTGCACAGTCCTTTGGTCACTGCGTCGGGCTGCAGGACTTTGCAGTGGCCTTTTGCTCTTCCTAGGGAGTATGACTCTCTTTGAGTTGGCTGCCATGTGCTGTTTGACACTTTCCATTTATGTGTTATAAGATCATCATGATCTGCAGCAACAGTAGGTTGATCATCCTAAGATCTTCACAGCAACAAGCAATACATTAGCTGGTCAGGAGCCTCACAGGTCCAGAATGAAGTCTGTATGAAAAATTTCCCCAAAGGAGCCATTGATAGTTCTTAGGAGTTGAGGACCTCAGAAAGATGCAGCCGCTAGTGTGGGGTAGCTTGTCTTGTCAAGGTAAAGCTTTACAGAGCTGAGTGGAGAGGCAAAAAATTCTTGGTATAAAAATAAAGCAGAAGCTGATCATTCACTGCAAGGTGAGTGAGCACTGCCTTCTTCATCAACCTGCCCAGCACCCATGGAAAAGCTGTTGCCATCAGTAAAAACAGCCTCTTGACCGGAGGACTCTCTACCCTACGCTGCACCTACTGGGGCAGCTGAGCCCTGGGACTGTGCAGATTCCCAAGCTGCACGCACTGGGCTATGGGTACCAGATTAGCTCTTTTTATTTCCTTTCATTTAGTAGAATCCTGCAGAGCTGGGCAGCTGCCAGTCAGTCTGTCAAGACGCGAACTATTTTGGGAATTTTTATGATGGAACAATATTTTTTTGGTAAACAAACGGAAAGCTGTTAAAAAGGGACCTTCACCTCACAGCTCCCGGTTCAGCTCCCTCACTGCCGTGATGCCACAGTGACTGTACTGTCCACTCTGCAGAGCTCCCTTCATGGCTCCAGCAGGGGCAAAACAAATAACAGGTTTTTTTTTCACCCTTTTCATTAACTCCTCAACAATAACAACAACCAAGAAAAAAGCCCCCCCAAAGAAAAAAAAAAAAAAGAGAAGAAAAAGCATAATTTTGGTTTAAGCAGCAGAAGCATTTTCTTGGTGGGTTTAACCCTTCACACACCAGAGGGCAAAGCTGTATATTGGCTCTGCATGTTGTGTTATCCGACTGTGCAGCATCTAGCCATGTCCCAGACTGGATTTCCTCAGGACTGCTGGAACACTAATCCAACCAGCAGTGACATAGGGCTGACTGTGCACAAAGGAAGACTTCCCTTTTTGCAGTGTCTGTTCATAGGAAGCCCTGATGGAGTCTTTAAGTGCACAGAGGAAGATGTTTGCGCAGAAGAATTGAGAAGGGAAAGGAAGGGCAAAAACTTTTCCCACTTTAAAATGGAGGTGCTGCATTTCTCAAGGGAAAAACCCGTAAGGGGCCAGTGAATCCTTCTTGCTGCCATGGGCTAAAATTTGTTTCACGATTCCTGTGTAGTATTGGTGGTGGTGAATCCAGTTTCACAGGTATCTGTTCCAGCCTTCGGGGGAACTGATTGGTGGCAATCAATTGGAATGAGCCAAGACATTTGTCTACTCCACACATGCTTCATCCACGTCATGAAGGCATTTTCTGGTACTCCTTGGTTCCTGGAAAGTTCAGTCCCTCTTGTACAACATTGTTGTCTCATGCAGGCTCTACTGGCAACCTGTTAACTCCAGAGCATGCAGATTGCTGAAGTGTCTCAAGGGACGGTGTCTGCTTCTCTCCTCTGCCCCTTGTTCCACTGTCAAACTCATCAAGGAGTTGTAGTTTGCCCCACTGAAAACTGGCACAATAGGATCTTTTGCTTACCCCACCCTGATTTTGTCTTGGGATCTCTCTGTAACTCAGTAACCATTCTCACTCTGAGAATCTGCTACTAATGACTTTTTCAGAGGAGCTTTCAGTAAAGTTGCCTGTGAGCAACAGCACCATCTCTCTGACCAGCTGTCTCCCCTTCTCTGTAGGCACTCGCAAGCCCTGCACTTTCCTTTCTCGTCCTTCAGCTTCTCAGGTTTCTTCTGTTTGCTTTTGCAGCCTCAGCAGGTCAGCTCTGGCACCCCTGCCCTTTACCCTTCTCCATTTCACTCTTGACACCTCCTGGGATTCTTCCCATGTCCATTCGTGCTTGTGAGCCTCTTCTCACCTGCAGGTCTTCAGCAGCCTTCCAGGGCAGCTTCCCCACTGTGCTGTTCCTTCACTTCCTGCCCTCTGCACAGAGTGGCTTTCCTTGGCTCTATGGTCTGCTCTGTGCCATGTAGGAGCACTTGGCCCCACCGTGGAAATGCCTGTGCTGTACATGAGGGTTGAGTCTCCCAGGAGTGCTGTGAGGACACTGGGCGAGTGTCTCAGAAACTGTAGCAGTGGTGCTGTCAGAGAAATGCACAGCAGTTCGCAAGCTCCCTAGCATTTAAGGCATCCCCATCTGCAACTGAATGTACTATGACCAATTTACATAGGTCCTTTGGATCCCAAGTCTGCATTTTAAACATCGCTTAAGCTGTCAAAATCCCTGCAGCTCCTATCTCCTGTGATTACAGCTTCTGCCATCTGTTATTGGAGTCCCACTCCTACTCTGTCTTCTTGGTTAGGCTTCCTTCTCTTTACCCACTAACTTCCCGTCTCTTCATTGCACCCCACATTTTATCACCAAGAACTGAACTTAGGTGTGCTTAGGTGGTCCATCTGCCTCACAGAGAACGTACTCCAACCCCAGTAAATAACATAGATCTCTTCCTTTTTATCTTTTTTTCTCCTGAACTGGTTGTGCTCTTCTTGCAGGGTGTTATCTCTTTAGCACTCAGTGGCTTAACCAAATCAGTGTTGCTTATGCCTATCACTCCTTTTCTTCCTGCTCAGCCTCATTCCTTCTCTAAAGAAGGATTCTCTTTCTGCTGCAGTTTTATTTCTCCAGCTTTTATCCACCTCAGTCTCCACCAGGTCCAGCTGCACTTTGTCTTCTACACAAGCCTAGGAGTTATGATCTAGAAGAGTCCCACACTGAAGGCGGAACAGTGCGACAGCTCTGCTTATGCTTACCTTATCCCTCTCTGAGCCTTAGCCTATACTTGTCCATTTCTGTCTTCATGTCAGGCCGTCAGAGCCATCTTTATGATCCCCGGCTTGGGTTTGAGCATTTGTCACATGGAGATGTAGAGGAATACATGGGTATTGTCCCAGCGACTTCTCTGCCACGACTTGGCCACAACAACTTGTAGTTCTAGGCACTAGGCACCAAAAGGACCCTTTGCATCTATGTTTTTTTACGGCCGCTCCTTCAGTGAAGTTGTAGATAAATAAATCCAGAAGGTGGGAAGGCAGCCTAGCCCCTCTGTGGCTGTGGCAACACCCAGCTGCACTTCAGGGAACAGGTGCCTTCTATGTGGGAGGAGCAGGGAAGACGTCTTAAATGGTGGCACTGACAAAACCAATGCCCTGGACAAGAACTCAGAGTCCTGTCTCATCTTCGTTTGGTCTGCCTGTGCCTCTGCGAAGGACATTCTTTCTCTCAGCTTCCAACCTGCAGGCATCTCCTGGTCCTCTGCTGTTTATGATACTGCAATTTGTTGCCTTGGAAATAAGTGCTGTTTTATCCCAAACAGAGCCTACAGTTTCACAGCGCAATCAAGTGAGAGGAGCAGATGGTTTCCCCCATCTCTTTTGTTGTATTTCGCATTATCCTCATCCACAGTTGGATCACAGGAATCTATGATTCTGTGCAAGTATCTGTGGCCCGACTGTATCTACCCATGTAAGCTGGGGAGCCATGTTTCTGCTGGGATATGACATGCCTTTGTATCTAGCATTGCATTTGTATTTTGGCTTCTTGAAAACAGAATTTGACCAAAAGCCTAAAATAAACAACTTCTTGCGGACTTCAGTGGTGTCTGTGAGTGGTGGGGCAGAAGGGGGGTTCAGCACCTGCAGTTTCTGTTTCCCAGGGCTTCATAGCATTTCTCCTTAAGCTTTCAGCTCTCTGCAAAGACATCTTACTGTTTTATATGTTGAACTTCGGACAATATATGCCTTGTGCTCTCTGCAGACACTGATATTCTCCTTTCCCGTGGCTCTCCTGGGCTGAAGCTCAGCAGCAGTTTGGCAGCAGCTATGCTAGGTAGGACTCGGGGAAGTGGGTGGGGGCTAGTTTTTTATGCAAGTGTCTTTTCCTGGAAGCAGTTTTCAGAAGAGCTGTTGGTACAGGAGCACAGTGGGGTGATGGCTCTGATGTGCACTTGGGAAATCAAAGAGATGTGGGAACTCTGTAGGGCTGAGGAGCTTTTGGGATCTGGAGGAATCAGTACTTCCAAGCCTGAGATTAATTGCTTTACAAACAATTCTGCTTTCATTCCTCAACATTATTGTTTGTAATTCAATCTTACTTGTTTGAATTCTGCTCTGAAGCTTATGTCCTACCCAGAACTTTGCTGCTCGGGTGCTGTCTTTCATTGCCAGAGCAAATAGGAATGAGTAAATTTAGGCTGGAGTTAACATCCTATTTCCTCCTTTCATAGCAGTAGGATCCCTTGAGCAGCAGCTTTTTAGTGGGGACAGGAAGAGCAAAGCCCTGACTGGTTTCAAGACTGAGCCTGGTTAGTTTATGAAGAGGATTATGTAAGTGATGCTGTTAGAGCTGTGGCTGGATTTAGTGATCCAGTGCCTCTTTCAGTTCTACCTTTCTGGAAGCCAGCTATGTTTAAATTTTTTTTCTCTTTTTTTTTTTTTGATGAAGGGAAAATTATCCTTAAGGTTCAAATGTTCTGAATTAAAAATGGAATGGAGCAGAGACAATTGAAAACTTTGCTTCTTGGTTATTCTTGCCTAGCAGCAGGTAGGCTGCAGAGCCAGGGTAAGTGAGGAGGTTGTCTTGTGGAAAGAAACAGAATTCCTGTAGTTCACTGTAGAGATGTGGCACGGAGAGGGCAAGGCAGATCCCTGGGGAGGGTGGTCACAAGTGAAGGGGCAAGGAAGGAGGGCCAAGTGCAGCACTGGGGTAAGGGGTGCAGGCTCATGAGATAACAGGAGAAGGATAAAGGAAGAGAGTTGTCTTTCTTGCACATAACATCTCTGGCTCTTTTGCTTATCACTGAATTTATCCTTTCTGCAGTGAGTAACTGACTAAGTCTTCTTGTGCTGCACCATTAATCTGTGGCTTTCCATTAACAGGCAGGTGCTTGTACCCAGGGGACTACCATGCTGACTGCCAGAGATTCCTGGCACCAGGTACTATGGAGTTAAGGAGCCAGGCTGGAGTGTGCAAACAAATAGTGAGACCTGTAGTAACAGCCCTGCTTTGTGTTAGTGGGGAGCACAGGCTCCAACTTCTTCCGATTTCTCACCTGTCCAGACTGGTACAGAGAGAAAATGCCTCTTGGAGTTGCAGAGAAAACCACACCTATTTACAGTGGATTCCCCAGGGCCCTCTTGTGGGGTATTAACCCTTCAGCCCCAGGCCCACAGTCTCTCTTTGGCATGAAGAATTCCTCACTGTCCTTGGGAAAATGAGCTCTTCTCCCTCTGCTGCAGGGATTTCTCCTGTTTATGGCCCAGGGCATTGTCTCATCCACTCCCTAGAGCAAATCACTGCTTTCTCCTTCACCTATACAGTTATCTTGTCCTTTGCATAACTGCACTTGAGCTCTTTCGGTGGGAGCTGGGCTTCCTGACCTAGCTCTTTCCCACAAAGCAGAACTTGCTCTACTGTGTTTGCGTTGGACCTCTGATTGTGTCTCTGTGTTTGTCTCAGACCCCACCAAGTTTTCCTAAGATACCAGGTCATCCCTCCCTCTTGAAATATCCTTGATCTCTTCGGACTTCTTCCTGGTCTCACTGTTTGCTTTCCTTCTTTTCCCTGGTTTCTGAGTTTTCTCGGAAGGAATCCCGTGCTCTGGCCTCCTCAGGCTGGAGTGTTGTGTTGTTGTTTTTCCTTTCGTCGCTATGGGCAGGGATTTTGAATACTGAGCCAAGGAGAGGGAGGGAAAAAGGGAGGCAGTGAAAGCAGAGAGTACAAGGGGAGGGATGAAGAAAGTCGGGAAAGTGAGAAAGCAAAGCATGTAGGGGAGTCGGGTAAGGAAGAGACAGTGGAAGAATGAAATGGGGAAGGGGAATAGAGGGCATTGTGGAGATAAATAAATTTGGATAAATATCAAGGAGAGCTTTTTCATTGGTTTTTTTACTGATAACACTATTGCAGCAGACAACAATATCCAGAGGAAGGCAAGGACCTCCCCCTCCCCATCTGCCTAGGATACAAGGCATGAGAGGTTATTCAAGGCAAAGAGATCCTTTAGAAAATGAACATCCAAGCCTAAAGCAGCCAGTAGGAGCACAGGCTGCAGCAGGGAAAGTGTTAGATAGGAATTTGGCAAGTAAGGAGAGAATGTGAAGTACAAAGACATAGAAGAAATTACAGGACCTTCTTTTGGACTGTTGGAAGTAGGAAGCCTGGGAGAGGGCCGACAGGTTTTCTGGGAACAGGGAAGAAAGCAGAGCATCTAAGGAAGCTTAGGGCACTGCAGGGAAGCTAAGCAATTCCTATACCAGAAAGAAAAAAAGATAAACCCTCCTAATAGTGCAGCTCAGCTGCTACAGATGAGGCACCCTCAGGCAGTGAGTACTTCTAAAAGCAAAAGCTGGTGTCTTAGAAAACAGCTGTCCCCAGGACTGGGCACAGCACCTGAGGAGGAGAGTGATAGAAACCAGCAGCTATGTGCAGAAATAGGGGAGGGCAGAGAGAGACAAGGAATTGCAGACATGGATGTCATTTCGGTCTCGGGTAAATTGCTGAGATGCTCATTAAGGATCTGCAGATCCCCTCTGCACACCCACCTGATCTGCTACATGGCAGCGAGAAATCTGCAGCTCACTTTCCTCTGCAAAGGTGTTTCCTTCTGTAGGGAATGAACAGCAGAGCATGGACTTGCAAAAAGCCAGGGGCATCATGTCTTTCACATGATCTTTTCGACAAGGCTAAGTAGCCATGAAGTGATGTGTGCTGGCACTGCTGAAACACTGCAAAGAAGTGAAAACCCAAGGCCCTGAAGCTTGGAGCAGTTTGACTCTGGAAGCCATGCAGGGATGGCTTTGTAGGAGGACGGAAACTAATCCAGGGAATATTGTAATGCCACTGAATGAGTCTGGGATAGACATTCAGCTGGAATACTCTGGGTGTTTCTCATCACCCTTGCTGGGGAAAGTAGAGGAGATACAGGCAGATAAAGGAAGTTGCCAAAAAGATGAAGCCCCTTCCACATGAGCAGGGATTGCAAGGAACACGTCAGTTTACAGAGAAGAGAAATAGGGAGGGTATATTAATTGGATAAGACTATAATTTTTTAGGAACGATGGTATATTTCAAAGTCTAAGCCAATGCCTGAAGGAAATTCTTCTCTGGAGAGGTTATTCCACAACTGTCCAACATAAAGATTATTTAACTTAGGGATCCATCACTGTCAGAGACAAGCTTTTGCACAGCATTTGCCAGCCCCAGTATCTAATCTGTCCTGGTTTTATAAACAGTCATCCTGGAGATCAGTCAGCCTGTCAGCCTGTGTTCATTGGGATGCTGTTTGCGGTGACTTCTCTGGCCTCAGCACTACCACTAGCCCAGACCCGGCTGCTTTCTCCCACTGACTCAGGGGCAATTTACCATCTACCACCCCTACTGCTTGTGTGATTTGTCTCTTCACTCCCCAGCCCAATTCTGCAAAATGAACGAAGTAATGTTTTAAAGAAAAATACGGCAGGGTTGCATAAGCTAAATCAGAGCAGAGTTGTGGCTGGTGGGGATGGTGTGATGTGCAACCAGAGGTGGCCAAAGGCCAAAGTCTTGACTTGCATCACCGCCACTATCCCCTGCAGGTTGAAGCTCTTCCTTCCTTCCTCCAGATAGGTACTGTGCTCTTGACTTACAGGAGTTTGAATATGTAAGTCCTAGATTTCATCCTCCAGTGGTTGGTTTTCAGTATTGACCATCAGGATTGCAGATAATCCTCATACTGAAGGCAAAGATCAGGAAAAAGGGAGGCAGATTTATGAGGCGTTGGGTGATTTAGATGGACGGGTGACAGATGAAAAGCATTGTTTCATGTAGCAAGTGTTAGATGGCAAGTGTGGGAGCAAGTAGCCGTCTGAGGAATTCTAGTTAAGCAAAGCCACAGCTCTCTGAGCCTCAGTGGGTGGGAGTGGAATCATTAACCCTGTCAGCCTGCACAGAGAGACAATGCTGGAGGGAATTTTACATGTAGGAGGTCAATGTGGCTCTATGTCTGCCAGGCACGTCCCACATGCATGTTGTGCTAGTCTGCCCTGAAGAGGTTACAGAGAGGAGGTGAATTGGAGCGGCTAACATCCTAGATTAGACCTAGGATATTAATTAATATCAAGCACATAAAACTGTGCTTGGGCATGCAACATAGATATTTAGGTCTAGTGTATCACTGGTTTTCTTGGCCAAGAATGTCCCAAGGAGGTTACTGTGAGCTCATCTCCCCTGATGGTGGCATCAGGAGGGGGGGCAGGGGCCAGCAAAGGACTATTATTGCCAGCATCTTAAACATGTTTTCAATGCTCTTGGCACATTAAATGTTGGGGACCCATAGTAGCCTTGTCTGTGCTATGGCTCTCATTGCTGCACTGTGGACTGGGATGTAACATCAAGAGTGATGCTAAGAAACATGGCAAGATGGGCCGGTACTGACTCTGCCTCCCCTGCCCACCTTCAGAGGACACAGGCCTGTCCATCCACTCCTGCTGTGAGAGGGCCCCCAGACAATCCAGAAGAGAGGGAGGAGAAGGACAGGGATGGATGCAGTGCCATCACGTTGCATCCTGGCCAATGAGCCACACAATTTATCCATATGGAGAAGGCAGGAAAAGGCATGCTGGCAGGCAAAAAGCAAAGGCTTTCCCCAAGGACCAAGAACAACTCCTTTGCAATCAAACCCCTGTGCTGGTGCAGCTGTTTTGCTCTAGAGTTTGCTCTGTTCCTGATAACTTTCTAGCCCTGTGTTGTGTTGCAGGGGCTGTGTTTCCACATCCATGAGCCTTAACCTTCCACACACTTTATTTTGGACAAAAATATGCAAATCATCCCTTTTGTCTGAGGAGAAAACCATCTTCTGAGTGGTGAGATACCAACAACTTTTTATATTCTGTACAGTGGAACTTTTGGGGTTTTTCTCAGCCACTCCTGTCTCCATTGCAGATGCTGCCATTCCCACTTGGTTAGTTTGTCTTTGTCAGCACATGTTTCCACAGCAGTGGCAAGACTGACCGGCCCTGGTAGGGCCAGCCGTGTTTACCCGGCCACTCCGCATCCTTCGTCAAGCAGTCTGTTGTTGGTGACTTTTCTGTTCACTTTTACCCACTGAAGCCACAAATTTTCAATGAATTCGTATGCCTTTTCTGTCCCAAATTAAACTATCTGAAAAGTAAACATGTTTCATGTTTACATGAGGCAAAATCTAGCTTGGGAAAAGAACAGTTCAAGCACAGGCGGCTGCAAGAACAAGGAAAATTCCCCTGTGAGACAAGAGTTCCCAACTCAAGAAAGAATGATGCAAGTTTGTCCCTTTAAACATGTGCGTAAGCAGTGTCCGGAACAAGGATGATTCCCTGGAACTAGCTCTTCAACAGTTAAACAAGTCCCAGTTAGGACTAGCTTCGATTATCATAATAATGGAGACGAAGCTGCTCCCAGGACCTGCAGAGGGGAAGCAGGGAAGGAAAGACATTGTAGGCTGAAGGGCAGGGTTCAGCTATACCCTCTCCTCCCTGCTTCCCTTACCTTCTTCAGAAGAGTCTTGGGTACACAGCTTTGAAATCAGTGCAGTGCAAACGTGCTGTGAGTGCTAGTCATCCACAGACTGGTAGGTGTGGGGTCCTTGCTCCCACCCTGCGAGGCTCACTGAGGGGGAAGAGCGCACATGAAGAGGGCAGTACTCAAGGCTGGGGCTGTAGATGCCTGTGTTGCAATGAGATCTCCCAGCTCTGCCCACTAGAGAAAGGGAAATGAAAAAAGGAAAAACGGTGGAAGACTGAGCACGGAGAGCTCTCTTTCTTCCAGCCCCCAGCAGAGAAGGGGAAACGGCACTTTCCTACCTTCCCCAGGGCAGGGAAGGGCTGCAGGAAGAACCACGTGCTGGACTGGACCTTGCTCAGCCAGGTCATCAGCCTTCTCTGAAACCCCCCTTCTCCCTTCCCTCAGGATGCCACAGGGAGCTGTCATGCCCTGAAGGCAACTTGTGCGAGTTACTAGAGAGACAGATTGTTTATCAACCACGCTGGGATCCCTCCAGCTTAAGGCACTAGAAAAGTCTGTCCTGTCTGATACTGGAAGGTGAAGAAGGACATATGGGAAAAATACGTCTCAGCTCACACTTCTCCCTTCCCCCTAGGATGATAAAGAAATATTGGAGTTGTATGCAAAAGTGTAGAGAAAATATTCTGCCTCTCTGAAAACAAAAAGATGACAACAGCATGAGGAGAGGAGGAATGAGGATACTTATGCAGCATCCTGCTGAGCCAGGCTATTACCTGTTTCTGTAGGACAACTTGGGCAAAGCGCATCCTGTATTGAACACAGCATTTCTGGTCCCCTGGTCCTGCTCAGTCCAAGCTCCCCAGCTGAATGATTTTTCTCTTGCTGAGACACAGATGAAGAGGACAAGGCTGGAAGTGCTGGCAGTGGGACCTTGTGGCTGATGAACAGCATGAATTGCCAGTGGTGAAAAGAAATTAAATTGGTGAATGCTAAAAAGAAGCAATGACTGACAAGCCAGGAGAAGGAAAACAAAGCAGGGTGGATGGTGCCTCTCTGTGCAGCTTGGTGAGCGGAGAGCATAGGTCAAAGAGATGGCAATATTGCTCAGTTCATGAGAGACTCCTCTTGTCTGTAATGACCTGCCTCTCAGGGCTCACACGCAAGAGGTCTCAGAGGAATTTGTTGGTTATAAGTCCTTGCTGTGGTTGTATGTCCTTGCTGTGGTTCATCCTGTTTGGGAGCTACATCTCATCTCTTTCGTTTCTCATTAGCTTTGGGCATAGGCTCAGGCAAAGGGGGCTGAGTAGTGCCGGTCATCCCGGTGCTTTTGCTAACTGCTCTAGTATTTTTTTCTTCGGAAGAAAAAGAAGTGTTTCTCTCCTGAAATGCTTTAGGAGCAACGGCCTTGGTGCATCCAGTACCTGTCGCAGGTCCAGTGTGGACCTGTAGCTGTGCAGAGCTTTGCTTCCCAGAACAGTTTGGCAGATGCAGGTGGGAAGAGGCCAATGTTAAAGAGGAAGAGGAAGGAGACAATTCAAATCCATGCAAATAAGTTATTAGGAAGGCCCCAGTTCACCACCTGCTCTCCCATTTCCATCTGACATCATAGTCCTAGAGCATGGGGCACTGTGACTGTGCCCATGCCTCAAGCAATGTCCCTGCTGGGATGTTCCAGTAATGATAAGGGAAGAAAACCAAAGCAGCTGGGCAGGAGAGCCTTGAACCCCCTCGAGCCTCTCTGCTTCCTTCTGGCTCCTCTCCATCCCAGTCAAAGGGCTGGCAGAGCTGGGGCTGACAGCCCTTGGCCCCTGTACGGGGCAGACAGCATCATGTGGTGTGTGAGAAGTCCAGGCTGGGGTGGGATGGCATGAGAAGGAGCTCACTTCCCACGGGGCAGTGGGGTTGCCCTGCAGCCCTCCTTGGCCGTGTCAACCCCCCGGGTCGGGTGGGTTTGGCGCTGGGGAGCCTTGGCCACTCTCCCTCATCCTTTGCCTCCTTGTTCCCAGTCGCAGGAGTGAGGAGCAGGGACTTCTCACAGATCCTGCTGCTGTGGGCTGGTTCGGGCAGGGCTGCGGCCGCACCGGGCCAGGTGGCCGGGGCTGCCCGGGACCGGCTCCTGGCGTGCAGGGCGCGGAGCGGAGGCGGCGGGGGAGTGTGAATAGCAAATAGGAGCGCTGCTGAGGCCCGCACCAGGTCGGGGGGTGCGAGGTGCTGGGAGGCCGTGGTGCGAAGGGGCCAGGCTGTGCCGGGGCTGCCGGCTGCCAGGGCACGGGGGTGCCAAGAGATGGCGAGCGCGAAGTCTCAGGGTGCAGGATGCGGGGATGCCGGGTTGTGGTGTGCGGGATGCCGGGCAGCGGGATGCAAGGTGCCGGCGTGCGGGATGTCGGGGTGCCGGTGCCCCGGCTGGTCCCACCCCTACGCGGCGCTCCCCGCCCCTCGGCCCCGCTCCCCCGCCCTCCCTGACGTGTGGCGCTGGCAGCCCGGCCGGTTCCGCATTCCCGACCCCTCCCCGCAGCCCGGGGCCGCTATATAACCGGGGCTGATGCAACCCACCCCGCCGCCCGCCACAGCCTGCGGGAGGCGCGTACCGGGGCGGCGGGGGGCCGAGGCGCCCCGGCGGCGGTCGACATCGGCACCCGGCGGGGCCCGGGGGTCGGGGCAGCGCCAGCGCCGTGCAGCCGGGCGACGGAGGCGGTGGGGCTGAGCCTGCAGCCCGCGCCCGGCCCCTGCGGCCGGGCACCCCGGCAGCCCGGTCCCCCTGCACGGTGGGTGCGGGCGCGCTAGCGCCGGGCGGGCCGGGATTGCGGTGGGGGGCGGTCGGGAGCGCGGGGCTCCGCGGGAGCGGCGGGGGGGGCTGAGGGCTGAGGCGGGGGTCGCCCGGAGGAGCATTCTGGTACCCCCGCGGTGGGGCGGCGAGGGGCTCCGGCTGCCAGCAGTCGGGCGCACTGGGGGAGGTGTGGGGAGACGCTCGGGGGAGGCGGGCGAAGCGGCACGGGCGGCTCGGAGCAGGGCTGCGACCCCCGCAGCCGGCCCTGCGCGGGGGGGTAGGGCTGCTTTTCGGGGGTGCCTGGCACTGGGCTGCTGCCCCCGCGCCGATTTGCCGCAGGGGCGGCGGGGAGCGGCCTCTCGCCGCCTTCGGGTGCCCTTCCCGCCGCCGCCTCCTTCACCTGTCGGCCGGGCGCGCAGGTGAGGGGCCCGGGCTCCCTCCGGCCGCCGTGTGCTGCGGCGGGGCGGGCTGGCCTTGCGGTGAGCCCGGCCTGCGGGCCGCGGGGCCCCGGCGAGGAAAGGGGCCCTGGAGGTGCCCCCACCGCTCCGTCCCAAGTCCGCCTTAGCAGTGAGGCATGGAGTTGAATGGGAGTTGCATTCTTTTGCACGGTCTGCTCCAGGAGGCACTTTTCTTTTTCCATGGGAGGGAATAGGTTTGAGAGCAAACTGGGGGAAAGGGAGAAATACCAAGAGAGCGAGAGCCACGTTATGTTTCCATTTTCCTTTAATGAAGGCCCTGTGGAGGTGTATTTGAAAACACAGGGTCTCCTATGCCTTCAAGGAGGGTGAGAACACTGTGCTGGCTGGTTCCAGGGCCATATGCAGCGTATGGTGGCCAATGAAACGGGGCCTGGCTCGCTCCCTTGCTTGTCTTGGCAGCCTGCTCCATGGCTTGTATTACCAGCCCTGGAACACAACCACTGCCAAACTGTGTGTGTGTGCATGTGTTTGGACTCCGAGAGCTCAGCAGAAACAAATGCTGCTGCAGCTCAGACCAGGATTTTTTAGCTAGTTTTGAGAAAACTTGCATGAAAAACTCTATCTGGAGGCTGTTGTCAGAGTCTGCGCTGGGAATTTGCTGGTGAGTGCTTGCATGGGGACATCTGGGAATGCTGGTTGTTGAAGTTCAGATTCGTAGTATGACTCCCTAGTGATGTAAAAAAGCAAAAACCTGCCTATCTGGGGAGTGGGTGGGTGCAGAAACTGCCATCCAAACCGTCCCTGTCACAAACAGCGATTGGCTGTCCCAGGTTCCTGGGGTGTGGGGGACTAAAAAGATCTGCTTAGAGTTAAGGTGCAGGTTGCTGCCTCTGTCTTCTTGCTGAGATATTTATGGATGCTTCTCCCTCCTCTTTATGGCTGAGCATTGAGTGTTTCCCTTTTTACAGGATGCAAAGGTCTCTGTGCTGCAATGCTTGCCAAGGAAGAGTAGATCCTCCCTCACACCTCTTGCCTCCTCCTGCCCTCTTCGAGCAGTGTGTCCAGCTAGGCTGCTTAAGTGCAGGCAGCACAGAGCATCTGCTCTGTGGTCTTCCCCGTATGAGTGTTTGCTAATTCAGCTGCATTGCCTGGGCCAGGTCCTTGGTAGCATGCAGTGTCTTGAGTGTGAAGCGGTTGAGAGGCTCTTTTCACTGCAGTAGGCTGTTCTGGGTGGACCTGGCCCCAAGAGCAAGGGAAGCAGAGCTGTGTTGTGTGGCATGGACCCCTTGTCAGCTTGTATGTGTTCTGAAGTGGCAATGCAGCAAGGAGGGGGCATGGCAAACCTGCTGCCATCTGTCTCTGGCTGCTTGCATGGATTTCTCAGTTGCTTGGACTGTCCGGCATATCAATTCAAACATTGCTGGCTATTTTAACGTGCAGACAGGGAGCGGAAGGTCCATATGGGCCTCTCAGCTGAGCAGGGCTGTTGCAAACTAGCCAGAACTGGTCCTTATATGGATTAGAGGTCTTTGTGGATGACCCTGGCATTCAGGGCATAATTTTGAGGAGTTTGTAGGGGGGCCCTTTCATCTCTGAGGCCATCGTTGGCCCCTGAGGGCAGAGCTCAGTGCTGCTGTAGGGTTGTCTTCTTGAAGAAGATTACAGCCCTGACCACATGTGGTTCTGGATGCTCCTGCGGGATTTCAACAAGTCAGTTGTTAACCTCAGTGTCTGAGCTGCAGCGTAGCGTAGCTCGGACCAGGATATTCCTTCCTCCTCAAATCCATTTGAGCTGCCTCAGGCAGAAGTAGGATAGCTTTTACCTTCCTGCTCCGTGCTGCCGTCCAGTGGGTAGTGTGGCATTACTAAATGTCTGCCACGAATAATTAACTGCCCTCTAATAATACTGTGAGAATTAATTGTTGGGGTTTTTTTTGCAGCTATTGCAATAGAGGAGCCTTGCTATGCTAGGTGCTGTACAAATGCTGCTGTCACAGGTTGCTTACAAGTCAATCACTGCATTGCAGTGGTGGGGGCAGTGTAATGCTAAACTAGAGCTTTTTACTACCCTCTGAAGGTATAGAGGAAAATGCTCAGGGGAAAAGGATTGTGAGCTGACTGCTTTGCTAATGGCAAAGGGGTGGCTATTTCTGAAGCTGAGGACTGGAGGACTAGTATTCCTCCTCCTCGTAACGGGGATTGGGCATTAAAGCATCAGACGGGCAGATGATGGGGCCTGCTGCTGGGACTTGGTTGGATGGGGGCTGCAAAACTGCACTTCTGCCAAGGAGCGACTCTCTGCTCTGGGCTGCCCTGTGGGTGCAGTGTAGCAAGCTGTGTGCCTCTCTGATGGAGGAGGGAGGCAGCAAGGCTGTCTGCGTTCCTGTTTTCAGAAAGATCTTCATAGCCTTCTGTGAATGACTCGGATGTTCCTTCTGCCGTCTCTGTGCAGGCCTGAGCCATACGGTTCCCACTCACAAAATGGGTTTAGGCCTCCATCTGCTGAGCAACTGTCTTTCACAGGTCCTTCCTATCTTCAGCATTGTGGCCTTGCGGTCCGTTCACTGAAGCTTGGGAGTTTGGGATGAGACATTACATCCATGGGTGTTCACAAACACAGCAGCTCTCCTCACACCATGTGGGGTTGCCTGTGGGAGGAAAAAAACATCAAGGTCATCTGGAGGTGTCTGCAGGAAGGTCATAGATGCTTCTTTGGCCCTGCAAACCCAGGGCCTGGTTGTAGGAGCTGTCTCTCCCTCTTGGGATGGAAGTGGAGTGTGGAGGTGGTGGGGTACTACAGTGGAGTACTACAAACTAGCACATGTGCTGCACCATACCACTCAGTGCACTTGTGATCCAGGCTGTGATCATGCCTTAAACTGGCCTTTATTTAAAGAGGAATCTCCCTGATGCCGTAAAACAGAAATATTAGGTCCTTGGTAAAGAGGGCTTGAACAGTTTTATCCCAGTGGGTGTCACTGCATCTCTTCAGTACACTACAGGTGGTGGGTTCCTTGGCATCAACAGGTTCAGCGGATGAATGAATGAATGCATGCATGTACAGTGGCTGTTTTTAAAGTCCAGTTTTGCCAGCAATACTGCATGGGTATCTGAAAAGACTGGTTACAGCCAAAGGAGTTGGCTGCTACTGTGTTCTGATGGTTGGCAAATAACTTTGATACTCATCAGCGTGGCCTTTGGCACTGGTACTGCAAGTTGCAGCTTTTAACAATGCAAACCAGAAGAAGGTAGACAGGAGGTGAAGTGACCTGCTGTAAGGTACTACTCAAAACTAGATGCATCAGATGCGTCTATAGCAGATAGTTCTATGGGAATGGGAGGGTATTGCATTTCAGATGACAGAAGAAAACTGTAATTGCATGGCTAGGTACTTGTGGCACTGGGAGTACGGGGTAGTGACTTCCTGCCTTCAACTTCATCATGCTTAACCTGGCACTCACTGTGGGCTGAACCTTGAAGTGGAAGAAGGTCTGTAAGTGCCAGTGGCCCTCTGAACCCTGCAGTCTCCCCAGCCAGGGTAGTCCAGATGGGGAAAAAAGGCAAGTGGCACTGTGCTTCAGAGAAGGAGTGATAGCCAACTACCCTGTTTTTGTTTAGGAAGTTACATTCTTGGGGCATGAGAAGTTGGGCATGTCAGGAAAGGGCTTTCATATAAATCATCCTTCTGCTAACAGAAGGAACTAGAAAGATGCAATGTATGACATACAGGCTGAGTGAACTTGATATCCAGGAGCTAAAAAAAGAAGTAAAAAACGCCAATAAAGCCATGGTAAAATCTAAGGAACCAGAAGTAGTTTCACATGGATGGTAGCACTACGCCTGATCCCCACAACAGAACTGTTGCCTGATGGTCAGGAGCAGATGAAAGGCAAGCTAGCTGCTGTGACTTAGGTGCTCCAAGACTGTGCATATAAATGGCAATAGTACGTTAAGTGCTAACACACAGATGAAGAGATCAAAGATCTCTTGTACAGTGGTTTGCAGACTTTGGCAGTGCTCCGACGCATGGCACCTGACAAGTAATGGCAGGCACCCAGGTCGAGCCTGGAGTGAGAACAACAGGCAAGCACGGCCTTGGTTCTGCAGGCAGCATGGAGAAGGGCTTGGTAGAACAGACTTCACCTTAGTGCAGCACTTAATATGAGCAAAAGAGCAACATGCTGGTATTTACAGCATGTCAGAATCTGCTGACTGGCAATATTAGGTGCTAGACTGGCTCTCTGAGCATTGGAAGGGTACTTGGATCAATCATTGCGGATGTCAGAGCATGTAAAGTAGTTTATGTTGGAAGGAACCATGACATAGACAGCAAAACTGAAAATAAGATTGCAGACAGTCCTCACTCTCAGCAAGGAAGCTGACATCAGAGATAAGACAGTAATGACAATTTAGATTTCAGTGTGACTGTTGGAGCCTACTTTTAAATGTCGTGGTCCTCTCTGCGTGATGCAAACCCAGCAACTGCACTGGGTTTATAAAGAAGCAAACAACACCTCTGGATAAGCAAGGATGCTGAGGATGGTCCTGGGGAACAGTGGGTACAAACCAAGGCAGTTTCTGCGCAGGGAAATGACTATATGATTTTAACACAGGTAGGCATTCCTATGCCAGTTTTAGTCTATGGATAAGAATAGCACTGAAGAGGTGGCAGGAGGGTGGTGTAAATACAGGCTAGCAACCAGAGTACAAGCTCCCGGGGACACTGGGTTACGTGGATTATGCCTACGCATGTTAGATTTATGCCGTAACTGCTGTGCAAACATCAGCTCCTTCAGGAAAAAAAACCCCCAAAACAACAACCAAACAGAAAGAGTCCTTGGAAAAAGCAGCAGCAAAATCAGTATGGAAAGGAAAAAAACCCAACAAACCAAACAAGCAAATGAGGATAGAACTGCAGGAGAAAGAATAGGGTATGCAGGGAAGGTGTCACCGAGGGAGATGAGCAGCTGTATAGGACAGTAACAACTTGGTAAACCTTCTTCCCACTGGGTTGCAGGATCTGGAAAATAACAGACATCAGCAACAGGAGAAAAACTGTGAGTCATGGGCACTGCTTTTAAGAAATACTAAATGAATTGGTGTCACAGACTGTTGACCATAAGGACATAATTGGGGGGGCAAAACACAGAAACACTTGTCACTGATGGAAGAGGTGCAGCAAAACCAAGGTGAACAAAGGAAGCTGTACTGTTGTCAGCTTTTTGGGGATGAGTTTGCTGGTAAAATAACTGAGCTTGACCTGAAGTTGGCTGAGACCTCAATAACAACAGTGCCAAAGCAAGGATGAACAAGTGACTGCAATAATTAGGAGACTTTACAGACATTTTGGCCAGAGGTCAAGTCTTGTGTTACAGCATTTTAACCAGAACAAGGGGAGTGCAGAGGCAAAGCTAAGGAAATACAAACTGAATTTTGACCCATGAAATCACATGTTGACCAGATTTTTGCTGCAACAGTAGTTGCTGAAGAGAGCATTGAGTGACACAAGCTGCTCATCACTGAACTGAAGTTTCTAAGAAAGCCTTCTCTGTCTCCTAATTCTCTGGAGCATCTTGATGTTGTGGCACATAATGATGAATAGCATCAGTGCAGAACGCACAGCTACAGTGAATGTAAACTTGAGCAGCTGGCGTCACACAGATCCCGGTGTCAGATGTAAGACTGCACATTCTCTTTCCTCTCCCTGCTTTGCTTTGCTGTTAGCTTCATTATGTGAAAAAGCATCGCTGGTACAATGCAGGAATTGTGTGGTTCAGCCATAGGACACCAGAAAGATAGGTTTTACTGAAGACATGTTTTTCAGCTTGTGTAAGGAGACACTGAAAGACTGCTTGACTTTGAAGCAAAAAGACTGTTAATAATCTAATAAAATCTAATTAGAATCCCAGCTAAAGCACTGTGTTAAAGTGAAGGAGTACAGAGGTGGGTTGGTTCATGTGCCTTAGAAATAACAAATGCTGGAAGGGAATATCCAGAAAGGAATTGGGAATTGGCGAGGCACTAGTTGTATTCATCCCATCCAGCAAGATGTGGATATTGAAAAACTGCAACGTAAAGGTGAAACTCAGATCTTGAACTTCAAAGTTATTTCTGCCCTACCCTGCAAACACAGTAAAAATATGCTGAAGCTACAGGCAGGCATGTCAGTGTCTTCCAGGGTAATGGCCTTGGGAAGAAGACTAAAGTATTAACTAGAATTACATGGCTTGGTGCTTTTGGCATGATCAAAGTACAACTTATTGGCTCTAGCGTTAACCAGAAAAGGTGAAAGTATCTGGGACTTGGGATGAAAGGAAAGACTCTGTAGCAGGAGGAAGAGGCAAAAGGAGCAGAGTAACAGAGTCCCTCCAATCAGCAGGTAGTGACAGTGCCTGAGGATGAGGGGCACTGGGGGCTGGGTGGGGTGATCTGTCACTGCACCCCTGCTTTGCATAGAGAGGTGACATTTCTCCTCATTCCTGTCTTATTTCCATGGATATAGTCCTGCTGGGAATTGTTTTATGTTCCTCTCCAAAGTCTAACTTAGCTTGACTCCTGGCAGTTCTCAATGTGCCCTTGAGCTTCCTGACCCCTGAGCAAGATCTCACTTGTAGAAGTCACTTTGTCCCTTCCCACCTAGTTCTCAGCTCATCTTAATGTGCAGGTTCATGTTCTTCCAGGTAGCTTCTGGTGCTTTGGTTTGAACACCTTTAGATTAAATTTGCAGTGATGCAGGTGTGATGTGGGGGTGCTGCTGTTGGCAGGCTTCTTCCGCAGTGCCACAGCATGTCATCTTATTGGCAGTGGCTGGGAAAGGGCTGGCTCTGCAGTGTGTGCAGCTATCCCAAAATAGTAGACTGAATTTAACTCCACAGCTGAGTGCTGTGGCATTATGTCCCGAGAAGAGCCTTCTGGGGTCACCTCCCCTTTGCCATGCCACCTCCGTGAGCCAGTGCTTTCCTGCTGGAGATGCACAGTGTCTGAGGAAGATGGTAGGGATTTAGGCACAGTCCTCTAATAACGTCTTGCATTTTTCTGCCTGGAGTGCAGCCTAGGGTAGAATGGTGCCTGGTTTCTGGAGGAGTGAAGTATCTGTGTGTTGGCCTGGAAGGAAGGGGAGGGAGGTAGCTAGGGTGCAGCTCCAGAGCCCTGCTACAAGCGGGCATCTTTTGACACCGTACAAGGCAGCCACTGCAGATGTGGAATTACAGCTGTCTGGTTTAGAGATCGCTGGGGAAGAATGAATACTTTGGATCAGATTAGGTCCTTGCAATCTCAGCGAGTTGATGTGTAGTCTTTTCTGAGATCAGTTATCATTACCAAGTATTTCCTCTTTCTCTTCTGTCGCCAAATGTGCAGGAGTCCATCAGGTAGTATCAATTTGCTTCAGAAGTTGACATCTTTCCTATCTTTCCCATCTTCTCCTTTTCAGGCTTTCATGTCTTTGTGCAGCTCAACTCCTCTGGGCTCAGCTTCCTCCCCCTGCATACCAGCACTGCTGAGCACTGTCTTGCTCTCCCCTTTCTGGTCTCTCCTCCTGAAGGATGACGAGAGCAGAGGGTCCTGCTCACCACCTCTGTATGGTCATGGTCTTGCTGCATTTGCTTTCTGTGTTCTTTTTTGAATCCTGTTGGTCACTGCTGCTGAGTAAACTCTGCTAGGGGACATCTTGTGTTGATACCTGGACCTCTTCAGTGGCAGATTAAAGCATCTGACAGTTCACAGCATATTGCAGTTTGTAGGCACACTCTGATGCAAATCCTCTTGTCTGTCACACCAGTATGGTTTGCACAGCACACATGCTGGGAGCTGTGGAGCTTGCATTCACCTCTCTACCCTTGACTAACTTGTATGATTGGCTTTCCTTCCCTTCTGCTGCTCATCTCCTGTTCCTTCACATTAACAAATACATTTCTTTACCCTAGAGATTATTTGGTGTGCCAGCTCCAAGAAATCTCTAATTTCTCTCTTTGTCATGATTTACTCTGTTCAGCCTGCTTCCACTGACCCAGCTTGAGCAGGGTGGTTGGCTCAGGCGATCTCTGGAGATCCCTTCCCATCTCAACTGTTCTGTGACTCTGTTCTAACTGTCCTATCTCACATGCAGCTTTACTCAAGTTTTCAGCCTGATGCTGACATGGATTTCTCACCCCAGCACAGCAAGTGCTAGGCAACTGTGGCAGTGGCTTGACAATGTGTGAGTGCCTCTGCTTAGCACTCAGCTGTACTGCCTGGACCAGAGTTTGCATTGCCTGTTACCTGTTCTCTCTGCAGCTGAGAGGCAATGCTTTGGACACAACAGGGCAAGTTAATGTTATCCCTTGCTTAATGAACCTTCTCATTCTGGCAGCCAGTGCTGTCAGTTTCCAGGAGTTTGTGCAGACTGATGTGACTGATGGTCCTTTGTGGAGCCCTCTTCCATGATTTTGCCCACCTGCTTGTTGAATCCTGCCTTGTGACTGGCTCTAGTAGTTGCAGAAAACTGTGCAGTGAGACTTTAGGTCCACTTTGTTAGGCCTGTTTCTTTCTCCTGACATCACTGGTCCATCTCCCCACTGCATGGGTGCCTTCCTCAGCAGGGACAGGAGGGGGTGGATGCCTGGAGGCTCCTGGAGTCTGCTGGGACTGGACTAACCAGACAGAGCAAGGAGAGTAGTGCAGGAGCACTGGGACTTGTGGTTGAGTTGAAAATGGTTGCTGGTGTGAACAGAAGTTGGCTTTACATGTTGTAACTGGGTCACTTGTGAGTGTCACAGGGCAGTTACACAAGGAGGGATGTACATGCACTGTACCAAACAACCACTTGCTCCCTTTGCTTTTTGTCTAATATAACAGCTCCATTTCTTTGGGCCTCCCATTTTAGGTATAATTTCACTTCTTTATCCCTTAGCTGCTTGTACTTCATGTTTTCTGTTAAATCCTGGCTTGTATCAGGAATAGTGTGGCCAGCAGGAGCAGGGATGTGATTCTCCCCCTCTACTCAGCACTGGTGAGGCCTCGCCTTAAGTACCGTGTACAGTTCTGGGCCCCTCATGTCAAGAAGGATATTAAGGTGCTGGAGCAGGTCCAGAGGAGAGCAACGAGGCTGGTGAAGGGACTAGAAGGAAAATCTTGCGAGGAGAGGCTGAGGGAGCTGGGGTTGTTTAGCCTGGAGGAGACTCAGGGGGGGACCTTGTCGGTCTCTCCCCTGAAGGGAGGTTGTAGCCAGATGGGGGTCGGGCTTTTCTCCCAGGCAGCTAGTGACAGGATGAGAGGGCATGGCCCGAAGGGGAGGTTTTGGTTGGATATCAGGAAGCAATTCCTGACAGAGAGGGTGATCAGGCAGTGGAATGGACTGCCCAGGGAGGTGGTGGAGTCGCTGTCCCTGGATGTGTTTAAGGCACTTAGTGTCATGGTCTAGCCAATGTGGTGGTGTTAGGTCATAGGCTGGACTTGATGATCTCAGAGGTCTTTTCCAGCCTCAGTAATTCTGCAAAATCCCTTTTATCTGCCTATAAGCAACTTGCCAAAGTTTTTCCCGATCCTATTCTTGCTTGCACTTCTAGAATAAGCCTTTTACACCTTGGTCCTTTTCCTCTCCCCTCCAGCCTTTGCTTCCTCATGTCTGTGCTGGGAGATGTTTGTTCAGTGGTAGGTTTTCCTTTTGTGGTCCACATGTGCTGTGTCCCAACCCTGACTAGTGGGCTGGGCCTGCCCAGAAGAAATCCAGCCTAAGGCATAGTATGGTCCTCTTTGAGCCATTTTCTTCTTGCCCTAATAACCTACACATGAATCAAAACTCAGTTAAGAGCAAACCTTATCTTCTGAATTCCAGAGAAAGGTGTGCCAAAACCAGTAGTCCATGGGACTGACCACATCACTGTTGCATACAGCTCCTATTCTTCTGGTGCTTTGCTTCTTAGGTCTCTTACCTTCCTGATCTACACACCAGTAGTGTATTCTTCCTAGCAGGATTCATATATTTTGGTTTCCATCAGCCAGGTTCTGCTTAGTCCTTGCCTTTGTTATCCCTGGGGAAGAGTGGCTGCAATCCCTGGTTCACATCCCGTTAGGTCATGTAGGATAAATTTGGCTTGTGCCATGTCCCGAAGCCCTGTAGCTGGTTTGTAATGGGCTGTGTCTCCCTCCCTCCAGCCTACGAAGCTGTTTCCCCTGCTATGATGCCAGGGCAGATCCCCGACCCGTCCCTGACGGCCGGCGCGCTGCCTGGGCTCGGCCCCTTGACGGGACTGCCTGGCACAGCCCTGACCACTGAGGAGCTGAAATACGCCGACATCCGCAACATCGGGGCCATGATCTCGCCACTCCACTTCCTGGAGGTAAAGCTTGGGAAGAGACCTCAGCCTGTGAAAAATGAGGTGAGTCTCAGGGAGCTGCTGGCTGCAGATGGCCCTGCAGGGCCATTGCCTGCACTTGCCTGGGTTTCTCTCCTGCCTGTGCTTGGGTTTCTTGACAGGGTGGCCAGCAGTGGGTTTTATAAGCATGTCACACTGCATGTCAGCAGCTGCTCCGCCAGCTGCCTCTTCCCTGTGTCTGGATTTCTGTCCCCACAGCATGGGCTGGGAGTGGTGGCCTCAGTGTCCTGGACCTTACCAGTCCCACACAGCCATTTGCAGCCTGCTGAACTCAAACGCTGCCTGTGGAGCGGGTGCTGGTGCAGCCAGTATGTCCCTAGGTTGGGGCATGCACCTAAAGGACAAGCTGTGCAGCCCGTTGGAGGGCTTGTACAGTGCTTTCATCCTGCCTCTGGTGCCAGTGAGCCCTTGGTGCTGCTGGCGTTGGTGTCGCCTTTCCCACAGGGACAAGGCACGTGTGCGATTGGTGCTGAGCAGCAGTGGTGACTCAGCTTGTGCTGCAGATGCTGCTGGATGGGGCTGCCCCTATCCTGCTGCTTGGTGGGGTGGTCTGGCTTCACCGCGAGGGCCCTGGGGTGGGGAAGGTGGGTGGCTTCTGCTCTGTACCACAGGCTGTCATGCCAGAACCAGGTTGCAGGGACCTGGGGGACACTTGCACAGCTTTTTCATTATGTGGTTATCTCATGTGCTGGTTGTACAGTCTTTGACTCCTTGACCATTGCTGTGCTGGTGGTGAGTACTGGCACCTCCCACTGCCTGCAGACAGAGCTGGGAACTCATCAGTTTGGAGGCCCCACATTGGTGAGGGTGGTGGCTGCTGTCAGAAGGTGCATAAATAACCCTTCTGAACAGTGCATTTGCTCCTGCGTGACAATACCTCTGATGCTTTGTGAGGATGGGGTGATGTGCAGTCTCTGGAGACGTCAGCGAGGAGGTGGTGGATGACGTGAAAGGCTGCCTGTGATGAGCTGTGAGCTGAAGGGCTTGAAACATCAGTTCCAGGGAGCAGCCCACTCTCCAAATGATGCTGACATTTGATTTGGCCTAACTCTGATGTGGCAAAAACTCAGCAGCATCCAGACCCACCTGTGGGGAGGGTGCTTGTTTCTTGCCCCCGGTCCCCCGCAGTGGAATCTGGGGTGGGGAGAACTGGTACAACAGAGTCCATGTGATCACCTTGCACAGTAGCTCTGTACCCAAGGAGGTATCTGGTCAGCTCCTTCAACATCCCATGGAGATCACCCAGGGAAGGACCAGGCAGCTCTGCAGTGTCAGGAGCTGAGGCTAGGATGCTGCAGGAGGCAGCAGAAGGGCCTGCGGGATGCCAGTGGCTTTGGTCCCCCTGTGGACAAAGCAGTCATGGGTTGGCAGCTGAAGCCAAAGGCTGTTGCAAGGTCTTGGCCTGGGTATCATGCAGCAAATGGGTGCAATGTTGACCTTGCTTCATGGGCTGGAGAAGAAAGGAGTCTAGCTACGTGGTGTTCATGGGCACAGCTCCTTTCTTGGGACATCTCAGGCACCTCTGAGCTGGCCCCTTAACAGCTAGTTTTGCTTGGTGGGCATGTGTGGATGTGGCCCCTGCATAACAGGGACAGGGCAGCAGGTACTGGAAGTGCTGAGTGTCCTCTGAATCAGTTGTTGAGACATCTGGTGGAAGAAAGGTGAAGGGAAATTCACCGGCAGCCCCTGCATGGCTGTCTTCCTTGCAGACAGTTCCTCCCCTGCATGGCCCGTGAAGCCAAGGACTTGAGGACAGAAAATGGAGCTGCCCCTGGCACAGGCTTTGCTGCAAAAGCCTGGGGGAGCTGAAGCAGTAGCTGCTTATCTCATGAGTAGCCAAGAAGCTGCCCACGCATAATTTTGCAATGCAGCCTACAGCTGCTTTCCTCTTGCAGGGAGCCAGAGCCTGGGGACGCCGGGCACCAGCATGCCATGCTCTGTGTGGTGCCTGGCAGGACAGGCTGCTCCTCGTGAGCTGGGTCACAGGCAGCTTTCTCTGCTGTGCTGGGGGGACCAGCATTTCCTGGCACTGGGGTGTTTCTCCTTGGGACTTGCACAGAACCCACCCAGTGGGTGGCTGGGTGCTGGTTTTCCCACAGGGTGGTGGACAGCCCCACTGGGCAGGCTGCTCTCCTTTTGGAGCAGCTGGAGACAGGTGCTGCAGGGCTCCTTCGCCATCGAAACCTGCGTGGGGTACTCCCTCTGGGACAGAGCCCTTCCCCTCAGGCTGATGATCACCTCGGTCCCAGATGCTGCTGACTGAAGCGACTCAGGAGGCAACCCGAGACCTACAGAGCTTCCCCGCTTTCAGTGCTACTGAAACATGCTATGGGGTGACACACTGTCACTGTCCATCAGAGCGGAGTCCTAACCCCCAGCACCAGGCCCATGTCATGTTTTTGAACTGAAATCAAGCAGAATTGGAGAGGAGGAAACCTGCTTTCTTGAAGTTACAGGAGCTGTGGTCAAAAAACAGATCCAAGAGTTCAAGCTGCCACTCTCTGTGCTGAGACACCCTCCTTGAGCATCTTTACCCCATCTAAAGGACATGACTCTTTGCTGGGCCTTCTGTGGGGTGAAGCTGAAGGGGACAGGGACAGGTCACTTATTCTTCGATTCTCACTGAGTGGAACAACGAGGCATGGACCTGTGTCAGGCATTTAGAGGCTTGTGTGGTCGCTGTTTGCTGTTCCTGTTACAACCAGGATACACTGTTCAGGAAGGTTTGGGGTGTTTTTCTTGAGCTTTGGACCTGGAAGCACATGTCCCCTCTTTGCATTCTCCTAACAGTCTTTGAACTAAAAGGCTGAGAAGCTATCTAAGGGGTAGATGAGAGGTTGGTAAATGTGTGGAGGTGGATGGTGGCTACCCCCATGACCACCTCCTCTTAAACTGTGTGGAAGTTTTGTAAGAGCTGCTTGCACCTTTGCTGTGCAGTATCCTGGTCCTGCTAGGAGGAGAAGCCAGCAGAAGCATGGAGTTAGAACCTTTCTAGTCACTTCTGCTAACGCCTGCCATGGCAGAGTTACATGGAAATAGTGAGAACTGGCCATTTATAACTGGTCTGGGGGAAATCAGAGCAGTTCCCATCCTGGTTCCCCTAAGTGTGGTGCACGTCACCCCGTGGCACTGTCTTGGCAAAGGAATGATGGCAGCATGGCAGTCTGTGCGTAGCTTGTGCTGACTTTCCTTAATATTTTAGCCCCAGCTAAAATAGCAACTTTGGTATAATGCATGTGAAGTAAGGTAGAGAAGATGTGAAAGCTCTTAGTGCTATAAAACTTGGATGTTGTCTTCTAAAGTACGCTGCATGCTGCATGTTGGACATGCAGCTTACTTAAGGTACCCCTTCACTTTAATTCTGCTGAGTCAGTGTTTCATCCTGTCCTTGCACATCACATGTTTTGGTTAGTGGGCTTTGGACTCTGTGAATGTTAGCAGCGTGCACAGTTTGCCATGGACGATGGCACCTGCAGCTTTTGCTTCATGCAGGTACCACTGATGTACCTATGTGTGGGGTAACCTGGTGGCCCCACACTTCCACTTAGTGGTCTTGGCATTGGGCATCTTTGACTTTCCCTCTGAGGTGACCAAGCCCGGGTGCTAGAGCAACAAGGCTGTTCAGGTGGTGCTGTATGGGAGATGTGTCCCTCAACCACACTGACTTGGGGAGGTATGAAGGGAAAGATGCAGCTGCCTTCTCAGACTGGAGCTGTCCTTGGAGAAGATGCAGGTAGGCTATGGAAGTGCTAATAAAGAACGTGTTGCTGCCACTGCGTGCTGAGGAATGAGGCAGTTCAGTTTGACATCTCTGATTTTGGAGTCACTGGCCAGTGTGTATGCAGGCACTGTGAACCTTCTCTTCTCTAGCCGTGCTACAAAGTGTAGCCTGGATTTGGACTTCACAGAGCTTTCCAGCACTCGGATTTTTCTTGAAGTATCTGGTCTGGGTTCTTGGATGTAAGCCTGCCATAGGCCATTTACACAGGCTTTGTAGTAAATACCCTTAAACACTTTGATTATGGGTTTCCAGCCCATAGGGCTTATTGGCCTGGCCTGTGTGGTTTGTGTCAGATAGCACAGAGCAGCTGAGTCATGGTGAACCGTGCAGGCATTGCCGTGTCCTGCTTCTTCACAGTGGGTGAGACCTGTCTCCACCTTACAGTGGTGGCCCTGTGTCTCAGCCAGTGCTGAAGCCGCAGCAGACAGTCTCTTTAGCTTGGAGAAGAGGAGACTGAGGGGTGACCTCATTAATGCTTATAAATATGTAAAGGGCGAGTGTCAGGAGGATGGAGCCAGACTCCTCTCTGTTCTGTCCAATGATAGGACAAGGTGCAATGTGTGCAAGCTGGAGCATAAGAGGTTCCACAGACACATGAGGAAAAAAATTTCCCTATGAGGGTGATGGAGCTCTGGAACAGTCTGCCCAGAGGGGTTGTGGAATCTCCTTCTCTGGAGACATTTAAAACCCGCCTGGACACATTCCTGCTCTGGCAGGGGGGTTGGACTAGATGATCTTTCGAGGTCCCTTCCAGCCCTTAACATTCTGTGATTCTGTGAACAGCCAGGCCCAGCTGGGGGACCTTTCGGGTTTCTCTGCTTCTCACCCTTGGCTTTTGCATGACTCTGCTCACAGAGCTGTGCCGGTAGATGTCTGTGTGACAAACTGTGCTGGTCTTAAGGGGACAACCTTTTCTCCCTGGTTACGCGTGACAGGACCGGAGGGAATGGATGCAAGCTGCACCAGGGGAGGTTTAGGCTGGGTATTAGGAAACATTTCTTCACTGAAAGGGTTATCAAACACTGGAATGGTCTGCTCAGGGCAGTGGTGGAGTCACCATCCCTGGAGGCATTTAAATGGCCTGTGGACCTGGTGCTCAGGGACATAGTTTAGTGGTGAGATTGCAGTGTTGGGTCAAAGGTTGGACTAGATGAAGGTCTCTTCCAACCAAAGACATTATTCTGTGATTCTGTCTTTGCAGGATGGGGCTCTATTCCCCTTGTTTCTGCCTTCTCTCAGGGAGGGAGCAACGCTGCAAAGAGTTGTCTGTGTTCTGCCAGACAGGTACCCAGCTGTGGCTACCACACTGGTCTCCCTCCCCATGTATCCACAGAGTGGAGTTAGAGGTTGTGGCAGCAGCGTGCCTGGTTCCTGGTGAGGATTAGCCTACGTTGCCAGTGGCCACTGGCACGAGTGACTGCCACCCCTTTACTTGTCCTGCCACCAATAGGGCTGCCAGGTGCTCATTCCTACCTCCTGCACTGCCACACCTGCCAGCTCTGACCTGGGCTTCTCCATCTCGTTGCAGCTGGATGAGGAAGAGGAGAGGAGGAAAAGGCGCCGGGAGAAAAACAAGGTAGCAGCAGCGCGATGTCGTAACAAGAAGAAGGAGAGGACAGAGTTCCTGCAGCGGGTGGGTGCCCTGACCTGTCCCAGGGTGCAGAAGGAAGCTTGGGGGGGGCACATCCCTAGACAGGTGCCCCAGCTGTGGTCAGCACTCCCTCCTGAGCTGTCCTTCTGCCTCCCCTTGCTACTGTGCTCTTATCTGGGAAAATAAAGGCCCATTGCCCCCTTTTCCATGAGCCTGTGAAGGTGGTGGCCATGTGCATGCCCAGGCAGAACTCATGGGCATCCCTGTGCCTATGGTGCCAGGGATGGAGAGAGGTGGAGGTGGGCTCTGGGCTTGGGAGAGAGGGGACTGGTAGTGTCCCTGCCTCAGTGCTGGAGCAGGAGCACCCATGGGAGCATGTCACAGGACAGGGGCCGACAGCATGCTGGCCTCTTGCCCCAATTCCTGAAGGTTTCCCCTGTTCAGAGGCCAGATGCTCTCTCACCTGACACCCCAGGGCAGAAAAACTCTTACAGAACTTTGCTGCTTTCCTGCAAGGGGTGGTGGGACATGGTCAAATGACACAGCAGAGGACAAGGAGTCATTTCAAAGGGACAGCTCCTTGCAGATGGAGTGTGAAAACTCCAATATGGATTTGTTTCCAAATACCCTTCCAGACCGTGGAAAACAGTCAGGCAGGGGTTTTGCTGTGGTGCAGCAGAGACCTGTCGTAGGTGGTGGCTGTGTATCGCCTTGCAGTAGTAACGCTAGGCAGCAGGGCTGGGGATGAACTGCCTGGAGGGACCTGGTGCCTTGGCGGTCTTCAGGCTGCTCCTGTGCTGCAGGGGCTTAGAGACAGCACTGAGCAGAGATGGCCAAGTTGTTTCTCCTCGTATCTTGTCCTGTTGGAGTAAAGTCATATGTGGTTGTGCTTCTGTCCTGCTAGGAGTCCGAGCGTCTAGAGCTCATGAATGCTGAGCTGAAGGCCCAGATAGAAGAGCTGAAACAGGAGAGGCAGCAGTTGATCCTGATGCTGAACCGGCACCGTCCCACCTGCATCGTGCGGACAGACAGCATCAAGACACCCGAAAGTGAAGCCAATCCACTGCTGGAGCAGCTAGAGAAGAAGTGAAGGTGGCACTGGGCCAGGAGGAGGAGACAGTGGCACAGGGTCTTCCTGGGTCTTTAATGTATGTACTGTATGAAGAACTGTGCACCCAGGCCTAATGCAGCCAGGATCCATTGGGCTTCTTTGGGAACTATGGACCAAACAAATATGGGGACAGAGAAGATCAGGAACCTGTCAACCATGTATTCTGAGGCTGAACCCAGGAGCAGGGCTAGCGGTGCTGGTGAGGGCAACCTCCCCGCGATACCTCATCATGGCCCTTCAGCCTGCTTGTGGCACCGGGGACCCACGACAACACAGCGTGTCCCGCGAGGACTTTGTGCCCTATGGGGAGCAGGGGCCGCAGGTGGAGGAGCAGCGGCCGCGTGGTGCCCGACGGCACCCTGCCCAGAGGCTGCCGCTGCTCCTGGCGCACGCTCCGGAGGGAAACTCTGACCCAAGAACCGCAAACACTCGATGCAGCCCCGTCTGGTGGGCAGGCCCGTCGGGGCTCGGTGGCGCAGGCGCCCCCCACAAGCACACTCTCAGTGTAATGTTTACAGCCCCGCTGTCCGTGTCGGCCGTGCTTTTGAATGCACATTTTTACACTTTTTTAAAGTATTTTTTACAAAGTTTTTATACAGCGATCTCTATATGGATTTATATAATCACTAGATGTGATCCCATAGAAATGTATGTTATGATGGTCTGTGTTACAAACTCATATGCCACAGTTATCTCCATTGTGTTACTTGTCTGGCAGCGTCTGGCTCCTTCCCTGGCCTGCTGGGAAGGGGGTCTAAGCCGCTTTCCACAGTGATGTCACTACCCTCTCCATCCATGTATGTCCTTCATAATACTCAGTTCTGTATCTCTCAGTAAATGTTACCTTTACGTACGCTGTCCTCCTGTGCTCTGTCAGGCCACGGTGGGCTCTGGACAGAGTTTGGCACTGTGGCAGCATGTGCCAGGTCTGGCCAGGCCAAGTGCATTCCTGGCCAAGTGGGATGGTGGAGCTGATTGCAGAGCCATTTTTGGTGGTTTCTGTGTTAGCAGCTGTGGGCCAGGGGAGTTCACCCTGGGGAAGCTGGGAATCTCAGAATCAGCTGTGACTGTTGTCAAGCAAGTAGCTCAGTGCTGCAGCTAAGAGGGCAGGCAAGGCACAGCTTGCCGGCTGGGAAGGCAGAGGTGTGAGATGAGGATACCATGTCATTCTTACCTGTCCTTTTTGTTTTAGACCTGAATACAATAGCTTGAACTTGTTTCAGGGATGAGGAAGACATGGGGGAGCTGTCACAAAGTCCATGTGGTGGTGATCCCTTCATGGAAGGAGGTGGAGAATAGTTCCTTTGGGTCTCTGCCAGATCCTAGCCTTGCCCATAACTGACATGTTGGGAAAGCTTGCCCTGGGCTTTGGCCTGTGCTGAGCACAGGGGTGTGGAGGCTGAGAAGATAATCAGCCAGGTGTGCTTCAGATGCTGGGTCTGAAAGTTAGCATCCCCATAGGAGTAACTGAGCCCTGACACTTGCTGTGTTCCTGACTCTTAGATACAAAGGCAGTGGGAAAGTGCCTTGGTCTGGACTGGGGCAGGCCTCATCTCACACATGGGCACTGCTGAGAGTTGTCTTAGAGGAGCAGTGGTGCTGCATCCAGTCTTTTCTCAGCTGATGTCCCACCCATTACCAGTGTGGATGGGGCTGCTTTGATGCAAACTTCAAAACAAATAATTTTTTTGGCATCTGGTACAGATGCACACTCCAGACAGGAGTACTGAAGCAGTGCTGGGGAGAAGATGAGCTTGACCTAAATGTGACAACAGCATGGGAGGAAGTCTCCCCTGAGCAAGATTGCTTCTCTAGTGCATGTTTCTCTCTGTGTAGCCTCTTCCAATCCTTTACCTCCAGGGATATCTCAACATTAGTCCTTTTCCTATTTCATACTTTCCTCCTGGATTTCCCCTCCCTTTCTGTAACTTCAGCCTTTGGGACCTCTCAAAATGCTGCCAGCTGCCTTATTTGGTGTGAAGCGTGTTGGATCTGTTAAGGCAGTTTTTGCCACAGGAGGACTTGTTGGCTGAGGTGCTATAGAGGGATGTGCAAGGACAGGACCTGAAGCAAAGCTGGTGGAGAAAAGCACTGTCTGGTCTGCCTCCCACTGCCTGCCATGCAGCCATTGAAGCTGGGCAGCTGTCCCTCTATGCTTCCTTCTGCCCAGCCCCTGCAGCGGTGGCTGACCCATTTCTCAGCTGCTGTCAGGAGCCAATCGTCATACTTTGAGAAACATGATGCTCTGCTGAAAGGACACAGAGCGCTTGCTGGTCCCACTTCTTTCCTCAGGATTTTATTTCCCTCTGCAGAATGTACATAGTAATGAATATCCAGGCTCCTGCAAGTATCGGTTTCCTCTCTGGTGGTCGGCAGGAGCTCCTCATGGGACAACAGATGGCCCAGCCACAAGCATCTCATGCTTTTTGCTCACCTAGAGAGCCTACCTGCCATGCAACTTCCAGCAGAACTGGCAGTGCCGCAGGTGCAGGCGATGGCCCTGCTCTGGCAAATGGCCACAATGCAGTAAAAAGTCTTACTATGGAGCAGCTGCCTTGAAAGAGAAATGTAAGGTGCTCTTTGAAACCAAGCGTGCTCACAGCAACCAGCAAAGGCAGCAGCAGCAGAGTGATGGGTCTACATCAGTTTAATTCTCAGCTACTCCAGCCGAGTCTTGGTCAGGAGCTAGCTGAGCCCTGGCAGTGCCCAGAGAGGTTTTTTCAGTCTCCTGTATACCCTCCAAACAGCCTTTTGCTGCATTCCAGTCGGTACCAAGGGGTTTGCCACTCAGTTTAGGGCATGTGGGTGGGCTGTGACCCAATGAAGTGTCGAATGGGGAAGGCTCCATCTCTGCGCAGCCCTGGGTCTCCGTAGAGCTGGGCTATTTGATGCCCCTGACTCTGGTAGCATGTGCCCTCTCCAATCCTCCTTATCAGAGGTATGAATACTGCCATGCAAGTGGCAGTCCCACTGGAGACATTGCAGGCTGGTGCATTACAGTGGCATTTCCTGAGCATGGGCAGTGAGCACATTCTGGGCACAGCCCATGTTGCTCCCTGCCAGGGTGGTGCTCCCAAACGCAAAGAGCAATGATTGTACCTGTGGGAATGTCCTCCCGCCCGGGTTCCACTACATGCAAGGGCCAGTAATGGGGATGTGCTTGGACAAACGCAAGGCCACTTCACAAAGGTCAGGCCATACCGCACCTGCGCGTCCTGTGCTGGGCACGCTGTGGGCCACTACGAGAGCAGAGCTGATGGTGTCATGTGCTTCTGGGACAGGGCTTGGCACCAGTGCTGCTGGAGCTGATAGGCTGATGGGGCTGGCAGCAGCCTCACATCTATGTCCTCCAGTCCGGCCTCTCATCAGGCTGAACCCTGGGTCTTGATGGGTGCACACACAGCTATGGATCGCTCCCATAGCTGGTTTTAGCTGGTCTCTGCAGCTGCTGGCACTGGGTGCAGGAGCCCTGCGGGATGGCAGCTGTGGGCATGCAGACCTCTTGCCTTGCTTGCTGCCTGAAGTTCGGCTGTGCTCCCATAAACCTGCACTCCAGAGGGCTGGGGATGGCTTTGGCTGCCCTGCAAGAGCGTGGAGCCTCCAGCTGCCCGCTTCCGCCCCCTCTGCTCTCCAGTGCCGGACCCTCTGGGACACGCCAGGCCTCACCATATCCCACATGCCCTTAAACCGCCCCACGGCCCATGTTGCTGCCCTGGCCTCTCACCGCCCTTATGATCCCCCGGGCAGGGGCAGGTGGTGCAGCGGGTTGTAGGGACCTCGGCCTGGTGTTGGGGGCGGCAGCAGGAGCCCGGTCAGCAGCCACCAGGGGGAGCTCCCAGTGCGGGGAGTGGTGGCAGGAGTGGGGCCAGCAGCTGCCAGGGGGAGCTCCCGGTGCGGGGGGTGGGGGGAGCCCAGTCAGCTGCCGCCAGGGGGAGCTCCCTGTGGGGGGGGAAGCAGTGGGAGCCTGTCCAGCAGCCGCCAGGGGGAGCTCCTGGTGCGGGGGGTGGCGGCGGAAGCGGGGCCAGCAGCCGCCAGGGGGAGCTCCCGGTGCGGGGGGGGCGGCAGCAGGAGCCTGTCCAGCTGCCACCAGGGGGAGCTCCTAGTGCGGGGGGCGGTGGTGGGAGCCTGTCCAGCAGCCGCCAGGGGGAGCTCCCGGTGCGGGGGGCGGCGGGAGCGGGGCCAGCAGCCGCCAGGAGGAGCTGCGCGGCCGCAGGAGCCCTGCCCGGTGCCGGGAGCGGGGCTGGCTGCGGCAGCCCAACTTGGCGAATGCTCCTGAGAGCTGAGCGGCGGCCAAACGGCCGGCCCGGCCCTTCTCCGGCTCAGCCGCTGTCCCCTGCGCCGGGGACCCCGGGTGCGTGTCCCGGAGCGCTGGTTTGCAGGCGCCGCTGCGCTGTGAGAGCCCGGCCGCAGCCCGGCCGCCAGCCCTGCCGGCCCAGCACGGGGCACGGAGCTGTTGGAGTGGGAGCAGGGGAGGCCCGGGGGCATGGGACACCTCTGCTGTGAGGACAGCTGGGCGAGCTGGGGTTCTGCAGCCTGGAGAGGAGAAGGGTCCAAGGAGACCTTGCAGTATTTAAACAGGGCTTATAAGAAAGATGTCGAGGGAGCTCTTACCAGGGCCTGTAGCAGCAGGACAAGGGGCAACAGTTTGAAACTGAAAGAGGGCAGGTTTGGATTGCATATGAGAAGGAAACTTTCTACAATGAGGCTGCTGATTCACTGGAGCAGGTTGCCCAGAGAGGCTGTGGATACCTGCTCCCTGGAAATGTTTGGAGTCAGGTTGGATGGGGCTTTGAGAAACGACATCTATTGGAAGGTGTCCTTGCCCATGGGCAGGGAGGTTGGGCTAGATGTCCTTTAAAGGTCCTGTCCAACTCAAACCCTTTTTCTGAGTCTATGGTTCATAGTGCTGTCCCACGGCGTCAGGTGGTTCTTGTCAGAAGCGTGAGCCTGCTTGGCATCACTGCTGCTTCCTGGCCATTTCACCTGCAGGCCCCTCTGAGGTCTGTGGCTGCCATACCTGAGGTGGATCGACAACTGGGGCCACTCCTGAGGTACCAGCAGCCCCCTCCAGCATGTGCCCATCTCAGATTTTGTGAGATCCACATTCAGATCATGACGCTTGTGCTCCTTCCAGTTCAGGCAGGAGCTTTCCGCAGGGCATGATACCACATATTTCCTGAAGCCAAGGCAGATGAGCCCCATCATATTTCCATTGCTTAAGATGCCCGTCCCAGGTCTCTGGTGTCCTTCACATACTAATTACCCCCAGTTCCTTTTGCAAAGCCACTCTCACCTCTTCTCTCCCAGGGAAAGGTAGTTGCCACTTTGCCCTAAAGCACCAGGCCTGAAGCAGGGCTGGGATGATGGGCTGAGACTCCAGCTACTATAGATTGGTGTGAGTGTTCCACACTTCATGCCTGACCCTCTTCTTCTCCCTGGATCCCTGGCAAGTAGCAGGGCCATAGGCAGCAGGAACTCAGTTTCCCCACAAGGGTCCCCGGTCTTGCCAGCTCCTCACCCCTCTCTCCTGCAACCAGCTCATCCTGGAGTGGTCGAGCAGCCCATTGTGCTCCCCAAAGCTTGGTCATGGCTCCCTTCCTTTCCTCCTCACCCTCTCCCCCCCCTACTGCCCTGCTTCCCCTGCTGGCACCAGCCCCTGTATACTTCTCTGGGGGCAAGAGCATCCAGCCCCTAACCGGGCAAAGGATGCTTGGAGGTTGTTACTTTGCAGTTTTTCATAGCATCGTTCTCACTATGTGTTTGAAAAACTGCCTCCTCTGCCCTTCTCAGCAGGAACGAGGGTGACTTTGTGACACTGCGGTAAGTGGTATTAACTAACCTTTGCCAGTGACCTGCCTCTCTTGTTTCATTCTGAGCCAAGGGCAGCAGGTATTAATTTATCATTGTCCTTATTGGTTCTTCTACTCAACTTGCTGGAAAACAAACCCCAGAAATCCCCAGCCTTGATATTTACCAAGAGACACGGAAACTGCTTTGATTACCATGGGTGCCAGACTCCACTGAGCAGTGCTGGCACTGGCATGGCCCATGGCTGGGCATCAAGTCTGGGATAACTCTTGTGCTGTCAGGATGACTGCAGAGAAATGAGGAAAAAAACAACAGCTGCTTCCCTGAGCCTGGAAATATCACCTAGCTCCCTGTGCCTTTGGGCATGTTTTGCTTATTTGTAATCACTGGTTGCCATTGATTGGAATGTGGGGGTGAGCCAGTGGGAGGCTGGCACCAGCTGTGGGAACGGGACCATGGACATCCCCTGCCCCCATAGAGGCACTGTGCTCCTGCTGGACTCAGAAACTGCTTTGGAGGGCAGAGCCAGCTGGTCACTTGTTCCTGGATAGGGGCACGGGCCTCCCCACACTGTGCAGCTGATGGGCTAGTCAGGGACATCTCCCAGCTGGGATGTGGGCACAGGCAGGGTGGGTGCTGTCAGAGGTGTAGCCAGCAGGAAGCTCACTGGCAGTGGCTCTGCTGCCAACTCTTTCTGTCTGAGAAAAAAGACTCTTCCCTGGAGCTGGGAGGTCTCACTGGCTCTGGCTGGTCAGGGCTGCCAGGTGGGGCTGGCACCCGTGACAGCACAGTTGAGGTTTGCCTTTTCTCTGCTGCTGAAGCCCCTGGAGCAGAGGCCCAAGAGTTCTGCTAGCATGGGCTGGCTCCCTGCTTGACTGGGTTTTAATTCCAGGTGCAGCCAGTGCCTGCCATGCGTCCCCAAGCCTTGGTACCAATGGCAGCCTTGGTAGCTCTGTCGACATGCAGCTGGGTCTCCTGCCCAGCACAGACACATTTCAGGAGCATTCATGAAGTTAATCTAAATTAGCTAAAGCAGTGGGCTGATGTGATGATGTAAAACCCTCCACCAGATGCCCTGCTGCTGCGTTAAACTGGTTCTACTTTAGTTTGGCTTTTTTAAATGGAGTGACCAACTCAAGTGGCCTCCAGCCCAGGGGTTGCATTTGGCAGAGCAGGTGTTGGGTATGACTGCCCGTGGTGATAAGTTCCTTGTGAGCAAAGCAGGCCCAGGGTGGAGGGAGTGAACCCAGTTGTACCAAGACCAGTTTAATTCTGAATAAGAGCATCTGCCAAAGGGTTTATTGCATTTCTGTCACTTCCAAGTTTAATATAGCTTATCCATCTTGAAAGTTTCTGTGCAGACGGGCTCTCAGTTCCTCATAGGTAAAGGAATGGCTGTCCTCTCTCCATCCCTCTACCCAGCACAGAGCATGAGCTGGGTGTCAGGGGTTTGGGGAAAGGTTAGCCCTTGGGGAGGAGGAAAAACTCTTGTCACTCGAGGCAGGAGGTGATTCACCATGGGTAGAACTGACAGCTCCACATCCCTGTCCAGCTCCAGGGACTCAGATAGACAAAAAGGGCCCATGTTAGCAAGCTGATGGGCTTTTCCATCCCTGGCTCTCAGCACTGTGAGCTGGAGCTGCTAGGCAATACCAGCAAGAAGCTCCTTACAGAAGTCCTTGTGGGTCTCAGCAAGAGCAGAGTTTGGGTCTGGTTGACAGCAAGGTATCACTGCAGCCTGTCACGTCTTAGATGAAGCTTCAGGAACAGGATCCTTTGCCAGTAACCACCACCTTGTGCTGATGTTATCTAGTTTCTGCAGAATGAACTTGCTGAGTTGTCATCTGTGGTACCATCGGGGGAAGTCCTGACTCCTGACACTGCAGTTCCTGCCTCTGCTTTGCCATGGCCCCAATTCCTGTGGAGCCTCTAGGCAGGCTAACGCACAGTTTCTGGTTGAGGATAAAATGGCTACTGACAGCTCATTGCAAGGTGATGATGAACGCCTGGTGACCAGACAGCAAGAGAAGGTTTGTGCTAGAGTTAACGTGTGGGTATCATTGGCAAGTGCCACTCAGTACGTGAGCTTCTGTGACAGATGCAAACTCCATGGGTGCCAGGCAGAGTCACTGCTGTGTTACATAGCTGTTTGCTGAGTAAGGCATCCCTTTTCTTCTGTGCAGACCTTCCTTGTAAGCAAAGTGACCTGATTCATTCACCAGCTCCAGCCAGCAAATGGTGGGTAAGTGGCTAAGCTAGTAAAGGTGCTGGTGCATGCTGGCACTGCTGTGTGGCCAGGCAGGGCGATGGCATCACTGTGTGATTGGGCAGGACAGTGGCACCCCATGCTGCCAGTGTAACAGGCTGTCAAAACCAAACTCGCTGGTTCAAACAAGCGTCTCTGAGTGCAGATGTGAGGTGTTCACTGCGTCTACAAGGGACGGGTGAAGAGTTGACTTAAATGTGGCTACAGGCACCTGCTTTGCTGCCTGTTGGACACCTGCAGGTCACTAGCTCACATGCACAAATTTTAGGAGCAATGCAAACTGCCAGTGTACCATCCTGGCTCACCCTGCATGTGACATGGAGCCTCCTTCATGGAGCAGGACCATAGAGCAGGGCTGGGTTTGTAAGCTGGGGTAGCAGCACCTCAGCATTTCTCCCAGCTACACCCTGGAGCAAGCCTAAGTGCCAGCTGGCACCTAGGTGGTTTAGATGAGAGTGCCAATGGATTCAAGGTTATGCTCCAAATTCAGAGTGGAATTTCCCGTGGGTCCCACTCACTCTGCAGCAGTGGGGAAAGGAAAAAGGCTGCATGAGGAACGGGATGAAGAGGAGTGCGTACATCTTTGTAACTGTAATGCCATTGTAGATGACTGTGGGGAAACTTTCCTGGGGTGCTGTGTTTGCTTCTGATTGCCCCAGTGTGAACACAGGAGACATCCAAAGATGGGTGCTGACCTAAATTACGGCTGCAGGAGAATTTCCCTATGAAGAGACTAAAAGTCCCACTAGTTTAGAGCGGAAACTAGTGAAATGCCGCATGATAGAGATGTGCAGCACAATGCCTGGCTTAGAGATCAGTCTGTTCCTCTGCTCACCCCCTCACAAGATGTTCAAAGAAATGGAAAGACAACTCATTTCAAACTGATAAATTGGCACACTTCTCACAGAGCCAGCAAGCTGGTTTGTGCAGGTGGACAAGATGCCCTTTTGGCCAATAATTTCAGAGGGCTCACAAGGGATCAGGTATTGATATGAAAAACAAGGATACCCAAAATGCAAGTAAAAAAGCTTGTCTTGAAAAAGATAGAAGATGACATGGTTCTTGGAAACCTACTTTGGGGTTCAGGTAAAGAAGAGTGGGAAGGAGTTTCTGTCTTTTTTCTGTCCCCTCATTGTAGCCAGTGTTGACAGTTGTTAGCAATGGCAGGAGGAACTGGATCTTCAAGCCAGGGCCTTACAACAGCATTACTGCCATGACTTGGGCTGCAGCACTTCTCCCTCATCCCAATTCCAAAGTGCTGTTGGGGATGAGGTGCCACTGAGAGCCCACAGGTCAGCTGTGTCTGGGCACTGGCACAGGCAGCCACTGCCAAAGCCTTAGGAAAAGCAGCCATGCCCTAGGAGGCTGGTTAAGAAGCACCTCTATCATTGTAAGGCACTGAAATGCGACTGGAAAGCACGGGATTGGTAGGCATCTGAAACTGCCCCGTCTCCCTCCCTCTGCCTGCTGCTCTGAGCCCCCTGGGAAACTTCTGGGGTTCGCAAGCCCCCCTGAAATAGCCAGCACTAAGCAGGCCCACCCTTATGTCCAGATGGTGGACCATGAGCCTCCCTCCTTGTGTTTCTCTCAAAAAGGCATTGAGGAGCCCTGAGCCAGATGGGGGCTCTGGGGGATGGACCAGGCGTGGGACAGGGGATCATCTCTGCTGCTGTCTTCCCCAGCAGCCCACTCTAGGATGGGCCCTGTCCTGGAGAGGTGACAGCAGGTGAGAGCTTGTGTGTGCCAGCCAGCAGGTGTGCCAATGCAGTGCCCGGGCAGATGGGACTTATACATCTGTGTGTGTTCTGATAACTCTGCCAGTGCAGTACTGCAGAGCAGGCTACTTGCATGGGCGCCAAATGCACCTTCTGCACAGCTCCCCTGGTTTTCTTTCCATGGCTGCTCTGCTCCACACTGCCTGTCCTCCCCCGTGTCACCTCCAACACACTGTGCTCCAGCAATGCTTGTACGAGCACCACGCATGCTCCAGGTGCAAGCTCACTGCATGTGTGCCCATCAGCACGGCTACTTGTGCCGAACACCTCCTCCAGCCACACTGCGTGAGCTGAAGGCTTTGGGAAGTACTTGTTCCCCCCAAACAGTGTGGGGGAAAGGGAGAACCGCTGCATACACTAAAAAGCAAAAGCAGATCCCATTGGGTGGACAGTACAGTACTAGCATGAGTGCTCTTCACAGTCATCTGCTGAAATGTGTGTCTCACAGTCTAGCAGCAAGAACATACCCTAAATAAGCTGTCTAGCTGCAAGAACATACCCTAAATAAGCTGTATTCAATCCTTGGGAGGCTTGAACATTTATTATGGTGATGGGCGGTGTTGAAGAACATTTTCCTTTGAATGGAGTCATAGAGCAGCCATGTAATACACTCAAGAGTCATGTATTAATTTAAGAGACAAGTAATGCGTTCATCCTCCACCCACATGGGGCATGGCTTCAACCAGTGCCCAGTGAACATCAAATGCCCTGTCAGGTTGTGGTCATCCCCTGGGAGCACAATATTTGCTTCTTGGTTGCTGTTGTTGGATTCACTGCAGCAGTAGCAGAGGCCCAAGGTTGGGTCCTGCTGCCATAGTAGCAGGGCTGGACAGCCACGTGTCTTTCCTGCCCTCGTGAGCACACTGGGCAGCACAAAGGAAGCTGGGGCTATGGCCCCTTACCAGCACCGGTAAGTCTACCCCTGGGTGGATCAGCCCTTCTGGTTAAACGGGTCATTGCCCTTCCTCTTTGGGCCTTCCCCATCATCACTGAACGAGACTGCCACCGAAATGAGTCAAACTGTCAGACAACATCTGCACCCTCCACATGCCCCGTCCATGCGCTCGGATAGTTCAACCGGTGGGCTCAGCCCAGGCAACAGAAGCAAAGAAGCTCTGGCTTGAAGCCCTGGGGGTGTCTGGTGGGCAAGTCTTTTCAGTGCCCCAGGCCTGTGCGTATCCAGCATGGCTGGGTGGTCTGTTCCATTTCTGACTAGATCCCAGAAGCCTGCCATGACCTGTAAAGACAGCAGTGAGAGAAAGTTTGGCCTTAAATGGATATACTCTGCCAAGATTTGGGATCTGCTGAATTGGAGAGTCATCTAAATGCATGTCTGAGACTCGCTCACGAGCTGTCAAGTCCTTGCCAGGAACAGATTAGGCATCGCTCGACTAATTACCCAGCCAGTCCTTATGTATAGGACAGCAGAAAGAGTCTGTGGTTCATCCCTTCAGTAGCCTGGGGTGAACTCTAATTATCCATGTTGAGGCTGAAACTCCAGTGTGTTGGAGGTCAGATCCTGACAACCTCCTGCCAGCTCTTCAGCTGGGGTTCTCTGGCCAGGCTTGCTCTCCCCTTCTAGTGGGGTCAGACAGACCCCAGCTACCTGGAGCTCTGTTTCCATTTCTGGAAAGCCAGCACATTTGGCACTTTCTTTCTATAGTTTACTTCTTTCAAAACATAGACATATTACTGACATTATATATATTAATTTTATTTCATTAAAAAAACATTGCATTAAAAAACCACAAAAAAACCCCACAAACAAACATAAAACTGGCAAAGCCAAGTACTGAAGAGTGAGAGATTTCCAGAAATGGGTTGGCCTGTCTCCAGCTGTCTTGTCCATGGGAGCACTTCCTGCATTTTTCCCCAGATTGCCACAACTTCACTACCTGGGCTGGGCCTCAACTGGAGGGAATAATGATCTGGTCAGGTAGGCTGCCTCCTTTCTTAGCAGGGCTGGGAAACTCCTATCAGGTCGGTGAAGCAAGGGACTGCAGAAAGAAAGGAGGGTCTTCTGAGTAGACACTTGGTGCCTCCTGGAGAGCAGGGTCTGTGTCTGCCCCTGCCTCGAAGTTACTTTGTGAATCAGTGAGCCACATAAGCAAGAACTTTCACAGGAGCAGCCACGTCTTCCTCATTTGCCATGGCTGATTTACAGAAGTGCTAAAAGTTTGCAGCTGCAGTCACAGACATCAGGAGCTGGGGTTTAGTTAAATAAAGTGTGCTATATAGAGCTAAAACCACTGAAAAATTAGATCCTAGTTGTTTCAAACTGTGTGTTCAAAATGGATGAGTACTTCTAAACTAAATCTCTGTCTCTTGGTTTGCAACCGTTAAATAGGGAGAACTCCACCCCCACACCTGAAAAGGTGGCAGAGAAAACAGCTTCATTAATAGCCCTGAAGTACTCACTCCTTGCTGAAGTGGTGAGCACTACAACAAGTCTGTGAAGAAACAGGAAAGCAGGATGCTGGAGCAGGCTGTGATCACAGGATAGCGATGAAGGTAACACAGCCATCCCAGAGAAGAAACCTTTGTGAAGCAGGCAGTTATAGAGCACAGCATGGCAGGAGAGTGCAAATGCAGCGTGCTTCAGGGAGTTAATTCTGGGATTTCCATACTTTTGTGTGCTTGACTTACAGCTCTTGTCATTTATCAGACATTTGGTGTGTAAAGTACCTGTTTCCTGTACATTGTCAGGCTGTGCCCAGTAAGGACTGAAAGTGTTGGTGTGACGGGCATTTGCTCTCTAATAGATGGGATGAATTTGGTGGAACTACACTTGAGCTCTCCCATCACAACCTGGCTCTCACACTCAGCTCAGCCAAGACGAAACAGCTCTGGTGATGGAGACAAGCCATCCCCCCAGCTGGGGAAGCTGCACGTGTTGCAGACAGGACTAACACATGCTGACAGGGTGGAACATGGCAGAAGCTTGTCTGGTAGAGAGCAAGGACTTTGTTCATCACCACCGTTCACTTAATACCTCTTATCAGTGCTGTCTCTTATCAGACCATGTTGCAGTTTTGCAAATATTGTAAAAAATTATTTGCATAAAATGCTACATGCGAAGCAAAACCAACCTCAGTGGTTTACAAGAGGCTGAAGTTGCTCTATGTTGGCTTTTTTAATTGCGCTGTGCACTGAATGGTCACACAAACAGGATGGGTGAGACGGATGGAGTGAGATCCAGTGTTGACCATTGCTGCCCTAAGCCTGCAGCAGGTGAGAGAGAGCTGGAGCATTGGGTTTACAAAGAAACTCCAGTAGCAGCAGGTGGGACTTTTCGATCTTTCTTGGCTTTGAAGGCAAAGGGACTGGCTGCATTTAAGGATGAGAAATGCCCCTTGTGCTTTCTGGGCTCCAAGGAGCCCATCTTAGTAGATTTTTTTGAAATTATTTTTCTGTATTTAAACCCTGTGAACATAACTCTAACCCATCCTACTGAGGCAGGATTCAATCTGTGCCCTTTCCAATACAGGTTTGTTCCCAGCAACTTCATATGAAGGGGTGGGAATAACTTCCCCAAACTTCCCGTCCCAAGTGCTTCCTAACCTCATCTTGGTTCAAACCTCAGACGTGAATCTTTCCTGCTGCAGTTGGAGACGGGTGCTTCTTACCCTGCGCTGGCTGCACAGAAAACAGCTGACCATCTTTTCCATTACAACATATCAAAGACTGCTCCTTCCTCCCCACCCACTTCCCACCCCCAAGACTTCTCTTTTCTAAATGGACAGAACCTCTGCCATCCTTTCTCTCAGTGCAAGATTTCTGTGTATTTATCCTTCGTATTGTTTTCTTCTGGACTTTTACACTTCTGGACCTGGGACTCTGGATGGGTCCTGGCCTTGCACAGCCAGAGCATGGCAGTAATCTCTTCTGCCTTGGACCCAGCACCCCAGGCCAACGTGCAGCCCCTTTGCGACACCTCTGCACTGCTGGTGAAGATTTGGTTTATGATGCTCTGCAACCCCCAGATTTTTCCCTGACATTCTGCTGCCTGGACGGTTATTCCCCAGATCTTCTACCTACATCTCACTTTGTTTTACATTTGCATTTGTTCTTGCTGAACTGCCTCTTGCTGCTGTCAAACCTTTTCTCTGGTGGTTGAAAACACAGTAAGCCCAGCATCCAAGTCTCTGCAACCACTCTGTCCCAGGGAGAACAGGATTCCCTTCAGCAGTGCCTGCTGTTATTCAAAAGGGACAAACACAGAACTGGATGGCCCCATCCTTCCCCTAAAAACCTCTGGAAATATCTCTGCTCCATCAAGCTGCTGGTTATGGCAGTAACCTAACACTTGTGAGTTCATCCAGTGTCACTGACAGTGATTTCACAGCTACTGTGATTAAGATCAAGAAACCTGAGTGATCCCAGAGAGAAAATCAAGGGACATTATTCATGGTGTAAATGTAGTCGCCTAAATCAAGGACAGAAATTAGGAGGCTGGCTCCAGAGGCTTCCCCTGATAGTAGGGAGAGGGAGAATCTGGGGAGGGGCAGCAGAATATGAGCTCCCTATGTTGTGCTGGCAAGAGGTGCCCTGAGCAGAGCCTGGAGAACTGTGAGCAGACAGTGAAGCCACACTGGTGGTTTCTACTGCTCTGGGTTGGGGGATGACAGCTTTCTCCAGAGGAACAGCACGGGGCACTGCCTGCAAGGAGGCAGCATAGGTCAGGACCAGCCAGGGGAGCACTGTGAAGGCTCTGCTCACCTTCCTGCCAGGAGATGCTGTCTCATTTACAGCACACTCATTCATTGCTCGTAAGTGACAGGAATTCATAGCCAGCTTGACAGTGAGGAGTATGTTTGGACAAGGAGGAGCAACGGGTGCTCCCTTACTACTGCTCAGCAAGACCAAGTGTCCAAATCTTCTCCTGTGATTTTGCTCTCTCTTGAGATTTCTCTGTCAGCTGTTAACAGAAGTCCGGCCCTGGACAAATGAGGGTGCAGCTGAAAAATTTCCTCCTGGTGATCAAGTTTTTGTCATAGTCACATTCTGGCCAGTTTTGCACTTACCATCCGGTTCCTGCCAGGACACCCCGCTTCCCTGTACCGCTTCCTGCCAATGCACTCGATGCCTTCTCTTCAGCTGCTGGCCTCCCTAGATAGGAAAGGAGGGAATTCAGCTTATTTGCCCAACAATGGAACAAGGATATTTTTCCCTGAGGAAGGAGCTCCCTCCGTCCTGCCCTGAGCAAGAGCAGCCTGTAGAGCAGAGCGGGCCAGGCGGAGTGGCAGAGACCCGCTTGGCAGCAGAGGTGCGTGGGTTTCCTCGGGAGAGCGGGACTCCAGCGCTGTGCTTCCTGGAAAGGAAATGCCGCGCGGGGTTGCAGAGTTCAGAGGAAGTGTAGTGAGGTAGCGATGCGGCGGGTGAATGGATGCTTCAGTGGCCGTGGCACTAGCTAGTGCGTTGGGAGGCCTCAACTCAGGGCGCCGTGAGCCCCTTGTCTCATCAGTGCCTTCAGCTGCTCTGTTCCCAGTGCCAGCCACGACGGAGGAGCCCGGCCTGCTACAGGGGGGCTGCAGTGCCAGGAGGTGGGGTCCCTCGGTGTGGTTCCCACCAAACAAGAGAATCCTCACAGCCATGCTTGAAACTGTGGAGGATCCTGACATTTCCCTACAGCACACCAGGAGAAAAAATATCAATACACTCAAGGCTGTGAAAATGTTCAGGTAATAGGGCCAAGGGTAGCGCACCAGCACCACAGGATGTTTCTAAAGAGGGAAATGGGCCAAAACAGAGCAATTTTGCTGCTGGAGTTAGGCCAGGTGATTTCCCCAAGGTGCCCAGCCTGTAGCCAGACCCATGCAGTTCTTGCTTTTGGCCACGTTTGCCCCCTTGGTGGCTCCATGAGCAGCAGGGCTAGGCAGAAATGCCACCAATGCTCATGCAAGGCTACACTGTGCTCCAAGCACGTGCTCCTCTGCTCATGTTCTTCTGTGCTGCAATAATGCTGAAAACTCAAAGCTACCAATAGTCTTGCCCTAATGACAACATACGTCTCAAGGGTTCTTGCTGACATTCTGCTGCTGAGACTTGCTCACTGCTCCTGCTTGAGTCAGGAGAAACTCAACCAAAACATCAATATGCAATGAGAAACAGTAGGTGGAAACTGGGGGTTACTGCTTTCCATGGAAATGGGTTACTGTGGATGGATTCATGCCTGTTTCTGTAGTTGCGCTTCATGGCACATGCGAGAACTTAGCTGCTCTGGAGACGTGTGCTCCCGTCTGTGGATGGAGAGCGTGTTGGTCCATGTCCTCGGTTCATCACACTGGTTCTGGCAACATGAGCAGATCAGAAAGCTAATGGCTCCTGCTTTGGCACTTCCTGTTCCTGCCCTGTCACCTCTAGAGCTGCTAGCATGGGGTACCCTGAGGGCACTCCTGAAGTATTTCTGTCCCAGGGGCTGTTTGCACACCTTTAGACTACTGAGGCTTATACTTGGAATGGGAGTAGTCCCACACAGGGCAGACCAGCAAAGCAGCTTCTCTTCGTGCTGTCTGCATGGAGCACACACAAGTTGGGTGCTGGCAGAGGGACAATAGCAAGAGAACAACCTTCAATGGGCCATAATGCTCCTGTCTCCCCCTGATCCTGTCCCACATTGTCTACTGTCAGCTGTAGTGAGAGAGGGATAGAGGGGAGCAGGCAGGGAGTTAGGACCCCTGCATGACAGTCTCACACTCTCTGGGGTGTAGCTAAGCTCATACCATGGTGTGGAGTGAGAATTAGGTCTCAGATTTAGCTTCTGGTCCACAGACTATTATATGTGTAGCACTTCAGTTTGTGTGCCAGGGTTGATACTCCCCTTATGGACCAGTGGATGTTTTAAAGTGCTGAAGAGCTTTGCTTATAGAAAATACTAATCCTACCAAAACCAGTTCAAATGTTCTGTGATCCCAAGGCTTTCTTCTTAGATGGGACTGATGCTTCATCATACGCATGTGAGCCCTCTGCACGAACAGCATGTATGTGGCACCTGCTGATGGCACCCATCCCCTCCGTAGGTCCCACACCAACGGTGTCAGGGGCAGCAGGAGGGGGTGGATGGGTTTTGGGGAGGTGGGCAGCTGCCTGGGAATTTCCCCAGCTGGGCTGGGGTGGCAGAGGCTGCCCGGGGCTGGACCAACCTCCTGCCTGCAGAGGGCTGGCATGGCACGCGGTGCCCCTGGAATTTCTGGGGCTCCCAGCAGCGCCTCCTCCGCACCGCCCTCCTTTGAGGGTCCAGGTTTTGCAGCCAAAGCTGGGGCTTTTCTTTCTTTCCATCTCTGCTGTTTGTCTCAGAGAAAACCCATCTTGCTGTTTTTCAACTGCCTGAAGGTGTTTTTCGGGGGTTTTTCAGGCTATTTTGAAGCTCAGTTTTCCCAGATGTGCTTTTTTTTTTTTCTTTTTTTTTTTTTTTTTTTCTGTAACTTTTCTTCTTCGCCTTAAAGTTTCCGGCCACGTGACTTTCAGCTTACATCCCCGAGGTTCTGAGAAACCACAGGAGGCCAAGACCTAAAGAGAAGGTGCAGAGGCTTTTTGAGAGGAGAGACAGAGAAAGTGGCAGAGAACAGGGCAGGAGTACAGTGTGCCTCTGGGACAGGTGAAAGCTTGGAAGCCAAGGGCCATCTCAGGTGGCACAGAGGAGGGCAGGAGAGAGGGAAGGGACGTGAGACAGAAGGCAGGCACACCAAGACCACAAAGGAAGCTGAAGAGACCCTGGGAACCAGAGACGGGAGCCATGCCCCACAGCTCCGACAGCAGTGACTCCAGCAGCTTCAGCCAATCTCCTCCTCCCAGCAAGCAGGTAAGACAGGGAACCTTCCCCTGCTCTCCCTGGCTGGAGGGTCCTGCAGGGTGGGCCATGGGTGGGTAGGAGGAAGGGTGTCACCCACCACTGGTGTTTTCCCAGCACAGCATGGTGGGGCTTTCTAGGAACGGCTGTGGTGAGAGGGATGCGGGGCTGAGCTGAGAGCTCCATCAGGAGCTGGGTAGGGGTGGAGGGAGGAGTCTTGGTTACCTGGGTTTGTGTCAGGGGCAACTGGGGAGCCAGGACCCCAGGGCTCAGTGGGCCCTGCGATACACAGCAGGCAGGCAGGAGGCTTCAGCCTGAGATTCAATGCTTTGGCGAGGAACCTGAGCATGCTCCTCCTTGCCATGGACCAGGATGGCTCAGGGACAGCCTGTCTGCTTCCTGCTGCTGCAGACAGCACTTGGGACCCAGAGGAGCTCTGCCACTTTGCGTCTGCTTTCTTTACTGTTCAGCCTCAGAGGTTTTTAATCACGTTAATACCTGACAAGGGGGTTTGGTTCTGTTGCATGGAGTACCTTAATGGTAGGTCTTTTGCTGGCAGATACTGACACAAGTCTGAGGTATTTCCACTGCCTTTTCTGGGGAAGCCTTTTTCTAAAGAATCATAGAACTTACCTGTCATTTCTCATATCTCTAGGCCTGACAATAATGGCAAGTACCTTGGACTTTACTCAGAAATCTTGGGGATATTCAGGGCAGAAGATTTTGGGCTAGCAACCAGGGATGGGGAGGCATCCTGTTAGAGAAGGGGATAAAGCACAGGGGTTACCAAAGGAAAGGGACTGGACTTGGTGCAGGATGTGGGAGCTGCCGTATCTGAGACATTTGTAAGGTATTGAAGGCAAGGTTAAAACAGTTAAGTTCAAAGAAAATAAAAGATCTTGGGTGGGGTGGAGGAGGGAGAGGATGTGGACAGACTGATGGGCTGTGAAGATAACTTTTGTGGCTGAGCTTTGTAGTCCTGTGGAGAAGCAATGGTGTGAATGTTAGAGAGTCCCCAAAAGAGGCAGTGCAATATGAAAATAGAAGATGAAAGAGTCTGTTTGACCGTTTCAACTGTCAGAAGGCAGCAGCAGGACCAGATCTCAGCAGAGAACAGCTGCTCCATGAATCTCATGACCTGGAGCCTGGTGACCTGTACTATCCTGTGTCCAAGAGTCTTGGGAGTGTTGCAGTCAGCATTGCAGGCATTGCTACCTAGGGACCCCATGAAAGAGCAAGCACAGAGATCAGACCTGGAACGAATGAGATGTGGAGGGAAAAGAAAAAGCTCAGAGTCTGTCTAGTTAAACAAAGCAGGGGCCACATTGCACTGTAAGAGTCTGCAGCAAATAAAGCCTCAGGGAGAAGAGCGATGAGGAAAACACAGGCTGAATCTCTGGAAAGATGGCTTATCCAAGGAGTTAGATTGTCTGCAGTGCCATATCCCTGCAGAGAGATGGGGAAGTGAACAGTTTTCTGTGCAAGGAATTCACGTTGTCTCTGTTCAGGAGAGAGCTCCTTACTCTGGTCCCTCAATCCATATCCCAGGCCCGTGTCTTGGTGAAGAGAGAGCAGTCATTTCTCAGCTGTGCCAGGCTAAGGGTATTAGACTTGCCCCTCCTGGCAACAGGCATGCCAGAAGCATCACACATGCTGGGGCATGGCTTTATCCTGGTGCTGAGGGTGTGTATCCTGTGTCCTGTGCTTCAGTGACATTTATCTGCTGTGTCCCCTTCCCACCTACTGCCCTGCAGGAGGACCAGGGCAAGGGAGGGGTTGCCCTAGACATTTCCATTTCTTATTTCCCTAGGACTCTTCTGATGACATGAGGAAAGTCCAACGGAGGGAGAAGAATCGCATTGCTGCCCAGAAGAGCCGCCTGAGGCAAACTCAGAAAGCAGACACGCTCCACTTGGTGAGCACTCCCACCATTCCCCATCCCTAGCACTGAGGGCTTACACAAGAGACAACATACTTTGCTCCTGGGGACTTGGAGCAGAGATGCTCAGTTGAAGCAGAACAGGAAAAGTGAGGCCAGGGCAGGATGTAGGAGCCAGCGCTCATAGTGGAGCGCACAGCTCAGGATGACTGACACTGAAGCATTTAGTTTTGAATCCATCTTTTTCTCTCAGTATGACATTACCGATTCCATTTCCTAACCTGTTCTGACCAGCTCAGTCAGAAGCTCTTTCAAAGCAGAGGCTCACACGAGCTGGCTCTCCCTGGGTTTGTGCTTCATGCCATCGCTTACCCAGCAGTGCAACAGTGTACGAGGAAACTTTTCTCAGACAGCAGCACTTTGGGTTCATTGGTATGGATGATGGTGCAGTGCGGAGCCAAATGGGCCATGTCCTCTGGTCTGTTACCTGATGCTGCACAGTGTGGATAAATAATCTTAATAATTTTCTAATATTTTTTAACGTCTCCATGGTAGCACTTGTATCCCTTTCTACATCCAAATGCTGTACTGTACTGGGAGGCTTTTCCTGTTGTTTAGCATAGATTTTCCCTCCTTTGGTTTCACCCTGCTGTCCCACTCTCCTGTGGTATCATAGGCACCCCTGCAGCTCTTCCCAGTGTGAAGAATTAGGCATCTGCTTTTCAGGAGAGATGGTCACTTCTGGCTGTGTGTGTTGGGACAGGAGGGTGTGGTCAGTGTTGGAGCACAGGGTCGGGGCTCCTTTGCATTTTGCACATTGTTAAGTGCAGTCCCATATGTTTTGGGGCCACTGATGGGAAGAATGTAGAACATACAGCCTGCATTGGCAGAGACCGTCTTTATTCCTGTGCTGGGCTTGGCTGCCCTTTGAAAGGTGGTAGTTGGGATCATGTTAAAAAAAGTATCTTTTGACTCAGTGGTCTTCATATTCCCCCAGCTCATATTTCTGGGAAGAATTCTTGGGAAGATGATCCTGAACCTTCCTCTTTACGTAGTGCCCTCAGTCCATGGTTAGAGCCAGGTTTAAGACAGAGATTTCGCTCTCTCTCAGTAGCTGATGATCCTTCTAGGGCTGACGTGGCTCTAGGCAGATTGCATTACATCTGTCAGCAGCAATGGCTCTGGGCGACCATGCCTGAGACGGGTGAAGAGACACCCTTTCTTTAGGGTGAGTGCTCTCTCTGAGGTAATCCTACAGGTGGATATGGGCTCTGATCCTCCCCCAGGAAAATCCTGCCTAGCTGTGCACCAAAAAGCACTGGGCTGCTCTTCTTAGAGTAGATTACACACCACTTGCTTATGAGATTGATACTGCTTAGCTAGTGTTGATAGTGCACACTCCTTGCCTTCCCATGGGGACAGGAGCAGGGAGGCTAAGCCCAGGTTGCTTCAGAGAGGATCCTGGCAGGCAGATGGAGAAATACATGGAGGCAAGTAGAGGATGGATGGTGAATATTGCTAATATTTTTCCAGTTCCTGGTGGGTAGTGACCCCCTGCTTCTCCTGGGTTCATTCCCTGAGGACTCTTTGACTTTGGGTTGCTTTGCTTCAGGGACTTTGCTTCTCTGATGTGGTTCTGCCCTGAAGATCACAGCTCAGTGTGAGCTATGGTTGCACAAAAGGAGACAGCAGCTCTGTGTGCCCCAGGACTTTGTAGCTTGTGTTTTGAGGGGAATGAGTCATGGGGAGGCTGGGGCTCCCTGCCCCTGATTGATTCCTGTCAGCTCCCAAGTTCAACGTCAGTCATGATTTCCAGAGCATTTAGTCACAACTGAGAGATGCTCATTTGCTGTTCGAGCTCCTACTGTGACAGCCGCTGTAAACTGCTGAGTACGTTTCAACCTGTGCACAGAGTGGGCACTGTCAGAGGTCAGTGTGGCAGTGGAGGGGCAAGTAGAAGGGTGACAGGTTCGCTTTGCTGAGGTGGTGGTGCAGCTTTCCAGGGCCTCAGAGCACTGGGTCCCACTTTAGGTGTCTCAGCTGAGTTTGCAAAGCTTGCCTCCATCTGCTCCCTCCCTCTTCTGATCTTGGCCAGGCTGCTGGCTCCATGGTTGGTTGGTGCCTGGGATGCTCCAGCTTGGAGCTGGCTGCACTTTGTCAGTAGTAGAGGTAGCAAAGACTGAGATGCTCTTAGCATCGTTGACACAAGGCTGAGCATCGTTATTAACCATTTGTTGTTATTCTCATTAATAACAGTATTAATTCGGTTCTTCTGAGGCCTCAGTTTCTCTTTTCTTCTGACTCAAGTGTCTCCCCCTCCTCCCCACCATGCTGCTGGTTTCCCCGGCTGCTAGCAGGAAGCAGTGAGTCTTTTCTTTCCAGGGCAATGACAGGTTTCCTGTGGCAGGTGGTTTTCTGGTTAAAGACGGCGGTTATTCAGCGCGCCTTCCCCCTGGCCGGGCAGCCCGGGAAGCGGCTGGGCGGTGTAGCGCCTGTGCGTGAGAAGGAGCGAGAAAGCCTGGGCGGGAGCACCCACAGTCACTTCTCGTAAGCTGGGGCTGGGGAGTGTGGCTGGGGCCACCAGCATCGCACCCCTACTCATGCCCAGCCCGGTCGGCTGGAGGATGGGGGTTTGCCCAGTTGTGGCTCTGTGCCGAATTTACAAGAAACGTGTAATTGTGGAAACTCTGTGGGGCAGAGAGAGACAAGGGACTGCGACCCCTGAGTCCCCAGCTCATCCTGCACTGAGGAAGCCCATGTGGTTTTGTCTCCTCAGGAGAGTGAAGACTTGGAGAGGCAGAATGCTGCCCTGCGCAGGGAGATCAAGCAGCTGACGGAGGAGATGAAGCACTTCGCCTCGATGCTGAGCTCCCACGAACCGCTCTGCTCCATTCTGACGTCCCCTCCACCACCTCCAGAAGTGCTTTATGCCACACACACCTTCCACCAGCCCCACATCAGCTCCCCACGTTTCCAGCACTGAGCCAGCCAATGAGACATCAGCCTGCTGGCTCCACTGACAGCAAGAAGCAACTTCATGGGGTTCACTTTTCCATCCAAGGGAGAGGGACGGATGGATGGACACCCCTTCTCAAAGTGTGTGCTCTGAGTGACTTGCCTAAGACTCACTCCCTGTGCAGAAATGGTAGAGACAACAGGAGACATCTTCAGGCAGTTTCCTGCTTGGATCCTGGGAAGAGGAGGCATTCACAAAAGGGCACCAACCCCCTTCCATGGTGCTTGCTTGGGGCTGACTGCAGGAACATGCAGCACTGGCAGCCCTAGCGTGAGCAGCTGGCTATGGCACACAACAGCTGGAGCTCCAGGGAGAGGAACGGGAGTAGGAGAGGAGGGGAAGGTTGTGGGCCACAGAGTACCAGCGCAAAAGTCATTTATTTTTGTAAAATAAAGATTGAAAATGCTGAACTCTTTGTTTCTAAATTAGGACCCGAGCCACTCTTAAGGCCTGTCAGGACACGGTGAGGATGCAGGCAGCAGGACAGGAAAGCTCAGAGTCCAGGGAACATGTGCTGGTGTCTAATCCAGGGCCAGCAGCTGGACCTCCATATTTAGAAGGGGGCCCCATGTGCATGGGGTGGGCAGGCTAAGGAGCAATGGTTTGTGGGGTGAGGGGGTCCCTTGGGGATGTGAGTCCCTTTGCTGCAGGGCTGGACCTGGCTAATGGGTCTGATGTGCCATCTAGCATCACAGGTCCCTTCCTTCAGTTACCTGCTGCTAGTGCTAGACCTCCACATGCTCTCCTTGCATGTGTGGAGGTGCACAGGCATAAGGCATATTGTGTCACCTCATGTGTGGGTCTTGCTGGGCTGGTGGAGTCTTCAGTTTGACCAGCAGCAGAGGTGGGAAGGAGCATTGCAGTGTGGAGGGGGGTGATGCTGAAGTGCAGGAGGGAAGCAGGACCTAGCAGGACCCTTGCTCCAAGGCATGTTGCTATAAGGCATGTTGTTGCAGCCTACACTATTTCCCCTTCCTCACCAGTCACAGCTCCACAAAAGGCTACTGCACTACCTCATGCTCTGAAAAAGATGAAGATCGCTGAAGTGTAGATTAATTCTACTGGGTCTGATCTAGTGGAAACACGAGCTGGTCCATAGAGATGGTCTCTGCACCTAACACCCCACCAGACAGCACTCTGCCTTTCAGCCCCACACTGAGGGCCACCTGCCAGTGCAGGTCCTGTTGCTAATGCTGGCTCAGGACTGCTGCCACCTCCAAAGAGATTCAGTTGCAATTTTTTCAGCATAGGGTACCACAAGCAGCGCTGCTGACATAAGCTTTTGACTGTACTAAATGGACCCAATTTGTAGATACTCTTCTTTCAGGCACAGAAAAGTGACACATTCCAGATGGGCTTTGCTCCACCACCATAGCCCTCAAGAATGGCTGTGAAGTCCGTAATGTGCTGTGGGCATTTTCTCTCTGATTCATACTACTGAGATAATAACCAAACACTGCCATGCCTCAGCAAACTGTCCTCAGGAAAGGTGAAGGTAGCACCACAATTTCTCCTGCCATGGTCTGTTAAGAGGCTTGTGAACCTCCTGCCTCCAGCTTCTGTGCCAGCATGGGAAGCACCACGGGCAGAGATGCCTGGTGTCAGCACATTGGCCTGGGTGTCACCACCCTATAAAAGCAGTGCTGAGGCACTGGCCCTCATTTGTTTGTGCAGCTCTGTCCCTCATTTGTGCAGCAATGCCCCCTGCCCTGAGGGGGATGCTCACACATACGGGAGGATGGTGTTTATTCCAGCCAGGCAGCTGGGTTTCTGCATACAGGACAAGTTGAATAAATCTACAGGGAGCAAAACATGTTCAGAAAAAAAAAGCAGCAGGAGCAATTTCAGTGTGTCTTACACCACCCCCCTCTGCTAGAGCTCACACCAGTAGGCTTCATTCCATCTATTGGTACAACAACCTTAGCTGCTGATTCTCTGCCACCCAGGCTACAAAGGCCCTTCCAGAACAGCTTTTCTCTGGGATTTGGCCCTTAGAACCTGGGAGACACAACTGGATGCAGCTCTAGAGGATCTTGTTTTTACAGGCTTTGCTTCTGCGCCTTTGGCTTCTGGTGAGCTTGCTCCTGGATATTTCACTTGCTGTTCCTTAGGGCTCTGGTGCTCTGATGCTTCCTGGGTTACACAGAATCAGAGGAAAACACTACTGCTCCTTTGCTTGGGATTTGCTCCGCAGGGTGCTGCAGGCTCATGCTCCTCACTGGATGATGCAACAGAGCCCTGGCAAAACTTGCACTGACTTAAAACACAGTATTGCCTACAATAACAAGAAATCTCCATCTGTGCTGTGACCTTTGTGTTTCCTCATAGCTATGAAATACTGTGCTTGATTTTAGCTGCAGATGGAGAGGTCCTACCCTATGTATATGTGTCACCTATGCCCACACAGACATGAAGCCAGTATTTTTGTTGCAGAGCTGTTGAAGTCTGAGATCCTGCAGGCAGGGTGGGGTTCTGTGTGATGCCCACAGAATTGCTAGACTACTCACTAGTAACGTCTCAAACTTACTACTGCCACTCAGAACGAAAATAAGTGGTAAGTGGTGAGACTGAGAGACGGGTTTGCAACAACATCCTCTCCAAAACCTAAACAATATTCTTGGCATCACCAGTTGAGGTGCCCTTCATCTGCATGGCTAGCTGCGAGATGCAAGTCCTCCAAGCAGCATTGTCCTCAACCATTTTGGCCAAACAATGGGTGTATGTTGGTGCTAAGGGATGAATCTTCCAATCTGACTTGTCTTTGCCCCAGTCTTACCCTCAAAAACCCAATCACAGAACATGATCTGAGTGCTTCAAGAGGTTTTTGACCTCTTGGTTTCTTCTAGTTGATTGTGAGGTGTCTGGGATGCAATCTCTCTTTGTTATGATGAATGGTTCCCCTAGGAACACTTATCACTCAAGCAACAAGGGACAATATATCTTTTGATTCCTAAGTAGCCAAGTGCCTGTCTTCTGTTTTGGCCCTCACTGTTGTCAGCAAAAGAACTGTTAATGAGCTCAAATGAGGAGCAAAGGGCAGGGTGGTGGCAAGAGCAATCAGCCCTGATTGCTTTGGATTGCCTGCTCCTACCCGAAATGCAATTTCTTTTGAACTTCATTTCAATGGCATCTGGCATTTCCGAAGTGTTGTGTATTATCTGGCCGTGCCCAATCTCCAGGAGCACCGTGCTACTTGCTTCTCCAAGGGAAGAGGATGCTCCTGAGCACACAAGTTGAGAAATTGGGTGGCTGGGCCCGTGGCAGCTTGTCCCTACCCAAGCAGGACGTCAGTGATTTTCTGTTGCACTACACAGTCCCTCTCTGAAAAGCAGTAAAGAGATGAGGGCTCACAGGAGGTTGAGAGATTGCGAGCCGGGGAAGGCACGGTAGAGAGACAACTCTTCCCTGCAAGCAAAGCCTGCTGAAATACTGCGTTTGTGCTGGCCTCTGCTGGGCAAAGGCTGAGCTCACCCAGCTGAGCTTACCCAGCTCACTGCACAGCGGCCTCTTCTTTCTGCTGCCTACAGCAGATCTGGCTTGAAGGTTAGCCTGGCTATTGCCAGGGAGCAGGGAAAGAATGGGGTGGCTCAAGGTTAACGTGCATGATGGCAAAAGTTGGGTAAGGCTGCCTCAGGGGGATGTCCACGTCCTAGTTGAAATGCAGGGCTCTGGTCTCCCTCGGCCAAGGATCTTGTAGCTTGGGCCAGGGGCCAGTTCTGCTTTGCGGTCCCAGAATGTTTCCATGATGTATGTGTGTGCAGAGCTTGGCTTGGTGTCCCCACCTTCCTCAGCTCTTTGGGGGTTGCAGAGCTGTGTGCAGGCAGTGTTGGGCTGGATGTGGGGACGGAACATTGGAAAGCATCCCAGGTGAAGGGGTAACAGCTGCTTGCTTAAATAAACATAGGCCTGGCTGCTGCCCTGATGAACTAAAATCACCTTCACCGACTGAGACAAGAACAGTGGATTTCAGTTTTGATACCCAGAAAAGATTTTGTAAAATCACTTGGGCTGGATTTCTGCCCAGCAGCCTTGTCATGGGTGATCTGCTGCAGTTATACTCTGGGCAAAGCCAGCTGAAAGACCAGTGATTGGGGACTGGGAGGGGATTGAGGGCAGGTGGAACATGACACTGGGAGGCAGCTGCCCTGGGTCATTTTTAAGCCTTAGTGGCCATTGCAGCTGCATTTATTTGTTGGCTCGTATGGTCTCTGCAGATAAAACAGAGGTAAGTGGCAACCATCTGGTGATAGAATTAGAAGGTGGAGAGGGGAACAAGGGAATGTGGAAGTTGCATTTTCCTTTATGACCTTCAATGAATCTCAATACCTCCTGTAGATCAAAGCATCTTGGCAGCTCTGTGCAGAGGAATAGCAAGGCACAAACTATGGAGAGTGCAGTAATTTTCTCCCTTTCCAACCCCGTAAAAGCACAGGCTCAGCATTTTGCAAGCACTCAGTATCAGCATTTCAGAGCTGCTTCTATGGTAAGATAAATAAAGATATGACATTTGGTGCTGACTTAAGCTTAATTTATCTCCCCAGATGGGAAGCCCAGGGCAATCTTTTCTGCCTGGTATTCCCTTCCTGCTTCATCCTCCTAGGCTCAACTGCAGGATCCCAGTGTGCTAGGTGCCAAGGTGGGGAAAGCCACCTAGTCCAGGGGAAAGTGCATTCATCATACTGTATGGGGCTGTTATGATCCCAATTGTCATCGCTATGATGCTGTCCCTCTAAATTGATTCATATGTAAATTTTTCCTTCTTGAGGGACAGAAAGAGGGCTACTACCCAAGCACAGTATTCATGGAGTCAGAAGAGAAGTAGAGTCCTGGCAAAGGACAGATTAAGAAGCTCTGTTGCCCACTTTGCTGTAGTTCCAAAGTATTTATGCAGTTGTTTTGCAAATCCCATCTCAGAAGTCACTTCTGTTAAGTGCTGCCAGCCTGCATCAGCAAGAGAATAATCTGTATACCGAACCAAAGCAGCAGCCCACAACATAGGCCCTCTCTCTGCCTCTTACAATGATCATAGTGTCCAAAGTAGTGCTTGCCATAGAAGAATGCTGTCTGGATGCTAGTATTTCATCACACAGAGATCAAAGAAGGTCAGGAACCACTGCTAAGAGGCAAAGTACTTATGAATCAAAAGCTGGCAAGAAGAGAAAAAGCAAAGCATGGCATGAAATGATGAGACTTTCTCCTAAGAATCAGTGATTTGCTTGCTTTATCTGTGTTCCTCTGCTGTGTTGTGGCACTTTATTGACTAATGATCTGGAGGGCCTTTGAGCACTGAGGCAGCCACATGTGTATACATAAAGTGTTCTGGGTTAAAAAAAAATCTACCCAACTAAACAGTAGGGAACGTATATTCATTTCGTGCCCGGGCAGGGTTACAACCAGTGTGCTAAGGTTACTACATAAGACCATATTTTGTCTTTCAGCTGAGGTTGCAGATGCCAGCTGCTGAGAGTCCTACTGCTGTAGAGACATCCACACAGAAAGAGTGCATGTTCCTCCCAGATTCTGTACCAGTTCTGTACTCTTTCCTAAGATGCAACCAACTTTTCTCCCATCACAACAACGACAGTGTGGTGCCCCAGTCCTCAGGACTTATCCCAGGTTTGCCTTTTTTGCTGCAGTGCAAGTAGGAGGAAGAAGAGGAACATGCCTGTGTTCACCAGTAAGCCATGCATGTTTCCAGCACTCTCTAATTATTAATTAATGCCAGCTGCAAGCATTAGGTGATGAAAACCTTTTTTGTGTCGTTGGTATGAACTGGTATGACTCACTGAGTTGGAGACTAGAGGATGTTGAGTAAGAAGGGCTTATATACTTCAAGCTTTTGGTATTTGGACTTAATCTCTGACCCTGATCTGGACTGTGGATGTAAATCTAGAGTGTGTCTGAGTTTTGAGTCTAGCTGGATCTTTTTTCACTTCTTCTGAGCTGAGCAAAGTAATCTTCATGTCGCATGTGCGTGCCTGGTGCACAGCAGAGGGGTGAGGTGGGTTTGCTCCAGTGACAGAACAGAGCCTACGCATGGCTCTCCCCACAACTATCTCCATATCTTTCCACAAGCAAAGGTTGAGAGCAAGGCTTAGATGGCCAAGCAGTGCAGCAGGCTGACCACAGTTACACAGCTTTTGGATTAGAGTGGGTTCTTATCCGTCCAGATCAGAGGATGGAGCAGAGCAAGTTGATAGTGGTTTGTAGAAGGCCATGCAGATGTAGCATAACCACCCTGTGTCTAGAGGGGTATGCACTAACCAGTGACCAGCACATCTGGAAGTACCATGGGTGCAAGTGCTCTTCCATTCTGCATGCTCCTTTTTATGCCCTTTTCTTGCTGCAGGAAGGCAGCTGTGAATATCAGAACTTTAGCCGTGCCCTCCCATCTACTCTTTGCAGTTCAGATGTATATGATTCATTCATACAACCATCATACCTGAACTGGACAGGGCTAAATTAAAGCCATTGCTGTATTAAAGGCAAGCTTTGAACAGGGAAATTAGATGCGTAAAGACATGGTAGTTCATGCTGCTGTTGGGCAAGCTCTAGCAGCCAAGGTTGGAAGGTGTCAGACTGGCAGTCAGGAACAACAGTCCTGTCCTGGCAGGGCCACAGGCAAATCATCTAACTCTTTGTGCCCCCGTTTCCCCTGTAAAATAGATGTAGATGATGCATGCCTGAAGTTGTCTGAGACTCACACGTGATGAAGAGGACCCAAACATTATTTCCTTTCCTTGAGTTATGCTTTTGCAAGGCTTTACACTTTGAAGAGGTTAGGTTTGGTCCTCAAAGTTACCTGCTACACACCTTTGGTGGTTCTGAGGTCTGCAGCCTTTTCTAGAGGAGATTATGCAACTAAGCCATCATGTTTTGTGTAGAGGGAGGTAATTTTTGCCAAATTTCGAATGCTGCAGAGGCTGCATGCTGCACTGGTATAAATGTAGCTGTCCGTCACTGGATACATCCTCAGACCTTTACAGAGGAAATGTAACAGGAAAGAGTCAGAAGGTAGCAAATTAATTCTGTGTCTAACCTACAATAATAAACTAAGCCACCGCATTTATAAGCTGTATGCTGGGTCCTGCTTTGTGGCGGCTGCTGACATGCAGAAAGGTCTAGGTGCCAGCAGAGGGCTCGCAGCCTCCCCTGCTCCGTAAGGAGAGAGCGCTGCCTTTGTCCAGCGCCGCAGCCCTTGCCCGCCCGCTCTGCACCGCCTGTCTCCAGCTGTGCGCTGCATCCAGCTGTGACACAGAAGTGAGTGCTTCTGCCAGTTATTCGAATCTTGCCATTTGGTCTGATCATACAACTGTCTGACTTCAGAAGACCTCCGCTGAATGATAAAATATTCTCCCTCCACCAACAAAGATCTTATAATCTTCCTTGTGATGTCTGTTGTGAAGCCTATCCCACACAAGGGATAGGCTGGAAGATCTTCCAACATCTCTTCTAGACCTTAAATCCTATCAGTCAAAGTGTGATAGAGCTACAGTAGCTAGGCCTTCTAAGTGTTACGATGAGAGTTAGAGACACAAGTGAGAAGGCTGTGAGTTTGAGAGCAGGAGTCATCTTGTGATCCTGTGAGCTTAGACACTTCCCATTTAAAGGGAGGTTAAGCACCCTCTGAAGTCTCTGCCGCAACTGCATGGCTGGATGATGCAGTAGATCCCTGAGCACCTGCTTTTCCCTGCCAACTTTTAACTTTTGGCCACCTCCTCCTTGGACCTCTGATCCAGTGTGGAAGAGGAAAGGCATCGAGGAATTATTCTTTTCACAGTAATTTTCTGATATGCCTTCTGCACACCTTCCAAGGCATTTTCCACCACCTATTCATTATGTCCTTGCTTGTCACTGAGGCCTGTTGCCATTCATGGATTATCACTGCCAACATCATCCCTAGCATTTATGTTTATTGGGTGGGCTTTGAGAAAACCAAGCTTGTTCCAAGGCGCGTTCTTCTGTCCTTACAGAACATAAAGGAATTGCATATATTCATTGATCATAAAGGCAGAGTATATTCTAAGAGTGTCAGCAGTGGGATTTCTTTGACATCAGTAAGGAAGCCAGAAATATTAGGCTCTAAATGATGGCATGTACTGTCACATTTGACTTGGGCCCTGCTTCTGCCTGTGGTTTAGGGCCTTCCAACCTCCACAGACACTTCTGTTTACAAGATCCTGTAACCTTTTTAGCACTTGTGTCAATCTCTGTTTAAAGGATATTTCCCTCTAGCTTTAAAATCCACTTCAACGGGTTGTCCTGAAATATAAATAATTTTTCATGGCTAAGAATTTTTTATATAAAGATGCTCTGATGAGGGAAATCCAAAAGCAGCTGCTGTGATGCTTCAAGAAGGGAAAGAGGCTCATCTGAGTAGAAACAGATGTGGCAATGGAGTGAGGAAGAAATGCAAAGCACAGGGATTTTATTTTGGTCCAGAAATTGGCAAACTATATAAAGAGGCGATTGAACAGTTCACAGAGCCAGAAACAAAATAAAACAGCCCTGAAATCAGAGGATGGGAGTTCTGGGAAGTGCAGGCCTGTGGGTACAAAAAATACTTGACTAAATTGGCTTGGGGGGAGCCAAGGTTGCTTCCCTGCCTGACTCATGTTCACTTGACAGGCTGCAGTCACCAACAGCTGGATGCTACTTTCATCTGTCTGCTTTCAGCTGTTATTTTCAGCAGGGTCTATGTTTTAGTCTTTCTTCATTTACCATCTGAATTTTCTGATTGGACTAAGACATTGTTTTAGTGCGAGCAAATGGCTCCTTGCTTGGTAGACTCTGGCTTGCTACAGACCTTTTGTTGGTGATGGGTAAACCAAAAGATTTTCAAGAGAAATATTTAGGAGCTGAAGGTGGGACTAAAACATAACTCAAGATGACAGACTGTTTCTGACTCCAATTTGGAATAGGGCTGGCAGGAGGCAAAGGACCCAGTGTGAGTTTCTTATTCCTCTCCCATGTATCTGAAGATTTTTCTATGTGCATGCTCTCTTTTTTCAGTCACATGTAAGGAAATATAACTCTTTGCACTGTTTTCTTAATGTATGACAGTGTCTCCTCAGCTTACTTTTTTTCTTTACATTCTTTCTGCTTTTTATTTTTCTGTGACCTAAGACTAAAAAACATGTTCAATTCCTTTTTATTAGTAATACCATACTCCATGCTGCCCAGAGACCTGTGACTACAGCAGACTATCACACAGTACCTAACTCCGTTATCCTACATTTATCCAGGCTTACAAATTAAAGATGCCGTGGCTAAAACTCGCGGTTACACATAGTGAACGCTTCAGTCCTAAAGACATACAGACCGAAATACATGTAGGTGACATATTTAAGTTAGTCTTGAGCAATTTAAATAATGTCTTACCATCTGTGAATTTTGCTCCTCACTCTGCTTTGGGGATTATTAATAAATGACATCTCTCTGAGCAAACCCACTTTGCCATGCTAAAAATTGCCTGTTTATTTCTTTTCTAGATCTTTATTTTTTGACTATTCTTTAATTAACGATAGTGATTACCTTGGGTAATTTTGTTTTCTTTATATTACTGAAAATTTTGTAAAGACCTTTTCAAATCTGATGAACCTAAACATTAATTTTCTGTACTATTTTACTATTTTATCCTCAGAGCTCTCAGACTTAGTAGCTGTTGGACCATGACGTCCTTTTCCTGCTCCATTTCACCTCTGCACTCTCTGCACCACTACCACTCATTGCATTCATAATACATTTAGATTACAAATTTATTAGTACAAATTCCTCTGTTCTTTCTGTTGTCTCAGTACAGAGCTTGGAGTAATTTTGGGTGCCTAAGCTAGTAATAAATGGAACTGAAAACATTTTTGGCTCTTGCTTCTTAATTTGCCTTTCTCTTATATCATTCAAAAGGACTACATTATGTTGTACTATTGTAAGGAGCATCCCAGGTGAGGCTGGAGGTTCACTGGCAAAGCAGTGGGCCGAGGAGTAGTAAGGGTTGCAGTTCTACCATGCAGTGCTTTCAGCAGAGCACTTAGGGAAGGCTGCACTGGCTTTGCTTGTCTGATGGGAGTAGGAAATCCAAGCGGGTGACAAGAGGTGACCCCTGTGAGGATAAACAGCAAGAACCACTTAAGGTGGTTCTCATTCTCACTTATTCTCCTTGGCACAATTTGTCCAAAGCTGCTTGCTTTTTTTTTCTTTTTTTTTTTTTTCTTTTGTTTTCCTTGCATGGTATATAAGAACATAAAGGCACCAAAGCTGAACGTCTGCCTTTGGTCCTGGCAGTAGTTGAGTAATTCAGATGATAGTGTCAGTAACCTCTGATAGTACTCCATCAAAAAAAAATACAAGACAGAGAAACTTTGTGGTTTTTTTCATTCTCTGACCCGAGTCTTTATTTCAGGAATATAACATCCTAAAGACAGTTCATTGCTCCCATTTTTAAAAGTGGTGGCAGAGAGCTGAGCATTAGCATGCAAGCAAGTCCATGTTTTAAAGTGCACACTGGGTAATGTTTGTACAACTCAGATAATACAGTGTTAATTAAATGAACTGTAGATCATAAGTGATCTCCAGGCAGATATCTGTCAATGTGGCATGTAGCTAAAGCAATGGAAAAACAAGAGATGACTCATTAACTGCAAGTTCCCCATGAGGATGAAAACAAACACCACTTTGGCTCTTCTGCTTCAGTCACATTGAGATGTTTTAATTTTTACTTCACTGGATGTTTTCATGTGTACCATGTCATGAAAAAAACAAACCAGTGGCAGCCAATCTAAATGAAACCCCAAGCTGGTTCATCGTCCAGTTGTCCAGCCCGGCATCTCTGTCTGTGTCAGGCACTGCCACAGGTACACGGCCTCCCACCAGGGCTCAGTTCTGGGCCGGCGCGTGTCCTGTTCATCCCTTCGGTTCCCACCCTGCGGTCTCCCCTGCACCGGGCCTTTCTGCGGCGGGGGGGCCGCTCGGCGGGGCCTGGCAATGGCGAGGTGGCGGCGGCCCCTCTGCCGTGACACGGACGGCGCTTCTGCAGGCCCCACGCGCGGCCACCGCCCCACAGGTGCCCCGGCGGGGCCGGCGCAGCGGAGCTGTGGGGCAGCGGAACGCCCTGCCCGCCCCCGCGGCGGGGCGGAGCGGAGCGGAGCGGAGTGAGGGGAGGGCCGGGCCGAGCCGGGCCGAGCCCGGCCCGGCCCGGCCCGGGGGCGGTGGCTTCTTACCGCGCCGCGGCAGCCCGGGAGGTCGGTAGGGGCGGCCGGGCGGGGTTTCCCGGGCAGGTGGGAGCCGGCGAGGAGGCGAGCCGAGGCGGGAGGGCGGCCTGCGCTGCCAGCATGGTGCAGCAGGAGCCTGCCGGGGCCACGGCGCTGGCGGCGGCGGGAGAGGCCGCTGCTGCCGTCGCCGAGGTGCGGCTGTCCCGGCGTCGCTGGGCCGTGGTGCTGCTCTTCAGCAGCTACTCCCTGTGCAACGCCTTCCAGTGGATCCAGTACGGCAGCATCAACAACATCTTCGTGCACTTCTACGGCGTGACCGCCTTCGCCATCGACTGGCTCTCCATGAGCTACATGCTCACCTACATCCCCCTGCTCTTCCCGGTCGCCTGGCTGCTGGACAGGAGGGGCCTGCGCCTCATCGCCCTGGCTGGCTCGGCCCTCAACGCCCTGGGCGCCTGGGTGAAGCTGGGCAGCCTGCGGCCGCACCTCTTCCCCGTCACCGTCCTGGGGCAGGTCATCTGCTCCATGGCCCAGGTCTTCATCCTGGGCATGCCCTCGCGCATCGCCTCCGTCTGGTTCGGCCCCCGCGAGGTCTCCACCGCCTGCTCCATCGCTGTCTTCGGGAACCAGGTAACCAGGTGGCTGCTCCCTGCCTGGCTGGGCATGCGGAGTGCGCTGCCACCGGCCTGGCTGGAGGCTGGGAGCGCTAAGGGGGCAGACCAGGGAAGGCAGCTGGTACCTCAGGGGCGCAGCTGGGCTTAGGCTGTGGGCTGCTGGTGGTGGCAGAGACGAGTGAGATTTAATTCTGCGTAGTTGGGGGCACCTTAGGGATGGGGTACGACTCTGCCTTTGAAAGGCATCTTCCTCAGTGCCCTCCTGCTCCCCTGTCGGCGAATTTCCAGTCCAGGGGTATGGTTCGGTAGAACCGTGGATGGGCTAGAGGGGAATGCACAGTGCTGAGAAACGTACTTTAGGCAGTGTTCTGCAAACCTCACATCTGCAGTTGCATCTGGGCTTGACACTGCCATATCCTCCTCTTATTGACAGCTAGATGGGACAAAGGAGATTATCTGTGCACTGAAAAGAGTACTTGTCACTGAGCCCTGGAGGAAATGGACTTTAGCACTTTCATACCTCTTACAAGTAGGTAGAGTTCCTATAAGGTGTTGCCATGAAAAGAAACAAACCTTCCCTCAGGCTAGGGCATGGTAAGTTCCCCGAGCACTTTTGTGTTGAGGTAGGTCAAGGAGGCCAGTGACCTGCACTTGCTCAGGCTATGACGGGTCTTTTCTTGTTGGCAGCTAGTGCTCAGAGGACACTCATTTTTTTTTCTGCACCTTTGAAAGGATCGGGGAGATAGCTTCTTGACCCTTGCTCCAGAACACCCACTCATCCCTGCTGCACAAAACAGATAGGCCAATACTGATGCAATGTGATGTAAGCAAAGTGAGTCTGGTTCTGCAATGCTGACAAAGAAGAGGGAAACAGATCCTGGGACTAGTTGCTAGGCTAGACCTGTGCCCCTTTCTTTGAGATAAAATGTACTCCCCTACATATGACTCTGTGCACCATCCTGGACCATCTTTGATTCATCCTGTAGGTGTCTGCTCTTCAGATTTGAATGGTTTGCAGTCCAGGTAGTTCCCAATGCACAGCTCTTCTTCGCCAAAAACTTTTTTGTGCAGTGAGTTTGAGGTCTCCTTCTTCCCTGCCACCCCATTCCGCTAAGGCAAAAAGAGGTGAATGCTCGGAGATGATCTTTGAGAAACTGAAATTTATGGAACAGCGCTAGGGAATTAAGGAGATGCTGGTTTACAGCTTTTGGAAAGAGGAAACATCTTTCTCTGAGTGAAATCTAATCTTTCGTCTTTGCTCTTATCAACCAGGGTAGTGGGCTGCTTTTTATGTTTTTAGAATGAATCATTAAAGCGGACGGCATTTAACTTGGCATGAGTGCTCTACTGATTTAGGAGTAAATAAGTAACTGAGCATTTTGCTGCCAGATTGTATTTTTTTTTAATTTAAATTATTCATGTGGCATTTCTCAACATAGTCACACTTGAGTGTGCATAAGAAAACCAACCAATGAGGTTTTCAGCCCGTGCTATATGTGTGTATGGTATCCTCATCATCCTAAAAGGAGTGGGTTAGTATAGCAGTTGTGAAAAAGTAGACTGTGGCTACTCTTTTGGTGCTCCACGCTGCTCTGGCGGTTGAACTGACATCGCAGTGAGAGCTTAGTTCAGTACATAGCCTTTGCTTTGTAAGCCCAGACTTTCCTTTTAGAGAAGTCAGAAATGGCAATGACTATAAAGGCAGGGTGTACTCCATAGGAAGGAGCTATTTATTCTCCTGAGGTGCATAATCAGTGAGTGAAAAGTAGCTGTTTTGTTTACTGGTGATGAGTGGGCAGGAGGAAGAAGTAGAGGCATCCCTTTTTTTCCCAACTCTGCAGCTAAAGGCTGTGTTTTAGGGAGTGTTAGCACAGGGTGTAATACAGTGGGTTTGTAATTGCAGTATGCCCGTATGGCAAATTAGTCCCTATGCTCATTCCTCTACAACTCTGTTTTTTCTTTCCTTGCCACATCCTTTAGCTACAGACCCTCCAGGTAGAAAGCTCTGTTGTGAGTTATTATGATGATGATTATTGAATGCCAAGCAGCGATGTCCCTCTCCATCAGGAGTTGCAACCAGCTGCGTGGAGGAGCGGGGCAGTGTCACCGCTTCTTTGCTTGATACATCTGCCCTCTTTCTGCTCCTACGGTCTCAGCCTTAGGCAGCACTTCAGCAGCTCTGTCCTGAGGAGAGCCCTGCCTGCCGGTTCAGCTAGGTCTGCTGAGGTCATCTCTGCTCAGGACACTGCCGCTGCTTGCTGAGTGATGGTAACCTTCAGGTTCAAAGTTAGACCTGAACAGTAAATCATTAAATCAGCCAGACTGGGTGTTAAATCTCTTTTAAAAAGCAAACCCTAGTAGAGTATCACATTCTCCTCACTTGTTTCTGGTTATGTGTTGGCTGTAGTATCTTAAGTACAAAGAAGGGTTAGATTGAGCACTCTTGAATCAATGGTGGAGAGCTTCTGGAAGAGAAGAGTGTGTGCACCTGTGGAGTAGGTGATCTCATACTGAGGAAGCTGATGGAAGTCATTACTAGGCCACTCTCCATCATCTTTGGTAAGTCGTGAAGAACAGGAGAGGTGCCTGAGGACTGGAGGAAAGCAAATGTCACTCCAGTCTCCAAAAACGGCAAGAAGGAGGACCCGGGTAACTACAGACTGGTCAGCCTCACCTCCATCTCTGAAAAGGTGAGGGAACTACTTATCCTTGGTGTTGTCTCTAGGCATATCAAGGATAAGAGGGTCATTAGGGGCAGTCAACATGGCTTCATCAAGGGGAAGTCATGCTTGACCAACCTGATAGCCTTTTATGAGGACATAACCAGGTGGATAGATGATGGTAGTGCAGTGGATGTGGTCTTATCTTGATTTCAGTAAAGCATTTGACACTGTCTCCCACAACATCCTCGCAGCTAAACTGAGGAAGTGTGGTCTGGATGATCAGGTAGTGAGGTGGATTGTGAACTGTCTGAAGGAAAGAAGCCAAAGAATTGTGGTCAACAGGACAGAGTCTGGTTGGAGGCCTGTATCTAGTGAAGTCCCTCAAGGATTGGTACTGGGACCAGTACTATTCAGTATATTCATCAATGACCTGGATGAGGGAACAGAGTGCACTGTCAGCAAGTTTGCTGATGATACAAAACTGGGAGGACTGGCTGACACACCAGCAGGCTGTGCTGCCATTCAGTGAGACCTGGACAGGCTGGAGAGTTGGGCAGGGAGAAATAGAATGAAATACTACAAGGGCAAGCGTAGAGTCTTGCATCTGGGCAAGAACAACCCCATGTACCAGTATAAGTTGGGGACTGACCTGTTGGAGAGCAGTATAGGGGAAAGGGACCTGGGGGTCCTGATGGACAGCAGGATGACCACAAACCAGCAATGTGCCCTTGTGGCTAAGAAGGCCAATGGCATTCTGGGGTGTATTAGAAGGGGTGTGGTTAGTAGGTCAAGAGAGGTTCTCCTCTCCCTCTACTCTGCCCTGGTGAGGCTGCATCTTGAATATTGTGTTAATTTCTGAGCCCCTCAGTTCAAGAAGGACAGGGAACTGCTTGAGAGCATCCAGCGCAGAGCCACAAAGATGATTAAGGGTGTGGAACATCTCCCTTATGAGGAAAGGCTGAGGGAGCTGGGTCTTTTTAGCTTGGAGAAGAGGAGATTGAGGGGTGATCTTATTAATGTTTATAAATGTGTAAAGGGCGAGTGTCAGGAGGCAGGAGCCAGGCTCTTCTCTGTCTCAACCAACGATAGGACAAGGGACAATGGGTGCAAGCTGGAACATAGGAGGTTCCACATAAATGTGAGAAAAAACTTCTTCACGGTGAGGGTAACAGAACACTGTTGTGGGGTCTCCTTTGGAAGCATTCAGACCCCCTTGGACATGTTCCTGTGTGACCTGATGTGGGTGATCCTGCTCTGGCAGGGGGATTGGACTAGATGATCTTTTGAGGTCCCTTCCAGCCCCTAACATTTTGTGATTCTGTGGTTCATTCTCTTATCACCAGCTGCTGGGTTTCATGACATTTTACTTTTCCCCCATTTTAACAGGGAGATGCATGTTTTTTCCCACTCTTTTTCCTTGTCCCCACAAGTGCATGTATGGGGAGGTGTAGAATGGGTTTTACTTATAGGTGGAATAATTCTGTCATTAAAATGTTAGTGTTAGTAAAATATTACTAGTATCTCATTGCTTAAAAGACTAGTAAAAATCTATGTTATTCCTGTAACACACTCTGCTGTCTTTTGCAGAGGAGGAGACACAGAGCTGTGGTGTGACAGAACTAACTCAGTGGTGAGAATGTTTAAGTAGCAAATTAAATTCTTGTGGCTTTTTAGGATTTATACGCTGGAGCCTGGTGGCCAGGTAGCAGCACTCTGCTTCAGCTGCTGTGGCATGTGCTGGACTGCTGTGCTCGGGACATGCTCTAGAGAAATGATGCAGCACGTTACTGATCTTCAGGTGGTTATCTGTCCTTGTTCTGATGCAGCTGGCATGTGATATCAGAGGGATAGAGTCTTCACACTGGAGGAGGGTGTGGGTGGGTGTAGTGGGTGGGGTGGGTGTTATGAAATAATCAAGAGTGCAACATTTGAATGGCCATTGCTTTTGTGCTGGTAAACCTGCAGTGCTCTTTGTGCTGAGTGGGTGCTAGTGTTTCATGCCTCACTGATAACTGTTCTGTACTTTTTGCCCTTCAGGGAAGGCAGCAGCTGAAAGTCGTAAGAAGTGGTGGCATGTCCCGTGGGAATTCCTGTCTTCGAGTATACATCTAGATCTCTTTGGCTGCTCTGTCTCTGCTGGAGGCTTCCTATCTCTTCAGATGAGATTTAATCCCTGTTAGAAATAGAGGTGGTGGTCTGCGTCACATTGCTCTGTAGCTTGGCTTTTTATCTCCCAGCTATTGGAATAGGGAAGAGTTTAGCAAGTAACCAAGAGAAGCTAGCAGTTGCAGTAGTTAATGGTTGACATTCTCCAGCCCTGCCTTCTTTCTGTAAAGAAGGGCAGGGTGGATCCAGGCATTTGGATCACAAGGAGGGCTATGTGGCCAGCTCTCTGGGATCCTGGATGTGGCTCAGCGTGGGAGGGCGTGCTGACCAAATAGCAACGTGGCTTTCTCAGGAATGCCAGTGTTTCTATAAGTGGACACTGGAGCCTGAAATGAACTTTTTCTACCCATTTCATCTGATACTCCCTTCCCAGCCATACAGCAAAGGCAGCTCCTCCGTCTCCTTTACAGAAGCTTCTGGGCTATGTTCTGTGGAGGCTCCACTGGGGTTAAATGAATGACTGCAGTGTTTTTGCTTGGAGTGGCTTCCCTGTGGTACTCTCAGGACATGCCCTGCAGTATCCCCTGGGGCTGGCTGTGTTAGGTGACTTGGTAGGTCCTTGACCAGAGTATTGTATCCTGACTGAGGATTCCAGCAGCAGCTGAGATAGCTGTCTCTTCTGCTTTACTCTTACCTACTGCTGTTGTTTTGCTGTGTTGCATTTCTCTCACACTAAACTGGGGAAGGTGCATTTAAGTCTGAGAGGCCCTGAATAACTTGTATAAAGAAGTAGTCTTCATCATAGAGCATTGCATCATACTAAGCAATATGAGATGATGCCACAGAAGCAGAAGTGTGATAAGGAAGCTTGCCTTCCAGAAGAGCTTTGGTTGTGCAAGTGCAGTTTGAAAAAAATACATTATCTCTCAAATCAGTGGGAGAGTGAAAAAGAGCCTAAGCCCTATCTCATCACAAGCCCTTGGTCATAGGTTTTTTTGTTTTGTTTTGTAACTTGGGTCCTATCGCTTCTTAAAACACTGCAAGAAAGGTGACTAAGCTGTGGTTTGTAATCATTTGCGTATGTTGGCTTCCTGACTACCTGGATTTCGACACGCTTTTTGAGTTTTGCTTTCAAGTGGTATAGAAGAAGCATATTCTGGCCAGCAATCCAAACAAAAGTATACTGGATAGGAACTGTCAGCTTCTGTTTTACACAGCTCTTCAGTTAGGTGGTTTCAATTCTACTGTAGCCTTTGGTATAGAAAGGCAGCTGGTACCTGTGCTGACAGCGGAAGATAAGGAAGCCAGTGTGCAGCAGGAGTCACAGGGTGTGAGAAGGGGGTGACTGGCTGCTCTCTGCATATTGTGATAATGTGAGTTGTAGGATCAGAAAGTTTAGCTGCTCCTGTGAAATGTCATAGTTACAGCATGCAAGGCACCTGTAGTTAGAAAAGGAGGGAGGACCACAGGGCAGAGCTTTGACATGTAGACAAGAGTAGAAGTTGCCCGGAACTTTGGAATATGTACCTGCCAAAGAGTTCCCTGCGTGAATGGAGATCCAGGTCTGATGCATTTAATTATGTTGACAGAACTGTTGGAGAAGCATCTGGCACAGATCTTGTATGTATTGAGCTTGGTTCAAAGTTCCCCTCTCTTGTACATTTAAAAGCATCATAGTGAGAAGGAGAGCCCTTACTTTCATTCCTGTTCGTAAGGGCTTTTCTACTGCACGTTGTTCAGATCCAGCAAGCTGCGCAACTTCCCGCTGCTCCCACCTGTCAGATGTGTCCTTTTCCCACTACCAGTTGTGTTCTGCATCTTGGCACTGATTTGCTCTAGAGGGTAGCTGCTGTGGGCTATGTGGCTCCCTGATCTAGTGTCATCTGTTACTGAGCAGCACGGATGTTGCTATGTGTGGCTTATGTGTTTTGTCTGTAAGATTTTTTTGAGGCAACCTATTGTGGTGGTTATCTGAGATAAGTGTTTCTAGAAGAACAGTAGTTGCAGTGTGCAGGCTTGCTTGGTTGACTTTTCAGCAAGAACCTTGGTTTCCCTGGTGATGATATTTTCAAGTCAGTTGTCATCATTAATTTGGGGAATCTTGGTACCTGAAGTCACTTGTATTGGAATCAAATAAAATTAAAAAAACCCAATCAAACAGACCCCCCAAAACCATTTCTACTGCTGTGTCTGGAGAAGACAATCTTGAAAATGTGAAGCCCTGAAAGCTTAAATGTATCTGAGGGGAAACAGGTAAACCAGTGTGTACTGAAGGACTGAGTTGTTAAAACAATTGAAATTGATCAGTCATTCTCCTCCAGAGCATGGCTGTCCTTCCAGTTGTTTTAGAGGATTCCTTGGTTGATGTGGATCTTGAGGGTTACAGGTAGTGCTGTGCCTTGCAAATAAATAGTTCAAGATTGGTACTGCACCTCCCCAGTCTTAACTGCTCCCCTGCTTTCAGGGGCAGTGGAGAAGGCTCCATTAGAAATGGAGGGGTGGCCCATGGGGAACTGGGTTTGTGTGACCCTCGGAAGGCTTTTGCCGGTGGCTCCGTGTGGGTGGCTCAGTGTAGGGCTGCCAGGAGGCCAGTCTTTGGCACAGGTGAAGTGTTGTGCTTTAAAACATTGGATTTGATAGAGTTTCACAAACTTCCTTCAAAGAGAAGTTTGCATTGGGTAGTTAGATTGTCCTGTTTCTGTTCTCCAGGCTGATCTGGGGTTGTGGCAGTGTGGGTGCTGTATGTGAAAGATTGAGTTCCAGGTTGACATGTGTGTGGGCCCTGTTAAAAGTCACTCTTCTGGGGAGTAGAAAGGTAGAGTAGCTCCAATGGTGTGTTGACAAATGCAGTGAGCTCTCTTTGAGAGCATGTGAAGCCCTTGATAATTTTTTTTTTTTTTTTTTTTTCCCCCAAAATCCTTTCCTTTGGAAAGGTACAATCAGAACAGAGGACCATCTGGCCTAAGTCAGGCCAAACTTGTCACGCAGCCCCAGGCCACTCAGTGACAAGTGCCAAGGTAAAGACAGTAAAAAAGGAGTGTATCCTTCTAACTCTCCAAAGACTTAGCTTGGGAACTTGCTGAGACTGTGCTGAAATTACAATGTCTGAAAAGCCCGTTTTATTAATGTTTATCAATGCGTAAAGCTTCTGTCTTTTGATTGCTACAATTTCTGCCCATTTACCCAAACCAGTGACCTGCTGGCCCTGGGGTTTCCTAGGTCTCATGCCTGTGGTGGGTCTCCTAAAAATCCACATGACTTTTCCCTTCATTCCTGATTTGAGTATTTGGTAACAGAGCAGTGTAGCAGTTTGGTGTGTTTGTGTGTGAGTCAAGTGTGTTTTCTGTTGACTTGTTCTTCTGAACTCCTGGATGAATACCATCTGGTCCTGATGCCTTGTAGGATAAATTAGTTGAAATACATTGATTAAGATCTTCCACAGATAACATTTCATGTTTTTGCTATGCAAAGAGGTTCTGTTGATGTGGAAACCTCCCATAAATACCATGTTATGAACACTGGTGCAAGTCTTCATTTAGTTCTCCTTCTTTCTCTAATGTTCTCCTTCCACAGTGATTATCTTTTGGCCTTACAGACTTTCTGTCAGGCTTCCTGATTTTGCTGTGTTTGAAGAGTTTTGACTTAGTTTGTAAAGATCTTCTAGAGCCTCTTTTGGCCTGCTTATGATGCTTTAGTTTGGTCCAGCTTGTTGTCTTTTTTTGCTGTTCTTGGTGGAATAATGTCCAGTTTTTGAGTTGGGTGTTAAGTATTTATTTATTTAACACTTAACTCTGTTTCCTTTATTCCATTCTAAAGTCTTTTGCTAATATTCTCTAGGCTTACACTGAGTCCCTGATGAAGTGTCTTCGTACAGTCTTAATGCCACTTGCAAGCGTTTAATTTCTTTGGCCTTTCTTTTAATTTCCTTTTAACAAGCTTCTTTCCTTTTTGGCAGCTCCCTCTTGAGAGTTAAATAGTGCCATGGTGCCTTGGAGGGTGTGGGGGTTTTTGTCACTGCTGAATTTGAGTGCAGTACAGAACTGTTCTGTAATATTGATCACGGTCACACTGTGCTGCTCTAGGTCTAAATCACAAATTGTGCTGCCTCTTATAGGTTCTCCTTAGAAGAGAGTATTTATGGAATCCAAAAATGCAGTCTCTGCATCATCCCTGTCATGACGCTTACTTAGCCTGCAAGGGCATTGTCGAAATTTCTCACTGTTGTATTTTTAGTGCCTTTGTAGCATCTCTCTTTCTATCTTTTAACACTTCAATTGATCTTCTGGGTTTGGTAGCCTCTTCTGTCAATATTTGTGCTTGCTTATGGAATTTTATAGGACTTGCATATTCCTGTTGCTGACTCTTATTTTTCTTTAAGGTGGAGACCCTCTACTCCATCGATCACTTACAATTTTTAATGCTGATACTGCACTAATTATCTTCCTTCAGCAGAGTCTTGGAATACAAACAGCTAAACTTAAATTGACATCCCATTTTCCATTTCAAGTATTCCACTACATTTATACTGTCATATTAGCCACTTGCTCTTGGCTTGGTTGCCTATTCTTGTATATGCTTGAATCTTGCATATAATGTTGTTGGGAATCATCCTTGACAAAATTAATGTAGGAATTTCCTTCTATCCTTTATCAGCCTTTACAGAATAAGTCATCTGAACAGTGCGCTCTGCTGTAGTTCTTGACCTCCCTTGCTATCCTGTTTTAAAATTACCCCAAAGCCTTCTTAAAATAAAGCGGCAGCAGCCTGGTTCCTGAGGAGAGGCTCTTGAAGATCAGTATAGTGTTGTGTATTTTGGATGTGGGGAGGCTGAATGATGTGCTGAATTTTCAGAATTACAGCCGCCCTATATAGGTCTTGGAGACCTTTCTGCCTGTACAAAGGTTGGAGATGCTAATTTGTACGCTAGTAAGAGGAATTGCACTATGAACTCCAGTGACTGGTCTCTGTAAGGAGGGTAGCACAGGCTGTTGCAGAACCAACCTTGTTTTTACATTAATTTATTTTCCCAGCCCTGACATGAGAGGGGTGGAGAAGGGAGAAAAGTTATTTTTCCCTTGATGAGGCATCTTTAAATTTTTCTAGTTAACTGGTTACAGTGTTGTCTGTTGGGCTGATGGTGACATGGGCACTGGCCTGCTGAGAACCAGGCTAAACATCTCATTGTGAAAGATAAAGTATGTGCTGTATAATATTATTTGTGTTGTTGAGAGCTTGTCTTTTTTTGCTAAAAATGGTAGGAATAATCCAGGCTCTGAGAGTATGCTCCAGAAAATCTTCAGTTTTAGTCAAGGGGCCTCATCTTCATGGGATTAATAGCATCAGTTGCTCTGAAATATAAAAGGTAGCTCCTATTGCTATGATTGCCGTTTTTCTTTTAATTTTTTTTTCTTCCCTTCTACCACCTAGTCTTTCTCAAAGGTTTAACAAAATCCTAATGGATGAAAGTGGTTCATTTTTGGGGAGGGGAAGAGAGAGGGCAAAACATCCATTTATCGTTAGAAAAATTGTTCAGGCCTTCTGAAAGGACAGCAGCAGTGTCCAAGAAAGCTGAGTAAGTCTGTGTCCCACTGGGTAAGCAGTGACTGTAGGCATTCCCAGTAAAGGATTTCCAAACAGTTTGCAAAACAGATTCTCAATACCCTCTCTGCCAGGTATGGCAGATCCTTTTTCGGGAAGCAGAAACTAGAGTGAGACCTGAAAAGAGTAAATCTTGACTGCGGTCCTTGGGAAACAGATCAGAGGTGAGAATAAAGCAAGGATCTCCCCTCTCCTGTTTTCGGTTAGCTGCAGTTCAGCAGCTCATGGGATTAGCATGTGATTGCAGAGAGCAGGAAGCCAAGAAGCACCTAGCACAGGAATCCAGCCCAGTTCTTCCAGGAACGAAGCAGTGATAAGACAAAGGAGCAATTTCCAGGAAGGTGTTTTTAGCTCTTATCTGGTAAAGGGTGGAAGAGCACATGTGAGACCTGGTATGTAAGAGCTAGCAGGACTCTTCCTTCAAATGGAAAGGAGCAATGTTGAGAGTCTTTTCCCCAAAGCCTGAATGTTTGGGAATGGTAAAGAGATAGAAGGGAAGCCCTGTGTGGTTGTGTCCTGTGCTGAGCAGGCACGCTGGAGATACAGGCCCATGCTTTGGCTGCAAGCAGGGCAAAACAAACACGGTGCATAGACAAACGGGCTGCTGCTCTCTAGAGGCTATCTCTGTCAGCATCTGTCTTCGGTGCAGTTGCCTTTTCTGTGCAGCTGCAGGTTTGTTTCCTTTGAGCAGAGAAGGGGTAGGTGTGCAATTTAATGAAGATCAGAGCTCGAAGCCTCTAAGACAGCTGCTAGTTGTGCTTACGGGTAGTCAGCAAGACTCAGGGGTCAGCAGGCATTGCAGAGGAGGAGAGCAGGCCTGCCTCACTGAGATGAGAGGCTGGGAATAGGCCATGTATGAACAAAGCTGAGCTCTGGCAAGTTTAGCCCTGTGTCTGAGGCTGCCTGTGCTGTGTTAGTGTTAGGAAGGCTTTGCCTTCCTAATGGCCACTTGAGTTTCCTCATAAGCTTTTTCTGTCCTTGACTTGCTATCTAGGACTGCACAACTTGTGACTGTCCTCAGTCCATTTAACCGACCCCTGAATGTTCTCGTTCCCGATGGTGCCCTGAGACAGTGGGGCACACCTGTAATCTCTTGTTGACTCTTCCCACCAGTTCCCTGTGGTGTCCCAACACCAAGAATGAATGTGGCAGAGGTGACTATTGCTGATCCTGACCCAGGCTATGCTGGGTCCCAGTGGAGGGCACTGTTTGACACAGGAGAAGTGTGGCCAGATGTGGTTGAAACAAACTTTTTTATAAGCTAGATAAGGTGTCTGAGTCTATCAGTTCTGTTAGAGACAGGAAAAATGCTTGTGCTTCAAAAATCCACCAGCTGGATGGAGGAGGAGGGAGTTTGTGGAGAATTTTCTGGGTCTGGATGGTAGAAGTGGATTATTTATTTATTTTATCCCAACTACCATATATGGCACCTGAAATGTATTTGTTCTGTGATCTTGATCCTGGCCAGTGAGTAGGTCTTCTAAAACGAGTCCATTGGCATCCTAGAAACAGGGACATAAGACAGGTAAAGCAAGCAGAAAGCACAAGTTTTTGATAGCAGGCAGCCCAGGCAGTACATCTGAGCTCATGCCTGGGTTACAGGGCTTCTGGGTCATTTTGCTCTGTATGTTGACATGCTTGGATGTGGCTTGTGGATGGCATAGTCCTTTCCTTTCTTAGTCCTTTTTTTCCATACATGTAGAGTAATAGACCCTTTCCAGGGCCTATGAAGACATAGAGGATGGAGAACCCTTTTGTAGGGCAGCAGTTGGCTAGTGGTGGTTTCCTGCTGCGGTTCAGTCATCGGTGATGTATAAACAGTATACTCTTCAGTCCCTTATCCTGGAACAGCTGGTCATGGTGGTGCTAATTGATTCCCATTGATCTAATGTTTCTTGTAAAGAAATGGTAAATGAATGTTCTTAATGTAACTATATTCTCATTTCCACGTTTTGCATACTCCTACCTTCTCCCTTAGTGTGATGAGGGCAATGGCTGTATAGAGGCTGTGTTGGTGTAGCATGAATAACCACTGTGGGTGGGTTTATTTTTTTTGATGCTGCTAGTCTGTACTGGTTCAGCTAGCACTGTCCTGGTACTACTGTCAATGCTTTCCTGTCTCCAGGCAAATGGTACAGCCTGAAAAAGAGATTGGAAGTCTTTGTTTCAAGCAAGGATGAGAATGGCTGCACGGCCACTCTTTCTTGGGGTGCTTTCTCAGTCCTTGCATCTGTTGGAGGCTCTTGTATGTGCCTTGACACGCTTAAGAACAGCAAAAATAGTTTTAAATCAGGAAATAGCAAAAAATTAGGGTGTTGCTAAAGAAAATACTACTTTTGCCCCAAACAAAGGTGAATGTGGAGAGCCTTGAGAGCAAGCAAGAGCAGAGCTTGAGCATGGCTCTTTTTCTGATGTCTGGGAGGGATGCAAGTGCTGGGAAGGGCGGGTGTAATGGGTAAATACACAATGCTTGGGAACCAAATGCTAATTTAAAAAAATTGTGGAACACAAAGGGTGCGGGAAAAGTAGCTTTTGAAGGCTCCTCTTGTGTCTACAGTACTTATGAATGTGCTGAGGGCACTTTTGCTCCCACTTGATGAAGTGTGCTCCTAAGCACCAAAGCAGTTAATTCTCCCTTGCATTTGAGGGTGACACTGAAGGTCTGTGTCACTGTCAGTCCCACTTATCAGTGTGTCAAAGCCTGTGCTGCTACAGCTCCTCCTTGCTGTCCTGGAGAAACGCGTGGAGTTAAAAGCCTTGATGTCCTCACTAAAGTGTGTGCTGCCAGTGCAAGAACTCTTCAGCTGGACATGAGGGGCTCTTGGGCTTGGTAGAAGCCAGAGCTGCAGGGATTTCTTCTTGCAGCCCTTCAGAGCCAAGCATTTAATCCAGGGGCAGCTGATAAGCCCCGTCACACATCCTGAATGTTTAGGATACATGCTGTCAGCAGTTCCTTTGCTCTCAACCTTGATGGTTTTTCTAGATTCTCCTGGAGGTCATAGGGTGAATCTTGTCTTGGGAAAAGGCTCATTAGGAAACGATGTCTTAAAGTGGCTGAGCCATATTAATATCTTACTTGTTAGGAGTGGGCAGGTTTCTGTCTCAGACCTTGCACTCATCTGTCTGGAAAATAAATTGGTTCAACTCATTAACTCAGCAAAGAATTGTGGTGGATTTTGACGGTCTTGGTTTCTACCACTTTTAATGAATGAGGTTGGTTTATCCCGTGATGAGGCCAGCATAAGAGCAGGTGCAAGGTAAGGAGTAGGGTGTGTGTGGACAGGAACATAAATACTTGGGGGAGGACAGGGAAAACACAAATTCACTTCAATGGAGGCAGGTATTCATTCTGTTAATTCTTTTGTAAAACCTTGCCTTGAATATCCTGATAGTAGTGAGTGCAGTGGGAGGACCTCCCTTACAGCCTCATTGCAATGGGTAGCTGGCTTTTTCTCTGAATTGTTGGGTGGTAAATATTTTCATCTTGGTTGTGAAATTGGATGAAGCTCAGTTGAGCCCTTACTGAGCATCAGGGGCCTGAGCTGTTGGGTGGTGACAGTGTGGTTCCATGTCACACCTCTGTGTGTCTCCTCTCTCTCCTTCTCAGCTCGGCATTGCTTTGGGCTTTCTGGTGCCTCCAGTTCTGGTTCCCAATGTGAAGGATGAGGAGAAGCTGGCCTACCACATCAGTATCATGTTCTTCATGACTGCGGGTGTGGCAACAGCCCTATTCATCCTCGTCATCATAGGTAAGGAGGGGGGAAACACAAAACCGAGTGGGATTGATAAGATCAGCCAGTGTGTGAGGGACCTTTGTAAATGGACTGGGGACATTATTGGGGGGTGTATCCTAGCACAGAGCTGACAAGGTCATGCAATACCATGTCTTGCTGCTTCAAGCCCTTCACGTGTAGAAGGGAGTACAAGTAGGTGCGAGTGAGCCTGTCAAATTGTTCATTTCATCCTGATTGCCTGTGTCATAAAACCCTGGTATGAGTAAGTCCTTTAAAAGCCAAAACAAATCTTCCAAGGTTCACAGTCATCTTGTTGGCAGACAGGGTGCTGGACCTTGGGTTATGTCTTGGACACGGATACCTCTTAAGAGTAGGGAGGAAGAGGCAGACTACATGGCATCACAGGAACAAGCTGTTCCCAGAAGAAAAAAGTAATTGGTTATGAATGGAGAGAAAGAAGCATTAAGGACAGTAGCAGGACACCAGAGATGCAATTCCCCAGTTTAACTTGTGAAGTGGAAGCCAGATCTTTAACATGAAAGTTTGGCATGCTCACTGGAGAGCAGATCTCGTCTGCTGAACTCCATGTAATTTCTTTTTTATAGGCTTCTGTTGCCAGCTTGTTCATGTTGCCTGCTGGCTGAATCAGTACAGGCTTTGAAGAATCTAGGGCAGGAAATAACACTAAAATAGTCTGTCTAGCACCTGGTACAGCAGTATGGCCTGTGACCAGGATTTCTGGATGCTACTTTAACGCTAGTTAGGGGCAGCAGGTGGCTTGGCCAGCCTAAGAAGTGCCAGGCCTGAAATAAAACCTGGCATAGGTAAGTGCTCCCCAGGCACTGGGCACTGCAGGACACCAGGCCACTTCTGACAGCTGGCTTTTCCCATTCCACTTTTGTATTTATAGTTCCACACAACACTTTTGCAGCTGGCTGACCGTCCTGCTGGAGACAAAGGCATTAGTAGTCCTGAGAACTCTCTTGTTGCTGCCAGACACTCCCTAGACACAAAGCTAATTGATGGTGTTTCCTCAGTGTCAGGAGTTACTATTGGAGAGGCCCTGTTATCTCCTGTTCCTGAATAAGTTCATGCATGGAGATCAAAGCTTAAGGACAATGATATGTTTTGTACACTTGGTTTAACTAGTTTCTCGGCAGTCCCTCAAATATCTCTACGTACAGTGTGTGCTCAGGCTCCCTGGTTGCACCATTACAAACAGATGTACTTTGTGTCTGGTTTCAGTCTTCAAAGAGAAGCCTCTGCACCCTCCAAGCCGAGCTCAGGCCTTGATCCAGTCAAGACCAACAGAGGAGTATTCCTATGTGCAATCAATCCTCCGTCTGCTCCGCAATGCCAACTTTTTGCTGCTTATGGTCACTTATGGTAAGGTTTGGCCTTTCTTCTGTGCAGCCAGCACTGCTAGACATGCTTAGCTTCTCCCTCTCTCTCTGTGCTCTGCTGGGGCAGTAACTGGCCTGGGCTGTTTTAGGGGAGCATAAGGATAGCTGTGCTGCTGCAGACCCAGAGTCTTTCTAGCCCAGTAATCTCCAGCAGTGCTTACTACCAAGTGCCTAGGGGAGAAACCAAAGCAAGGCAAAACACGCAGAGGACAATATGCTCCCAGTACTGTTCTCACAGTCTTTGACCGTTTTCTGTTTGGGGGATTACTTTATCCTGTTGTCTTTTTTCCTAGTCAATTAGTTATGTGCAGTGAACTAATCTAAGGGCTTACGTAAGAAATAGATGGAGCCGTGTCTGAGTGCAAGTCACTGAGAGAAAGTAATTTCCCAAGGCGAGGCTATGACTGCCAGGCATCCCAGTGGAGGTCATGTGGAGCATGCAGATATGCAGACTGAGTCAGCTTCCTTTGCTTCCTGCGAAGCAAACGGAAGCAAGGATTGGAGAACATCTATTGCCATCTGTCCTTGCACACTTCATTTTCTGCTTGTTTCTCTTCAGTAGCCTTGGACTGTTTTTTCTGATGGCAGTGTGATGTGTTGAATTTGTTCCTGATGTTGAATTGTCATATGGAAAAGTATTTTTCTCTTTAGCAGAAAGGCCATTGTGGTCCATGCCTGGCTGCATAATAGGATGTACCACAGCCAGCTAGCCTGCAGGGAGTTCTGTCCTCACTTCCTATGAGCTTGCTGTGGAAGCTTCTCAGTGGGGAAGTTAAATAGTACTGTAAGTTCTGCTGTTCTGCCAGAAGTTGTGCCTAGAAGACTTGGTGGATGAGTAGCCAGGTTGGAGAGAGTGAGATGGTGGCTTTGTACTTGCTGAGGGTGCTAGTGGTGCTAGAGGTCTTAGAAGCTGTTGAAACCTCTTCTCATTTCTCAGTACAGCAGTCTTCTAGAAATGCCCCTCTCAGGTCACCCTTAAGCTCTTCTGGTTTGCATTGCAGGTGCTGGTTTTTGGGTTGGATTTTATTTATTTATTTATTTTTCATAGTGCATGATATCCTCTCAGAAAGTGGGGATGGAAAATACATCAGGCAAACTGTGTCTAGAAGTTGTCATCTGCTCAGTTTGCACTTACTCTTCAGGGAAAAGAAAGAGGAAAGCATTTGTTCTAACAGGCATAAACAAGTCCTAGAGGAGAGAGAAGGGCTCTGAGTACGAAGAGCATTAGAATCTGAGCTCTCTGGGATAATTCCCTTCTGGCAGTCACAAACTGTGGAAAAAGTGTTCAGTGGCTCATAATTCAGTCTCTCTCCCTGCTGGTCTGAACATTTATTCTGTTCCTCTCTGTCAGCCTCATGTCATCTCCAGCTTGACTTGAGATGGTGATTGTTACTCAGAGGGAACTATGCAGTGAAACTTTTATTTTTGAACTAGTCTGGCTTTCAAATGGGGACAGTTTTTCCTGCTCAAGTCAGAAGTTATGTTGGTCAAGATTTAAAACATCTGCGGCCACATGAGTGCAACTGAGTCATCTTCCCTAGCTAACACAACGGTACCTGCAGCCTCACTTAGCTTTTGTATTAGCATGGGGTGTGTCCGGGGAGAGAAGGGGGAAACCTGCTGCTTGCTTGGCTCCCCTGGCTGTAGGAAGAGTGGAGGCCCTTTCTGCAGACCTCTAAGGTCTTGTTATTACTAGCAGCTACCAATACCTTTCCTATGCTAAGACTTGCAGTGCTGGAAACACTGGTGGCAGTGTGGGTATGTTAGTGCTAGTGAACTGTTTTTCAGGAAAACCCTCAGAGAGCCTTTTCCCAAAGGCCACTGGCACTGCTTCCTGAAAGCTGAGGTATGACACAGAGTGGACGTTAAGAAACTCTTGAGTTTATTGGATTGGGCTCTGCACTGGAAAGCATGTTGCTACTGGGAGGCAGTAGGCAGGAAAAGGGTGGGAAAGCCTGTGAAATGCTGGTGGAGTGGGAGTGATGGGACAACCCCAAAGAATCAGCATTTGGAAAGGTGATGGGGCAGTGAGGAGGCAGGGCAGTGAGATCTGCATAAAGACCCATTGTCCTGGAGGATGATGAATGTGAAGAGGAGGAAAGTCAATAGTCTGTCATGTAGGCAATAGGCTGCTTAATTATAGAAGACTTGGATTCTAGTCTGACGCTTAATAAGGGCTTCTTTTAGAGCCATAGGCAATAAATTTCCCCTTTCTGGCCTCTGTAGAATAGAGGAGAGACTGTGAGGTCTCGCAAATGTTCTTCTACAGCACATTACAAGAAAATCATGGTAACTAGCTAGTGAATCGGGTGAAACTTGACCTTTAGAGGTCCTGCTCCCAGTTACTAGTTCTGGTTTTCCTCATCTGCATAGGCAGATGAGCACTGCCCCCTTGGAAACAATACTTGCCTGTTTTATTGGCATTCAAACAGCTGTAATTCACAGAGAAATTTCACTGTGCAACTGTGACCTCTGAAATGCCTTCAGCTTTTGCCAGCCCTCACAAATGCAAATTCGGCACATTGTCTTGATTCTTAGAGTATTTTGCCTGACTTTGGTGCCAAGTGTTGCTGCCAACTCTGCATAGCTCTCTGCCTAGCTTAGGAGCTGTGGCCCTTCTCTCTTTTGGAAATTGCATGCATCACAGAGCTGCTATGAAGCTGGCATCCTGACAGCAGCAGCTACCAGAGCAGTGTCTGGCTGTCCCCCTAAGGCTGCTGTCCTCCTGTCTGGGCAAGAAGTAGAGGTACCCTGGTGACTGGTCTGTGTTTTTGAAGTGAAGCAGTAGCAGGCAGAGGGATGGTGCTGATCTGCCTTGCTCCCTTGTCCTGGCACAGCAGTTCGTTGTGTCTCCTAGTGAGCAGAGTGCTTCAGAGGTGGAGATAGGATGTAGCTGCTCTTTTGGGCTCTCTTGCCATAGCCAAGTGTTGCAAAGAGCCAGCATTGAAGGCTGGAGGGTGCCTCCTTGCTGTGGCATCTCCAACTGTTCTCTCCTCTCTCTGGCTGCTCGTCCTGCTGGAGTTCCCAGCCTTTCCGAGTAACTCTTGGAAAGGATTGGGAGGATTCTTCCTGCCTAAAGAGCACGTCACTAGGCTTATTGGGCTATCCTGTAACCTCCTGACACATGCTTTTGGAACAGGGAGCATTGTCACAGGCAAGTGGCTCATCTGGGATCACTCAAATAGAATCTGTGTTCTGCACGACGAAGCTGTGAAGCGAGCTCAGAGATGGTGTGTGAAAGAAGTGTGATGTGTCCCCCATCTGCCAATCTTGCAGTTCCTCAGAGTGCTTCATTTGTAGGGCAATAGGTATCCAGTGTCCTAGTGGGCTAGGTGCAGGATTGCTGAGTATTTCAGGGTCAGGGCAGCTGGAGGACTTAGGGAAGCTCAGGGTTTTGTTCCCTTTGTCAAAGCTCTGCACACTAGACTGACTGCACTTCTCTATCATGCATTGTGGTGTTTCTGCATTTAGCTGAGGCTGGAAGAGGAAAGATAGGAAGTGGGAACTTGATATGTATCTGTTCTGTCAGGATTTCAGGCATCTGCCAGAGTTCTTAAACCCACCTCTCCTTATGGAACCTATAGATGTGTGAGCTACAGTGGTGAAATCTGTGTCCCCATCCCTCCCCCCATCAGTATGACTGAAGCCTTGAAGAGAAACTAACTGCAAATGTAAATGACTTTCTGAGAAGAAAGTTGCACAGGCTGTTACAGACCTCGCACACCTGGGGAAGGTTTCTCAGTATCGCCCAAGGTGAGAGTGTAGCCGTTGCGGTACTGCTAGTCCAGCACCCATGTGGATGTTCCTGTCTACTAGAAGCAAAGCTCTTGGTTTTGTCCCCTTAGGGAAGGCGTTTAACTCAACCAGAGTTGCATGTGAGCTGAAGGAAAGTGTCTGAATGGGGCTTGACCAGTATCACCCCAACAGTTTCCATTCTCACCTTGGGTGATACTGAGAAACCTTCACCAGGTGGCTGATGCCTGTAACAGTTACTCTAACTTCCCTTTCAGAAAGACAATTACTTTCACAGTTGGTTTCTTTTTTTTTCAGGCTTCAGTGATGTCTTTTAAAATGCAAGACTTTTCCCATGCAGAGACACACACCAGGTGCCTGGGGGAAGTGCTGTCTGTGCTTCACCATCGGCTCTGCTCCTACTCACCTTCTGGTGATTCTGGGCTTGGAGAGGATGGTTTTTACCAGCTTTCAGCAGAGAGAGTGCTGTCAGGGTCTTCTCTGGGAGGGAATCACACAGGTCAATGGTACTGGTGTTAACTGCATCCCAGGTCCTTGTTAAAGGTGAAGTGCTGAGGCAGGTGCTTTTCTGGTGTTTTACTGTGGCTGGGGGGAGGAGAAAACTCCAATGATAAAGAGGGATCTGCCTGTGAGGAAGGATTGAGACTTGCAAGACCTTTCGGTACCAGAAACGTGCACAGCCCTCCCTTTAGCTGCTAAGGTGAGAAGCATCCTGAAAATGCAGGATGCTTTCTCCTGTATGCTGAGATCTGTCTGTCCTTGGTCTGCATTTGTTTCAGTAACCCATGTCTAGCCAGTCTGGCTGGCTCTCCTGAAACTTGGCACCCTTGCTATGGATTGCTACTCCCAAAGATATCTGCATTTCTACCCTTTCACTCCAGCAAGAGAGTAATAGGCTCTGAATGTGCTGCCTTTTTATCCCCCTCTCAGGTCTGAATACAGGTTGTTTCTACGCCCTGTCCACTCTACTGAACCGCATGGTGATCCATCACTACCCAGTAAGTGCATCCAACATCACAGCCCTCTGATGCTTGCTGTTGTCCTGTGCTGGCTGCCAAAGGGGAATCTGTGAGAAATGCAATGCCACAGGACTTCTGGCTGGCTTTGGCACAAGTTGGCTGGCTGGGAGGAAAGCATTGGTTCCTTCAGTTCTTTATACCACCCCGTGCAAAATCTGTGAAGTTCTAGCAAAGTCAGCTCCTTTACACACTAAATGACACAGTTTTCCTCGAGAAATTCTTCCAGCAATTTCTTCCACCCTGTTCCTGACAGTGGTTTCTACCAGGTCACCTGTGCCAAGAGGCTGCCCACACTCGTGCACTGATGGCAGATGGGTGAGGTGCCTCAGTAGCTGAGCTGCTGTAGAGCTTACTTCTGGCACTGTGTGCCAGGGAGCTCCTTTTCATGCTGCTTTACAGGGGGTCCCAATGCTTCCTGGTTTATCTGGCCCATATCCCAACACCAGACAGCAAGCTTCACAGGGTTTATGCTGACTCCTCTGAGAGTGTCTGTTCACACTGAACCGTATTCACCTTTTTCTGTAGGCTGGTCCAGAGAAGTGCAGAACCACTTTTCTTCATGGGCCAGAATAGGGCACTGCATTGGTTCATAGCAAGCCCAAAAGTGTTCTTGCAAAGGCAAGTTCTGGTTAGTGTGTTAGCAGAAGACATGTATGGCATACTAGAAAAAGTGGTCCGTCTTCCTCTCTGAGTTCTGTGCACTTTGTTTCTTGTTGGCTATGACTTGGCTCTTGCATTTGTGTGAGTGTGTGTGTGTCTCGCCACAGGGGGAGGAGGTGAATGCTGGCAGGATTGGACTCACCATTATACTGTCGGGGATGGCTGGGGCTCTGATCTCTGGCATCTGGTTGGACAGAACCAAAACCTACAGGTAAGTCCCTTATTTGCCTCTCTGCCCCTAGTGATGTGGTCTTCCCTGCTGCTTTGCAAGGAGCAACCCTTTGCAGTTGCAGATCAGCAGTCCAAGGACTGAATCATTGGGAAGGTTTGTAGGGGAAAAAGTAATGGTTCTTCAAAAATCCTGTTAGTCTAAAGTGGAATATGAAGCTGTGTGTTAGTCTGCACTGGGCCCATACGAGATCTGGTTCTAGTGGTCCTTAGGGAGGCACAGGGCTAGGATGAGGTGGCCCAGCAGGTGCTTTGCCAGGGATGAGAGAGTTCTTGGCACAAACAGAATCAAGACTGTACAAGACAATTTCTCAGCCCTTACAAACCAGCTTCTGTGAATCTTTGGCTTGATGAAAGGCACATTGAATCCATCGCCCAGGGGCATTGCCTGAGGGCACATTGCTGTATTTAGGGCAGGCATAAGGGATATTAGGGTTGCAGCTGGATCATCCCAGGATTTTGCCTGCTGGGTTGGGACTGTAGACCTGGCCAGCATACCCTGCCATCTGCAAAGGGACAGCCACAAGTCTTTGGGTGTACTGCAGCTCCCAGTCCTCAGGAACTCAGATCTCAGTGACAGATCTCTGTAGGGTGTCCCAGGGGATGGAGAGTGCCTCTCCAGTCTTATGTTGGGGTCTGTGTAATCAGCTTTTCAGAGTCCTTGCTGGCTTTGAGAACTGTGCTATAACCTGCTGTATGAAAGGGGGCTTTACTAGTGATGTGCTAGTGAGCTGAAGGCAACTTCGGAGTTCTTTTGCTTGCCACAGCTTTTCACTTGAGGGAGTTCCACTTCCATTATCCTACCTGGTATCTTGGGCCAGAAAAGCACGTTCTCATTGTGGGCAGCTTAGACGAAACTGGCTAGCTATGGGCTTGCTTCCTCCGTTCTGAGATGGCCTCTAGTCCTGGCTGTCACAAATGGAGAGGAAGTGGGCTTCTCTAACAAGAAAGAATGGTAGCTGAGGACTCCTGGGGGTGCTGTGAAAGGAGCAGATGACTAAATCAGAGATTGGCAGGTCGCTTGTTGCTGTTTCTAGATCATTATGTGATGCTGAGTAGTTCTCATTTGGCAGTGCTGGGACACAAACACACCTGTTAGGAACGGCACTAGCGAACTGTGCAATGTAACTTATCTCTGTTTCCAGCCCAGGGCTAGTGCTAAGGTGGCCTCTGCTGGGGCAGATGGTCTTCCTGATTCTCCCTAAGTGGAGCTAGGTTGCAGCATGAAGCTGAAAAGCTTTGTGGCTTACCAGGCAGAGCTGGAACTTAAAATTTAGCAGAATACAAGAAGGTAAAGAAACCAACCCAAAACCCAAACTCTGTATTTGTTTCACAGTCCCTACTTTCTTGGAGGGGCAATATAGGTGTGCAGAGCTGGCTGAGAGTGCAGAAAAATAGGTCTATGCCACCCGTGGAATTTTTCCTGCAGACCCCAGGGACTATCTGGGGATAGATTGAGCCTTAGGTGAGGAAAAACACTGCTAAGAATTTGTTCTTCATTGCAGCCCACAAAGTGGATTTCTGTGGAACTAGCAAATGTTTTTTTTTCTGAGTGCTACAGAGTCTTTATTTAGCCCCATTTAAAAGACTATTTATAAAAAACTGTCAAGATGCCAGATGTTCTAGGTAAGTACACTCCCCCTTCACTGCTTAGATAGTGTCAGGAACAAAATGGTAAGCACATGAAAATTAGGAAGGAAAGAAATGTTAAGTCCTTTTTTTAGTCAGCTTGGAGAGAGAGGGAAGCAAATGAATGGGATCCAGCTGTGATTGAGGGGAGCAGGGGGAGGTTAATAACAGAAGGAATTGCAGAGCTTTACGTGTGTATTTGATCTTTAATGTCCCATCAGCAGTTCCTTGAAAGGGTGAGGCTGTGCAAAGTCAGGCTTTCCCCATCTGTCATGCTCAGGCACCAAATGGCCTTGCATTCTTGGTTTTATTTGGCAGGCAAGTCCCTGCAGCAGCCCCTGCACTGTTCTTATTTTAGGAATTAGCAGGCGCAGATTTGGCCCATACAAATACGTGAGTTACGCTGTGATGAATGAGCGGTCCTAGAGCTGGGGCCTCTAGTGGGATGGCTTGTTGAGAACAGCCCACCTCTGTGGAAGACCACATTTTAACATCAAATTAAATGGTCTCCATGTGCATCCTTCAGGTTCCTGACTCAGAAGAGAGGTGGGGTTGTGACATCTGGAGAAAGCTGAGTATACGTGTTGGTATTTGTAGGAGAGTCTGGTTCACTGTCAGAGGTTTGGAGACTGGACTAATCAGCACTGGATTAATCAGCACTTCTCTTTGGCCATGCTTTGCTTTTAAGGGTAGTGTCACACGCCTTGAGTCCAGCTTGCTCCAGACAGTTCTGTTTGCTGGTGTTTTAAACTTAGGCACAAAGCATGTTAAAATTTGGGGGAGGGAAGAAAGACATGGATGTTAGAGAATGGGGTGCTCGGGTGTCTTCCACTGAAAGGTGAATGCTTTCAATCTAGCCTGGCCTGCAATTTGGGTGGTCTTGTTGTAGCCCTTCTCCAGCTTAGTACTTGTATAGTGGATATACCTTCACCTTGTCCTGCCTTATGTCTTTCTTAAATAATTTACCAAGGCTGTCCTTTTTTGTGACCTTCATACATGGAGGAAGTGGCATAAAAATGAGCGCTGAAGTATGTGGGGGTGGTGAAAACCAAGCCAGTCCTCTCCAATTCTTCCCTTCTGTGGCATCTGACACCTCAGTGTCTTCAGCAGTGAGATCCTCCTGGGAGTATAGGGACAAAGGCCTTTGTTTAGGGTTTTGCGCAGCCTGGAATTTGCTGTCCTCATGGCAAAGCCTGTGGAGGCTATTTGCATCCCAGTCCATATAGCAGAGCGCTCTGGAGCTGCACAGAACATCCCGGTGAGCAGCTCACGTGGCTGTGGCCTCCTCCCTCCCCCTTGATCATTTGTTGCTTCAGACATTGCTTGACTCTAGTGTTTTCACAGCTCCAATACCCTGTGAGTCTGATTCTATCCCTTTGGCTTTCCTCGTCCAAGTGACCTTCTGAGACATGACTGGGCTGGGCCATGCCCATTCCTTACTCTAGGGCTTCCCCTGGAGCTGACTGAACAGCAGGAGTTGTGCTTTCCATTTCAGTTCTGTTCCCTGATGGTGCTGGCCCTGGCTGGCTTTTTTTCCCCAAGGTCTCTCTTTTCTCCCAGTCCCTTGTGTGAGCTCTTTAATCTGCATCTTCAGAAGGGTAGGGAATTGGCTGGGAGGGCAGATGAGTGTCGGGACAGTTTGGGTTCACCTAGGTGACAAGTGTGTCAGCTCCTTCACAGATGTCCCTCTGGCTCTGCTGCAACTGGCGCCTCCATTGCACCAAGTCTCTCTAGAGGCTTGGCAGCCGGTGCCTCTGTGTCACTGCTTCCACCTTGGTGCACTGGGATGCCTTCCCAGACCCCAGATCACAGGGGCAGGTTAACCCCAGTTGTCCTAAAGAGATGTAGCAGGATGTGTAACTTCCAGCCTGCACTCACTGCACTAGTCAGCCTGTTAAGGAGGTTGGGATACCTGTTCCAGACAATGATAATTATCAGTCCCTGTAGGGTCATCATGGGAACAGATTGTTAAAAACCACTGGAATACTGGGTGAATGTCTTCTGTGAATCTGCTTCTCCTCCTTTGCGTGGGGTTTGTTGTTGTTTTTTTTCCTCCCATAAGATATTTATGGCTGTGATAAGAGGCTTATCAAGCAAATCGGGTATTCTTCCATGCCCTGGTGCCTCTAGGGTCACAGAGCATTCTTCTTGTCTTCTAGTGAACACAGAGACAAAGGTCACTTTCTGAGAAATGCCCTGCCTCAGTGTCTTTCCCAGGAGGTTTCTTTGTTTCCCTGTGCTCCTGTGTCTCAGTTAAACTTTTGGGTCTTGCTTGGACTGCTGGGCACTAAATGTCCTTTTTTTTTTGGTCATCAGTGGTAGGCTTAGAGGAGCAGAGTCTTGCTAAAGTATGTTTTAGCAGAAGTCTGCTCGTGTCCTTGAGGCTGTTCCTGCAGCAGGAGTTGCATTCAGGGCTGTCTGTTCCAAGTCCCAGTTAGAGACTGCAGTGAGGCAGTAGTGGCTCAGTGCACAGCTTCAGGGTGCTTCCTGGTGTGGGATTTCCACAGTACTCAAGCCTGGTCCTTGTTCTTTCACAAGGGTCTGTTGATGCTCATTGTCTCCTAGAGCCAGCTAATGTGCGGTAGGTGGGGTACCCGTGGCAAGATTAAGCGGTTTTCTCCAATGTTATCCTCCACTTAGTTCTGCTGTTCCAATGGGGAACACCTTCACGAGCTGCCTGCTTCTGTGAGCCTGCCTGCTCTACTTCTCAGCGGAGGGCTGCATGTTCTGGGAACTTCCTTCTTGCAGCTCGACTAATGGCGTAACATCAACGTGAAACAAAATCCTGACCACAACTGGTCACTACCTCATTCATTGCTTTTGCATGAAGATGAGAGGCAAAGTGCAACTCTTGGCAACTAACAGTGAATCAGGTACAAACTGCTCAGAATACTTGAACCACAAGCCTAGGATACTGGGTGAGATTTTGTGGTGCTGTCCTGCACCGAGACCAAAAATGGCTGTGTGGAGAAAAAAGTAATGAAAACCCCACGTGGCAAGCATCCTCGCTGGCAGAGTTTAGGCTTCTTAGTGCCACAGCCATCTCTTGGAGGCCTGTCGTGCACTGTGTTTTAGTACTGACTGCTGTGTAGTTCAGTGACTCTTGTTTATGGAAGGACTATGCAGTTCAGACTTGGTCTGTGCAGCACAGGGAGCCATAATTCTAGCCTTGATTCCCTTTCCTAGTTAGCACTTTTCCTCCACAGCTGCTTGTCAATGGGTGGGAGGCATAAGAACTCATGGGACACATCTGAGGAACCTCTGCTGAGCGGAGAAAGTTTTTTACCTGCTTTTCTTTCACTTTCTGGAGCTGCTTTCTAAATTCTCTGTCATTCTTTTGCCTCTTCTCCTTTTTCAGCCTCTAGGCTGTGTGCTGGCCATGGAGCAGGTCTCTAGAATGGGTTATAGCAGCAATAAGCAGCCCCTTTATGTTGCCTTCACAGATGACTCTTCTTTTTTTTTTATCTCCATGAAAGCATTAGAAAGAACATAATCTAGAAATGATGCAGCATTGGAGGTGAAGGGATTTGCCTACCCCCGTGGTACAAAACAAAATTACTTGTCACAGCAAAATGTCATTTAGCCTTTCAATACATTAAATGTGTCTGGTAAACCTTTGTAAGCATGGATCGATAATTGCAGTCTGAAATTAGCTTCTCAAGAGTGTTCTTGGGTAAGAACTGATGTATGAGCATGAGCCCTACTAACTTCAGTCATTGCAGGAGTGAGGGAGGACAGAACCTTAGCTGGCACAGTCTAGTGTTATCTGTAGTAATTCAGTGTACTGGAAACATTTTATTAAACAATATAATGCTGTCTGCCTGCTTGGGGTTGGAGTTTTGATGGTGGCCATTTGCATTAAAAAGGGGGGGGGGAAAAAAAAAAAAAAAGTGAAAATAGTTTGATTGTTTAGTTTCTTTAGTAGAATTCCAGGAACTGATACCAAACACATTCTTTAATAGGTTAAGACTAAAATTTGGTAGAAAGTACACAAGTAACTTGTGGTTATGCATTTAACTTCTTCCTAAAAGAAAAAGGCCAAAAAGTTTTATCAACTCTTGTAACTGATCTGCTTTTAAGATCCTGGTGGAATTTGTCAGGCAAAGGATTTACCTTTCTGTCTGTTTGTCCTTCCTTCCATCCCAAAACTATGTATTGTGAAGAGCTGCTTGCTACTTCCTGTACTAGAAAGAGCCTTGTTTTTTGTATGTGGGAAGGATGTCCTTGGTGTTTAGTCAGGGACGACAATTGCTAACATTTCAGTTCTGGTAAATCTGGCCTCAGCTGCTGCACGTGTCTCATGCTGCTGAGCCCGTTGATGTTCTTCAGTGTGGCCAGGCTGCAGGTCTGGCTGTTCCAGGATCCTTGTGGTATACTTCCTGGGCATGAGGTTTCTTTGTCCCCTTTGCCCAGAGACAAAAGCTTGTGGCTCGGCCACCATGGGCTGTGGATCTAGCACTAGCCCTGCTAAACGTTTCTGTGGCTTAAGGGTGAGGCTGTGAAGGCAACCTGGCTTGCACATTCTCTCTTCAAGTACAGTAGGCAGCTTAAAAACAGAAAGGAGGAGCAATGAAAGGTGTTTTGGATAGCACTGAAAAATACAGGCTCATAACACTGTATCAGTGTTGTCACCTCTTCCCTTTGCTTTCCTGCTCGGGAGTGCTCAGTCCCCTCAGCTCCTGCTTATAAGTGTGTACAACTGGTTACAGTACAGAGGGTGCACAAGAAAGATCAACAATATCTTATTTGTCTCTTGTTCTCCCCCTCAGGAGGCACGTACAGTACATGACCAGGGACTTGTCAGCCCATGGTAGAATATGAGTTTCTCAGCTGCCTCATAGGTGCCTCCTTATAGAAGTGATGCCCTGACTCCACAGGGAGCAAAGCCATGTCAATGAGGTAGGGATGTGAAAACCCATAGGTCCTGCTATTGCTTCTCCTGCTGCTTTGCTGTGTCTGCAGGCCCTTCCATGCTTTCTGTCAGTCCAGTTCCTCTGCCTGCTGTAAGGGTGTCAGAGAGCTGTTCAATGGTTTTTAAACTGTGGTTTTTTTGTGTGTGGGGTTTTTTTTGGTTTTTTTTTTAGTTGTTTTTTTTTTTCCCCTTAACCATGTGTTGCAAACTATACCAAGATCTGTGGGCAAAAAGACTAGGACTGGATTAAATCAAACCCTGTCTCTGTTTTTGCTTGCAGACAGACAACACTAGCTGTGTATATCATGTCTCTGGTGGGAATGGTAGTCTACACCTTCACCCTGAGCCTCGGCCACCTCTGGGTGGTCTTTGTGACTGCAGGCATGCTGGGGTAAGTCCATGTGCAGGCTGTATTCCTCTACCTGTGAGCTCCTAGGGGATGAGCAGGGAGGCCAAGGTCATGATGCAGGAGATGCTGGGCAGAGATAGAGCCTGTGTGTAGCTCCTATGTGGTTTAAGGACAAAATGATCTGCTCTTCCCATCTCTCTTGTATGTGTTTTATTAGAATTAGGGACATCATCATGGTCCTGCTCAGCTGCACCTGCCTTAAATGTTCCAGGTTAATCAAGTGAAAGCATCTGGGAAGTGAGTGGTACCACAGCCCCATAGATGACCAATGGTCAGAAATGACAAGTGTCCCCATGCTGGGGATGATGCCACTTAGAGTTACTTGTGGGAGATGTTGCTTTTAATGCTTCATTCTTGTAGCAACTGGCAGCTCCCTGCTGGTCTGTGTCTGTCCCTTGAGGCTGTGGGCAAAGGTACTTCTGGGTAGGGGGAAGACCTGTGCCATAGTGAGGGAGTCAGACAGCTGCTTAGGTTGTGACAATGCTAGGGGAAACATCCTGTGCAACCAGTGAAGCGTCCCAAAAGGGATGTGGACTGTAATGTACCTCTTCAGTCTTCCTTCTGGCATTTGCTGAGTCTTCCTTTCTATGTGTTTCTTTACAGGTTTTTCATGACAGGATACCTTCCCCTGGGCTTTGAGTTTGCTGCAGAGTTGACATACCCAGAATCAGAAGGAACATCATCAGGGCTCCTTAATGTCTCAGCACAGGTAGGTGCACTGTTTTCCCATGGCTTGCCTCCTTACAGGTAGAGAGATTAAATTATAGCTCCCAGTCTTGACTCCTATTTCTTGTCCATAATTACTGTAAAATACTGCAGATCTAACCACCCTGGGACCTGGCTTCTTGAATGATGTTCCTCATGGCATTGCTCTAGTGGCATCCATTCTGCTTCTGCTTAGGAAAATCCATCAGGATGCAAGTCATCTTTGCCTTTTCCAACATTGCTCCTAACAGCATATGACCTGGCTCTTCTCCAGTGAGAGATTGGATTCCAGACTTTAGGGTCACCTGTCTTCCCATCAGCTGCAAGGAGGTGCCTCTGGATATGGTAATAACCAAACTAAAGTTTGGTTAAACCAGACTCTCTAGGTCAGCAGCTTGGCTGCCCTGCACGCCCTGATACTTCGGTAAAGCTGGGAAGCTCCTTCAGGCTGTTTGACAACAACAGTGCAGCTTGACACTGCCTTTGTTTGTTTGTAGGTTTTTGGTATTGCCTTCACCATTGGCCAAGGGCAGATCATGGATCACTTTGGGACGAAGGCAGGAAACCTCCTTCTTTGTTCCTTCCTCTTCCTGGGGACCATTATGACAGGTAATTATATTTTTCTATATAAGGTTCCCGTTGGGCTTGGCACATGAATTTAAGGGCTTTTCTATGTAGTAGTGCCTGCAGGAAAGAGCAAGCCCCACACAGCAGTCCCATAGCAATGATGCAGTGCTTCTTTAAGCATCTGGTTTGTGTGATAAAGAAGATCCAAGGCTTCTTGCCCTGGCTGCTGTCTGGGGTCTCAAAGATATATGCTACACTAAGGAGACTCTATCCTGCCTGTTCAGAATTGTGCTCTGCCTTATCCAGGAGAGCAGTTTCCCTTGCTCACTGTAATGTGTTCCTATTTCTTCTGGGGCCTCTGCTGCCCCTTGGAGTCCTGGGGAAATTGATCTGGGTTCTGCATGATGACCTAACTGCCTTCACATCTCTCTTCCTCCCTCTGTGCCAGCATTCATTAAGGCTGAGCTCCGAAGACAGCAGGCCAATTTGGATAATGAACAGACAGTGAGTAAATCCCCCTTCAGTCCTTGCTGTGCCCCTGCTGCTAGCTCAGGACAACACCCAACCTCTTTTCTTTCTAGGAATGGGTCTGGCCCTTTCTGAGTTACGATCGCAGTTGCATTTCTCTTATCCCATCACTTCTTGGCCAGCCTGTGGGGAAACTCCTTGTTGGCATTTCCAGACAGGCTGCTGTAATCCCAGCTCTGCCAGCTGCTGGGGCCTCTTGTTGCTTGCTGTTAATGTCACACACAACCTGTAGGCTCTGGTCCTCTAGGAGTCTGCAGGACTTCACACATCTTTGTACTGGCTAGGCACAGATTTAGGGCAGCACTGTGCTTGCTTCTCTCCCCCTAAAAATGCACTGAGCACTCCAGTGCTTTGCCCTTGTTTAGAGCTGGGTGACTTATTCTGGGCCCGTAGGGAGGCAGGTTATTCCTCTTATCCCCATCCTCAGCTGCCAAGTGGGGGTCAATGTATGAGACTGGAGGAAGGTAGGTGGCAAAGCCCAAATGAGGGCTTGAGCAGCCTGGCTCCCCCCACTTAGCACAGTGCTGCAGACAAGGCTCCTAGTTCGTAAGTGCACACCAGAGCTTGGGGTATGATGTCCCTGTGGCGTGCTGCGCAATAACTGCAGCTGGCTGTGTGTGGGAAAGGGCCTCTGGTGAACTAATTACAGTGGCTACTCTCAGAAGCTCTCCCTGCAGGGAAAGGGAAGGGACTGGTGGTTGTTTGAGGCTCTTTTCCTTATTGATATGGACTCCTCTTCTAGGATATTAGCAGAGAAGTCCACTCAATGTTTGTGAAGCCATCAGTGAATGACTGGCAAAGGGCCTAAGCCCAGTTCTCTGCTGGCTTGAGTCAGCTCTTTTCAGAAGACAGTGCTGCCTTCCTCCAGATAATACAACCAATCCAATCTGGAGATGGACCAGAAGGCTCAAGAAATAGCTCTGCTTTGACCAGCTGCTCATGAAACTAAATTTTCAATTACAAAATATATGCTTTTAAATTTTATTTTTATTTTAATGGAGCACAAATGCAGAGGATAGGATAAGTAAAGGGAACTGATGATGCCTTGAGTAGTTCTTGCACATGTAATTCTAGATGAGATGTGGGGGGGAAAAAGGCTGTATGATTTATCTAGTTTGGGTAAAAGAGTGTAGTGTGTGTCCCCATTGTCATAACTTAAAAGGAATTCCTGGTTTTTTAAAATTTTTTTACTCTGCTCTGAGACTTACAATTTGGGCTGATCTTAACAGCGATAAGCATCATGGTCTATGGAACCACGTTAGAAGACAACAGCTCTCCTAGAATTCCAGTGTGAATGGGGCTAACTGGGACATACTTAGTTAAGCTGAGCTGGGCTAAAGACCAGTCTGTTTTGATCCACACCAAATTGCTTGTATCTCTCAATTAACAGCGTTAAAGCCAAAAGGAAAAGATAAACTGTAAGGCCAAACCATCCTCTTCAGGCCCTGAGGCAGCACGGTTTGTAGTGAGAGGCGTTGGTGGCACCATGAGTTAATTTGTACCATGTATGTGTAAGGGTCAGGAAACATCAAGGTCCTTTGGCAGCGAACATGATGCCTAGTAGTAGTAAGGCCCTTTCCCTTTGTCAGATGCTTCTTTCACCAGATGAGTTGTACTTTTTTGCTTAAGCCATTTTTAGTATAAATACAATTGTAAGAGCTTGCTGCTGGAGGGGGGAGGGTGTTGAGACCAGAGCAAGGCTGATACAGGTGTCATTTTGATAATCCTAAAAGCCTCCCATAACTGACTGCAGTAAGAACCAGAGAGCTGTTTGAGGTAACAGGTCTCAATCAGTCAAAAACTTCACTGGCAGCTCCTTCCTCCTGAGGAAATCATGATGAACACCCCACCAGACCCCCACATGTGGTCTCCACATGACTGAACTTACCTGGGGACTTATCAAGCTCAGCAAACAACCCTAGTGCTCAACCAACTGAAAGTGGAGCTGAACCTGGCATTCTCTTCTAACATATGCCTCAGTCAGTGAGAAGCCAGCTGGGCTTGGGTATTGTGTGCTGCTTTTGTGGAGAGCTCTGGTGGAGTCGCGTACTGAAGCTTTTCTATATGGCATAGCTGCCTTACACCTGGTTGGATGATTTTTCTTTGCCTATTCCTCTTTTCTTGCCCTCCCTCCCCCTGCCCCTTTCATTTCCATCCCTACTTGCCTTCATCTTTTCTGGGATGGTGACTTGTGGCTGTTGTTACAGAGACTCCAAGGCAGCAATCAGATCCTGGATTATGGGACTGTATCTTGTAACTCTAACCCCATCAATTCCCATTCCTGCTCACTAGCTCATACACAAAGGTAGGAGAACTGCACTAATCTGCTTCTCTGTACACTCACCAGTGGCATAGGCACCAAGCCAATGGCATTTCTGGGGTGACAGCAATGGCTCTAGAGTACCAAGAATCTTTCTGGCCTTCTTGGTTACCCATGTGAAAGGAAAGACAAGACGGCATTCAGGAACAGAATGGAGATCCTGTAAGACTTGTGTCAGACAGGGGCGTAGGAATTCAGCTAGGTGCAGCAAGGCAAAGCCTGTTTCTGGAGCAGATGGAGAACTGAACTGTCAGTAAGTTTTAAGGGAGAGGAGGTGAAGTCATTTGGAGACCCTTCTCTGACACTTTATAGTCCAGATTCTTGTCTGGATGTGATACCAGAAGCCCTGTAGAAGTGTTGGCTTTGATTACAAACAGGGCACATGGCCAAATTCAAGAAGGAAGTTTAAAAACATCTAGCAATACCAGAGTCATTGGGTTGGTGCCTTGTGGTGTAAGAATGTCTGAAAATTGTAAAGCTCTGGTCTTGCTGATCTATGAATCTTGATGGCACTTGGCATTTTCTCAGCTGTTGCTCAGGGTGTAATGCTCCCTGTTCTCTGCTGCATGATGACTGGCTGATCTGCCACGTTAACTACACTACCCTCTGCTTTTTAAGGAGTGATTTGGGACCAAGTAGTTGAAAAGCTGTAGGTGCATGAGCTGGGCAAGGCTGCTTGAGGTATACTTTTTTTGATGGCTGTCATCACCTCTGTTAGCAGACCTAGCTTGGTATAATTGCCAGTGTTACCACTGACATCCCAGTTGTAAACCAGACGCTGCAAGGCTCAGGCATGTTGCTGTACATGCTCTGCATTAAGCCTGATTCCATAAAGAAAAAAAGACAGGCCATTGTCATAGGAGACTTCCTTCTGAAGGGAACAGACTGAACCCACTTCTTAGGGTAGTCTGCTGCCTCCCTGGGGAGGGATGATGTGAGGAAAAGATGGAGGAAAGATGTGAGATAAAAGCTTCCTACCCTGGTAGGTTCCTCACATTATTATCCATTATTGATTTTTTTTTTTTTTTTTTGGTTGGCAGTGACGATGTTGCAAGGGAGACTTGGGGACAAGTGGTGAAGAGATCAGGAGCACAAGTAGTGTTCTCCCCTATCCTTCCAGTTGCAGGGAATGATGAGGGAAGAAACAAAGAGTCAGCGGATCAATGCCTGGTTCTGAGCCTGGTATCACTGGCAGAACTTTGGCGTTTTTGATCATGGATTGGTTTACATGACACCTGCTGGCAACAGACCTGGTGCCCCTGACTCAAAGGGAGGAAAGGATCTTTGCACAGGAGTTATCAGGGCTCACTGAAAGAGCTTTAAACTAGATTTGAGGGGGTAAAGCGATAAAACCAGGCACACTAGGGATAAGGTTGGGGGCAGCACACCAATGTTTGAAGGACTGTGTACTAGTAAGGTCTTTTGGTCTGCTGTGTCAGTGGAGGCAGGGGATGGAGACCCATTCAGGAGCAAAGATACAAGGGCTATTGATGTGTGAGAAACCATGAAAGCACCTGAGAATGGTCATGTAGGAATTAGGGCTTCTCCCTCCAGAAATGCAGCGGGATCAGTTGTTCAACTGAAGTGCTTCTGGACCAATGTATGCAGCATGGGCAATGAAACAGCAGGAGCTGGAAACTGTTGTACCGCAGGAAAATGATGGTATAGTTGCCATCATGGGAACATGGTGGGATGACTTGCACAACTGGAGTGTTGGAGGGCTGAGCCCAAAGAGCGGTGGTGAGTGGAGTTAAATCCAGTTGATGGCCAGTGACAAGTGGTGTTCCCCAGGGCCCAGTACTGGGACCAGTTCTTTTTAATATCTTTATCAACAATCTGGACAAGGGAATCGAGGGCACCCTGAGTAAGTTTGCAGATGATACCAAGTTGGGCGGGAGTGTTGATCTGCTTGAGGGTAGGGAGGCTCTACAGAGGCGTCTGGACAGGCTGCATTGGTGGGCCAAGGCCAATGGTATGGAGGTTCAACAAGGCCAAGTCTTGGGTCCTGTACTTGGGTCACAGAAGCCCAGGCAGCGCTGCAGACTTGGGGAAGAGTGGCTGGGAAGCTGCCTGGTGGAAAAGGACCTGGGGGTGCTAGTTGACAGCTGGCTGAACATGAGCCAGCAGTGTGCCCAGGGGACCAAGAAGGCCAATGGCATCCTGGCCTGTATCGGAAATGGTGTGGCCATCCCCTTGTACTAGATACTGGTGAGGCCATACCTCGAATAGTGTGTTCAGTTTTGGGCCCCTCACTCCAGGATGGACATTGAGGTGCTGGAGCATCTCCACAGCAGGGCAATGAAGCTGGTGAAGGGTCTAGAGAACAAGTGTTATCAGGAGAGGCTGAAGGAACTGGGGTTGTTTAGCCTGGAGAAAAGGAGGGGCAGGGGAGACCTTATTGCTCTCTACAACTACCTGAAAGGAGGTTGTGGTGAGGTGGGGGTTGGTCTCTCTTTCACAGTTATATAGGACAAACAGAAACCGCCTCAAGTTGCACCAGGAGAGGTTTAGATTGGATATTAGGAAAACATTCCTCACTGAAAGGGTTGTCAAGCTCTTTGATGGAACTGGCTGCCCAGGAAAGTGGTGGAGTCACCATCCACGGAGGTATTTAAAAGATGTGTAGATGTGGTGCTCAGGGACATGGTTTAGTGGTGGACTTGGTGGTGCTGGGTTAACAATGGGACTCGATGATCTTACAGGTCTTTTCCATCCTAAATGATTCTATGTTTCTATGGCTGTTGCAAGGATAAGACTGACACTCAGAGTCAGATGTGAGCTTCCAGAGGATACAGAGCTGTGAAGCTGTGCAGGGCTCACACTTCCCATGAAATACTATATACCATTACCTGTGTAGCCCTTCTGATGACAGTGGGTCTTCCCCTGTCTTGAACTAATGTAAGTGCAGTCCCACAGTGGAAGTAGGCAGCTGGCTTATTGTTTTCTCTGGGGGCCCACCATCCAGAGTGTTGACCTAACAAGGTGTGATTCTTCATGGTGAAGAAATAGAAATGATCTGATGGAAAACTGTCAAAACTTTTAGCTGGATGGTCAGCTGTTTAGCAGCTTTGTTGTAAAGCAGGATGGTGGAACAGCCTGAGTTCCCAGTGTATTAAGGAACACACAAGGGAAAAACCCACATGCTGGTTCTCACTGGAAAAGATCTTCCATTTTCACCTAGTAGTGGCTTCTGGTGATGAAAGTGAAAGCCAAGAATCTGGCTGAGACACTGACTTTGCAGGGAGAAGAGCAACATGTAAAGCCATAGCTTCAGTGTTTATCAACCTTGACTCTCTGCCCAAGAATCACAGCCTCTCAGCAGCCACCTGTCAGAGCTTTTGGCCACTGTGTCCACCCTGCAAGACGTTTTCCCTTCTTCCTGCAGGACCCGTCTTGTGTTCACAAGCAGTTTGTCTTCTGTCAGTGCCCTTACATGCTTAAGGTTATGGTTAAACAGGTGTCACAATTAGTAGAACTTGTAGTGAGAACTAAATTAGCCTAATGGCATTGTGCACACCTTGTCCTTTATTAAGAAAGCTGGAATGTAGTTCCAAGGATCCTCCCACTTCCGTCTGCCTCAGTTCCCAGAGCACTGTCAGGGTTACCTTTCTGTATCACAGGACACTTGGATCAAATGCCTTTCTTACATGTGAATGAGTCTTCTTGTGGGATGCCTTTGTTGTAAGTACCTCTGAAGTCTTTCCAACATTGTGCCTTAAGGTTTCATTGTAGTGACAGTTGATTCAGCACACACATTACACTTGTGTATATGCTGTGTACAGCCATGCTCCTCCTCTGCTCTTTTCCAATATCTACGCAAACTTTCCTGGATTTTGTTTGTTTGCATTATGAAATAAGCATTTTTGATGATTTTCCAGGGTGTGCTTTTTTGCTCAGGAATGTATTGTTCAAGAAAAGTCTCAGACAACATTGCTTTGGAATAAGCTTGTGTAGTCTTTTAAGAAAGCAGCTGTCATGTAGAGTGCAGGATTCCAAAATACCAGGAACTGTCTTTACATTCAAACTGTGCTTTGTTAAGCCTGTTTGAAAGTCACAAGAATACTTTTTATGTGTGTTCAGAGCACTTGAGACTGCTTTGTGGCAGTCTTACATACTGGTAGATTAATGGAATGTTTTTTGTGTGTTTTTGAAGAACCTTTTATTGATAGCAGAGACCAGGGAGTAAAGTGTTTTCAGACTTTTCCTGTTTATTGAATTGTAGTAAAAGTGTAGTGGGTTTTTTGTTTGTTGTTTTGGTTGTTTGGTTGGGTTTCTTTGTTTGTTTTTTTTTCTTTTTTCTGGAGTGGTACACTACCAGCAGGGCTGAGCACTGATGAGTGGATGATTTTTGATGACTAGTGACCTATTATAGGTGTACAGCCACAGCAAGGGATTTGTTTAAAACAGGACTGAAGTTCTCCTGTATTCTTGAAACACACTGTGGGTACGTCAGGACTCAATCAAGGCCAACTATCTTTTTTCATTGGTTGTATGTGCAGGGATGCAAAGATGCATCTTATGTATCTCAGCGGAATGCCCAGAAGTATGTTGCTCTTTTCTCACAAGGCCAGCGTGGTTTAAAGGCTGGCTTAGGGCGTTAGGGCAAGTATCCATCCTCAGTACCTTACTGGAGTCCCTTGCAGGCTGTAGCATGCTTACTCTCTGGTGAAATACTGCCAATAAAAAAACAACCTGGTGGAATTTTTGTAGTAGGTGTGTACCCCGTCCCATTTTTTTGCAAATTCCCTGCTCCATGTGCTTTCTTTGTGGCAAGCAGCCTTCTCCTCCTATCCCAAAGCCATGTGCAGACTGCCTGCATGCCCTTTCCTGGTACTGTGACTCCCAGCTGTGAGAGTAGCCTTCCCTTCCCAAGGCGGTGGATCCCTGTAGGCTGGCTGGCCTCCTAAACGTCTGTTCCTGTAGCTCCACAGCAGGTGAGTGGTGTTCAGATCCCAGAGGAGCCTGTTCAGAGCTGCCAAGAGGGTTTCCGTGATGCATTCTGCTGAGGTTTCTCAAGAATAAATGCACTTTTCCCCTTACTCCTACCTCTGGCACTACTTCATGCACTCCCCTGTGCCTCCTGCTGGTAGCACTTCCCTCTTTGCACTTCCTGGCTTTTGGTTCCAGACATATCATCGAAGCTTTCCTAATCTTGCTTCTGCTTTGAGATATTGCTGCTGACCTTTATAAAATTTTTTTCATCTGCAGTTTGTGTAAGAGGCTATTCAAAATGAAACTGGTTTGTATTTCTTGCTTCCATGCTGCCTGGACTTCTTGAACTGCATTGGGGATGTGAACCTCTTTCCCATGCACCTCTGACTCCTGCCTCAGATATCAGTCTTGACCCACAGTGAGTTAACTCACCCAGACTATGAGAGACTCCACATTTACTCTTAGAAGTCTGCATGCTGTCTTCTGTATCAGTGACAACTGGGGTGTCTCACTGTAAGCAGAAATAGAACTTGGAGAGGTATCTGTGATCCCCTGGGGGAATGAGGAGTCTTGGGTCTAATCCTAACACATCCCAGAAAGGATGCTTAGCAGAGGAGCTCATCAAACTCTACCCAGAAAGGCCAAACTGCAATTGCCAAAGTTTGTCTGTTTTGTGCAGTCCAGGGTAGAGTGGTATTTGGGCGGCGCTCTCTGCTGTCCTTGCTTTTCCCCTGGGAAATGACTCTACAGCTGCCTCCATCTTAAGGGAAGAAATTGTAGGAGGGTTCAAGTAATCAGGCTGACTCTTCTACAGGATTTATGCAGGAAAAAAACTTGTATATGCTTGCCTTTTATTTCCTATGGCTCTGTATGATATGAGTAATGAACTTAAAAGGCAGCCTTATCTGCATCATCCTTGGAATTATCCCAGCTATAAATTAAAGCTGGGGACAGTGAAGAAGTGGGGCAGAGGCTGTCAGCCCTGAATGGGGTTGTGGATGAAAAGACTTGAAGACGAGAAGAATCAGCAATCTGCCTGGGAGTTGAAGAGGAGCTCAGACATGTCAGACTAAGGACAGAGAGGAGCTGGTTTCTGTGCTGAGCCTCCTTAGGGTGCACAAGATGCAAGTTCTCTTTGGTGCTTGCACAGACACTGCACTGCCCCATGGCTTGAAAGAGGAGTTCCTAGTTCCTTCCCTGGCACAGGGAACTGGACCTGCATCCTCTCTGCTTTGAGGCTGACCTTGTGTCACAGTGAAATGTCTCCAGCTGGCTGTGGGGCTGATACAGCTTCTGTGGATTAACTGTGATCTGAGGACTACAGCAAGTAATTTAAGGGAAGTGGGACCCTTGCTGTGCTCTACTGCTCTAGTGCCCTGTGTCTGGGCAGTAGAAGGATCTGGAGAAGGAGGAGGGAAACAGGTGCACTCTCTGAGGACGCTGATTCTTTCAGGATTCTGTACACTAGCCGGGAGCCATCAGTTAGCCAGCACCTGCTGTCTCTGAAGCCCTAGTCTGGCCACACAAGATCCTAACCATATTGTTTTTCTGTGTCTGACTTGCAGAAAGTGATGCCGGAAGTCTGCACTGATCCCATAGTCCTTGAGGAATCAAAGCTGTGAAATGGAGGGGTGGCAGAGCTGGGAGATAAAGCCCCCCTCATTCCCATCTTTACTACCTACCGTGTCCTCCTGTTACATGTGCACCATGACGGGGCGGGGGGGGGCAGCCTCAGGACAGGAACCCGGTGAACTGCTGGTGGAGAGTGTGAAAGACCAAGACAAGAAGGGAGTTGATCTCTTCAGTTTTATGTCTTCATCTTGCTGTTTTGGAGACACTGCTGTTTGGGAGGGAAAGTTGGGGAAACCCACTACTTCCCCCCACCCCCTCCCCCCCAACCCACCACATATGTTTGGAAAAGAAAAAGCACACATGCTGAGAAAAGCCATAGTTCCAGGCTAGCCCTGAGCACACGAGGGTGTCACTTTATATGTGGCTGTGTCTCCTGTCTCAGACAAACTGTGACATGAAATGCAGAAGCTGGAGCACGCTTACTCCATGAGCAGCCCTGGAAGAGCTATCAGCTGGCTCTCAGGACGAGGGAGTGCTCTGCCTGTGATGCTCTGTGTTGCATGGGTGATGGTAGAAGCTTCAACATCACCAGCAAGTGCAGAGCAGTGCATCCGATGCCTCTGGTTTTATTACATGTCTGGTCCAGATAAAGTACTCAGTCAGTGGACAAACCTCTGCTCAGAATTTACTGAGGTTGCCCTGATGTTCTTATATATTAGGAGTAACTGAGATACCTGTATGCTGCTTCCTACCTCGAGGCAAGGACTAGTTCTGCAGCTTATGTTGAAGCTGCAGCCTAAACCCAGCTCATCACTACACCAGCAACAGGAATGAGTCGAACCACAAGTGCTCTGGTCTGAGGACTGTGTTTTCCTCCTTAAGGATAAGTGCCTTTTGCATGTTTCAAAGTGGCATAAAAACTTTAGTGAAGTGTTACAGTGAGATAACCAGTCAAGGCTGTGTTGCTCTTCACAGCCACAGGGAGGGGTTTGGAGATGATTGGAATAGAGATTTTCTCCAGGGTGGAAGCGCCCTACTTTATAAAGGAGAACAGAAGCCCTCTTACCAGCATTTGTGTCCCATAGGTGCTGTCCCTCTGTTTATCTTGTAAGCACAAATGTAGATCCTTACATCCTTTCTTTCCAGCATCCCTCCACTGGTGGAGACATCAAGTGTCCTTATACTCTTCAAATCATGCAGTTATGTATATATAATCTGGGGGAGGAGGGGCAAAACCCACCACCCTGGGGAATGGATAAAAGTAGTCATTTCTGCCTTAGAATTTTTTGCAAAACATTTTCTTGGGTGAAATTACAGTCTTTTGACACATGAAAAAAAATTCAAGTCCTATCTTTGATAGTTTGGGTTTGAGGATGGTGGTCTAAACTGTCTTTTCAATAGAAGTTTTTATATAAAATAAGTATTTTAAGTGTACAGTGAAACTTGAGACATTTACATTAAATGGTTGAAACAGTCTACATCTGGCTCTTTTAATGGCCTGAAATATTTTGCAGAATGGAAAAAAAAAAAATCGCCTTTCTGCCCAGTGTTACTATTGTGCTCTTCCCTTCTGTGCTTTAACTCTCTGTCTCCAATGCACCATCTTCCCAGCTAGGAGATCCTGCTGGTTCCTCCCTACCTTCTGTGCACTGACCACCTGCTTTGGGCATTATTTCATCTAGGTCTAAGCAACCCATTCCTGTTTTCCCCATCTTCTGTTGTAATAGCTTACTGCCAGGGTAGCTCAGTCCTTGCTCGCAGGCGTGTGCAGTGTGCTGTCACCAGCATGCCGTGGGGGCAAGAGCTGAAGCAACTCTTCACGTGTGTGCGCCACGTGAGCTGTCAGACCTGGAAACTTGCAGGAAGGGGTCACGGACAGGTGAGTTTGCTGTAAAGAGAGATGATTTATCCTGCAGTGTACGACCACGCAGCAGACAGGAGTTTCTTCAGTGCTTCCTCTACCCACTGCTGTGTAGCAGAAGGACAGACAAAGTGCTCCGTAGTTTTCTGTCATTTATTAGAAACGGCCCCCGAGGAACACACACGCAAATTACAGAGCAGTGCCGGGGGCAGTGCGTCTTCTCCCTTTCTGGTCCAAAGTGTTCAGGGGATCCTGGGTAGCTCTACACCTCCTCCCCACAGGACACTGGGACTTAGTGCACCGGGCACACCTTAGACAGTGCCTGCTGTCCTCGGGGGAGGCACTTACTCCCCCACAAGCTTTGCCACAAACTCCTCTGGGACTCGGTCTCTGACATCAGTCAGTTTACATGTTGCCTGGACAAGAAAAAAACACTTGGTAATGAAGAATGATTGAAAGAGTTCAACATTGATCCACCAGTGGGACTGGTGTCCTGGAGAAGTTCAGGGGGGCTTTAGTGGAAGATTGGCAGTGAAGATAGAAGACGATGCTGACCTACAAAGACCCCTCAGCTTCAGTTTTTCTTCTTGTTTTGTGACAGTGCTTCTACCTCCAGGTACTGCAGCCCAATCAACATCCCCAGGATAGAGAAACCTGTGATGGAGATATAGGATGAGTTGTGTAGAAAATGCTGGACAGGAGATGGGGCATTCCCTCCCATCGTGCCCTCCCTGCCCTTAGCTCATAGGCCCATGAAAAAAAAATTTTTTTTGGGATGGGGGGGGGAGCGTCATAATTCCAAGGAGAGTTTGTGGGGGTAGGATGCAGAGCTCTACTTACTTGCTACCATGAGGGGTGCCATAACTCCAATTGTCAAGGCTGCAGTATGGTAAATGAAGACCTCAGAGAGGAAGTGAACAAGGGCCAAAAAGAAGGTGAAGAGCGTGGTGTAATAGAGGCTGTTAGAGAGGAGAAAAAAGCAGGTTATCATCTGCATAGGCATCATAGTATGGGCAGGAGCACGTCTGAGTGGAAAAGAGGTAAACCTACATACTGCCCCGTCCTTCCTCACTATGGCAGCACAGAGGGTGCCTGGTCCCTTGCCCCGTGAGGTGCAAAAGCTCCCTGGGCAACATCTGAGAGAACGAGGCAGTGCGTTCGATGGCGTATTGAAAGTCACCAGCATTATTTATCTTAAGGGCAGGTGAAGAGAGGAGAGCAAGGTTAGGGCACCCGTGAAGTGGGAAGCACGTACACACACAAAAAGAGGGCAAGACTGAATGAGCTGAGAACTAGAGCGACAGGACTTGGCTGACTCCAAGCTGCATCACTCAACACATGTCCCCCACCTGTGCTCTGCTACCCTCTAGAGGCCACAGATGTGAAAAGGGAGCAGGTCCAACAGATACAAGATAAAAAATCCAAGGCTTCATGGTAATGGACATTGCCACCACCCCCTCAAAACAGATAATTGCTTCCCTACAATCCAAGGATATATTGCCAGGTGAACAGTGACTGGAGGCAGTGACAAAAGTGTGAGTTCTAGCAACCACCAACAGGGGCTTTGCCTAGCATAGACCCAGAACCAGCCTGCTTGGAAATCCCTCTCAGAAATACTGCTGTGACCATACAGGGAAACAGCCTGCCTCCCACAACAGCATCAGGCTGCACCTCAGGCCTTGTCCTCAGCCCCCGCTAAGAGTTTATGGATGGAGGCAGCAGGTTAAGAGCACTGCAAGGGACTCTCAACCTTCCAAGGTCTTTATCTGAGCTGTCATGGAAAAAGAAGTACCAAGCATCAGTCAGAGCACAGCATTAGCAGTTGTTTAATGTCAACAGAGCAGCAAGGCCATCAGAAGATGCTTTCTAAGCTGGAGCTTGGAAATTTGTGACATAAAAAGTTCACAGACCTACCAATTTCTGCCTGAGCTAAGAAACTGAACTAAAATGTGCAGGCTTTCCCCACAGGGGCTGAAAGAGGCCGCAGTTAATACACAAATCCCACAGAGCTATCTAAGCTTTTTTGGGGGGCTGCTTTCAGCCTTAGAGAAAGTCCAGCTTTTGATTGCCCACCTCCCCCGTGCTGCCCTCTACACTAGCAGCTCAGGCTGGGATTAACAAGCAAAGCGAAGCGTTTCTCGGGTGCTCTTGTACATACGTCCTGTTGCGGATGTCGATGGCGCAGAGACAGCGGATCACCGATGACAGCAGGGTCCAGACGCCAAAGGTCCGAGCCTGGAGCCCGTTCACTGCACAGAGAAGGGGGAAGCGCATGGAGCCCACACACAGCCCCGTTCGCTCCGTCCCCCCGTCCCCGCCGGGGCAGCAGGCGGCTCCCAGGCCCGAGAGCAGCCGCTGCGGCGTGGCCTCGAGCAAGGCCCACGGCTGGAACAGGACCTCCAAGCCCCGGGGCGTCCGACGCTGCCCTTACCGAGGCCGGGGCTGGCCGTATACAGCTTCTCCGAGAGGAAGCTGTGGTCGCGGAAGCTCTGCAAGGTGTTCCCGGCGGCGATGACCGACACCATCACCAGCCAGCTGCGCAGCACGTTCAGGAACCGGCTCATCCTGCCCAAAGGCACGAAACCTGCCCGCGGGGACCGGAGCGGAGCGGACCGGGTCGCCGCCGCCTAAGCGTCACCCGCTGACCGGCCGCGCTCTCTCCCGGGGGCTGCTCCCGCAACGCACGCCGCCGCCTGGCGCTCCGATTGGCCGCGGGCGCGCCGCCCCGCCCACGCGCCACGCTGACGTCAGGGCCGCTGCCGCCAATAGAATCCCTCGCCTGCTGGGGAGGGGCAAAGGCGGAGCGCGCAGCCGGCCTCTTGCGCCTGCGCGCTGGGGCGGGGCCGCGGCTGCCGCCGCCGGTTGTTGTAGTAACGGCGAAGCGGCGGGAGGGGCCGCGGGTGCCGGGGAGCCGCGTTCTCCCCGTCGGTTGGGACGATGCTGGGGCAGGTATGGGGAGCTGCCGTCTCAGGGCCGACGGGTGGTTGACCCGGCGGCTCCGTGGGCGGGAGTCGTGGCCCCTCGGGTGGTCTCTGCTGCTCCTGCTTTTCCCGCGGCTGCCGCAGTCCGCCGGGCCCGGCCGCCGCGGGAAAGGCCGGGCTCCAGCCGCTCCTCTGGGGTGTTCCTGGCCCGGAGGGCTGTTCCCGGGCCGGTGGAGCCGTTACGGTGCGCGGCTGCCCCCGGACGCCGGGGAGAAGCAGGCGTTTCCGCTGGGCCGGGCCTGGCCAGCCCGGTGCGGTTCTGCGGCTGGAGGCAGGGCAGGGCAGGGATGCGCTTCAGCTGCAAGAGTCTGAGTGAGTCTCGTGGGTAAGGAGGGGAATAATCTGCTGCAAGGTGATGCTTCCTCCTACACTCTCCTGGCTAGGAGGTGATCTACACCCTGTAACAAGCTTGTTGATAGCCTTGTGAGAGATGGATATTGACAGGAGGCAGGAATTAAGTTACTTCATTGCTCTTCCTGTCCTGCTCAGCTATGCATTTGTGCTTTTAATCCTTACTGCAGGTAACTGCTCTTGCAAGATCCCGTGAATCTGCAGGAAGGTGTCTCGGAGAGTACTGAGACTGGGCTGTATGAAAACTCCCAGAGGAAATGCCAGTTAGGATGGCTCGAGATCTGGAGGAAACTGGCTCGTCCTCAGAGGAGGAGGAAGATGATGTAGATGGGCTAGAGTAAGTAGCAAAAAAACCTGTTTCTATCCTCATGTCCTTCGTGCAAGATTTGTACTAATCTGAAAAGACAGTTGCATTCCTTGCTCTTCTCCTAGCTATAAAGCAGAAGATAGTTGGTTTGGACCTCAAGCCTGTAGGCAGGCTATCTATGTTTGTAACATAAAAGACCACTGTATTCATCAGGGTTACAGCTGTAGCTGTTCCTTGGCTACTTTGTAGTTTCACTAATCTTATTCTGTCATATTCCTAGGCTGGGAACTTTCTTGATGATGTTTAAGGAAATGAAGTAAATGAACATCCTTTCTTCTTGTTTATTTGTTGCTTTTTGATTGTTTGTTTGTTTTGTCTTAGTTTCTGTTTGCTGTAGAGAACTGATGTCTACTGTACAGCAGACTGAAATGCAAATTTTTTATGTCCTTTTTAATTTTTTTTTTTTTTTTGGTGAGAACTCGGCTCTTGGAGTACTTATTGCTTACTAGCATATGTTTGTTCTACCTTTGTTTTGTAACTTCTTTTGTCTTTGCTTCTGAAGGAGACTCTCCCTTACTCTTTCCCAACGTAAAATCCCTTTTCTGCTGGTCCTACTCTAATATGGCCTGCTGTTGGGCACATACTGCAACCGAGTGCCCAGTTGCAAACTTCAGTGACTTAAAGCATCTAGAGGAATGTTGCTTCATACCAAGTAGATGGCATAGCCTTGCCAGGCCCTCATAGATGGAAAGGGCCAGAACTGGCTTCACCTACAACATAATCGTAACAGTGTGTCTGCCTGGAGTGACCAAGGGTCATGCTAGGAATGAATGACTGTCACCTGGAGGATTGAGCCTTACTGCAAATCCTCAGGACAGGCTTTACATAAACTCCCCTCCTGTTGCTGCAGCTCATTTCCCACTTATATAAGGCTCTGGCTTGTAGTGTATATTCTGTAAGCTTTTTGAGTCCCTTCCAGCTAATTGCACCCCAGTAGCTGATTTATTTTTTTAATTATTATTATTTTTTTATTTACATGTGGTGGAAGCAGGCAGGAGTGCTGTGAAGTTAATTTGTCTGGGTAATAATGATAATAACTTGGTTAAGGAGACTAAGGCTATGCTTAAGAGTACTTACTTGTCTTAGTATCAGAAAGTTGCCCTTTTATCTCTGTTTCCGAGTTGCAAGTGTAGGAAGTGTTTTGTCTTCTGCCGTTTCTCCAGACCTTTGGCAGACAATGATCTTGCACATTCTATAGACAAATGCTTTTGTGTATCTCTGCCAGTCTATGTATTTATTCTTGTCTGTATAGATAGAAATGTGTCCCTTCAACCCCTCGTTTTCTGTTTTCTGTTAACTTTTTCATGGTTCCATTTCCTTGTGCAGTAATAAGCAGTCTGAGTTTTATTTGCTTAGGGACGTTGGCAGGTATTCTTGCTGTGATCTTAAGTTTTATATAACAGATCCAGTAGTTTTTTTTTTTTTGTGTGTCCTTAATTCCTCTAAGGAGATGGCAGTTCCCAATGTAGTCTTCTTGTTTTAGACAGAAGTGATCAGTGTGTCTCGGAACCTGTAGCTTGAGTGGCTGACGGGGCATTGTTGTGGAAATTTGGTCTTGTATTCCACTGCATGTGGCATAAAATAAAAAGGAAGAAACACAAATTTGTCTGTTGTGTTGAGCCAAGCCGGTTCTTAGTCTCTCAAACTCTGCACGAGTGCCTTCTTGTGCACTTCAGAGGCCAGGATTAGAACCAGCCAGCGTGCACCGATTTGCAGTTCTTAAATTGGAGACTAGAACTTGCATTGTAAAGTCTGGTTGTGTGATTACCAGCAATTATGGTTCATCCTGAATTACAGAGATCATGTTTCAGGCTGTAAATCCAGAGAACTGTAGCTGTGAAAATTCATGGGGTTTCTCCCAAGTTACACTCAGTAAAATCAATACAAATTAAACAGAACTCTGACTTACACTGGCAAGACCAACCCAAAAAGAGGTCCTCCAATCTGGAAGATTTGCTTTATAGCTGAGTACCAGGTGTGCCTGGCATGTGTCTGTGAGTCAGCAGGAACAGCCACAAAACCATGGCTGAAATGCAGAGAGTATATTTATTTTTGTTACTTTTCTAACTAGGTAGGTGGTGTGTGTGTGTCCTGAGGCAGCACGCAGGCAGAGGCACACCAGTGGGGACACAGGCCCAGTGGAGCTTGGTCCTTGCTAGAGGATTGCCGAACCTGCCGTTAGTGCCTGTTTTTCAGGGATTTGCACAGGCACAGTTTACCACTGTGCTTGGATCTTTCCCACAGCAGGGCAGGAATCTTGAGCATGTTTGGTCGGGCATCTCTATCACAGGCCTGTGTTAGCTGAACACAAATGTGCTACTTGTCAAGCACACAAGGATAGATAACAACTACAATGATGCATGTATTTTTCTATAGCCAAGCCGCATTAGGCTTGAGTGTGTTTACAATCTTCCTCACCAATCTTCCATGACTTCCCTAAAGCGTGTTTGCCTGCGTTCTGCCCAGAGGTGGGAAAATATGGAGAACGGCTGTGTCCTCATTGGAAGCAACTGCTGTGTGCATGAGGCTCAGCAGTTGCTTATACTGTCTGTCTTGCCATTTCAGGGATCATCCGTGTATCAGGTGGACTGGTGGCGGCTGCAGGCGGATCCCTGTCTTGGTGTTTCATGCTGAAGCCATTCTGACCAACGACAGCTACCTCCGCCTAATTGGAGGTGGGTGCAACTGTGTGCCAGCTTTTGGCCTGAAGGCATGAGGTGGAAGTCTGTTCCCAGGAAATTCCCTTCTCTTTGTGGAGGGGGAGAGGACACTGTTTGGAAGGAAATTACAATTCTGTCTCACTTCTAGGCACTGAGATGTTCAGAAATGCTTGATCAGTTGGTGAATGTTTTCCATGTCTTTGGGTTCTGACAGCTGTCTATACCAGTCCCTCCCCTGGGCCGTGATGTGTTTTGAGTTGGAACTGTCTGCTTGCAAATTGAACTTGGAGGCCATGCTAGAATTTATGACCAGACTATAAACAGCTACTCTGTAGCTAAGAATTTAAAGTCAATCACTGCAGTGAGTTTTGAGAGAGTTTCACTGGGAAATAAAACAGCCAGCCTCACAGTGGTAAAAACAGTAGTAAGCTGTAGTAACAAATATTTCTGCATCTACAGCCTCACAACTGTGAGTAAGGCCATAAGCAAAATGATTGCCACTCTTGGCAGCGCTTGAGCTGTGAGACCAAACCTATCTAGTGTCAAATGAGGAAGAGCCTCTAAACAAGAGGCAGAGCTGTAACAGTCACTCTGGACTGTGAGAGTTAGTACTTACAGCTGAGAGAGCATTCTGGATGTGCTGAGTTGGAGAAAAGCTAAAATGTACTTAGCTTCTTTTTGTGAAGGTGTTGACGCTTCTTTCTTCTCTTGCTTCTTCCTTTCTTAGGTAATTGTTGTCCTCATTTCTAATATCCTATCCCAGCAGAAATGCTCCTGTCTCATTGGGGTAAGGGGTAGAGAAGGTGATTTGTTTGTGGAAATTCCTGATCCTTTTCATGTGAGTTAAAAACTTACTTGAATGGTGGCAGAAGCTGAGGGTAATTTTAACTTGTATCCTAACTGGAGTGTGGGGTCTCTTCTGCTTTGTCTCGGGAGGTAGAGGCTTTTTGTGGTTTAACAAGTCTACCACTGGATAGTACAACATGTTACATTTTCCTGGGCTTTGTCTGGTCCCAGTTTATGATGCTTCTTACTCTTTAAACTTATTTTTATATACAGATTATATTTCTTGAGGTTTAATCTAACCTTCATCTTTCTATTCTCAGTCTGAAGCAATTTGTAAGGTCCCTTTTCCAAGCAGTTCTGTAATCTAGCATTGCAATTTCTGCCTCTGCTTTCTTTGAACTCTTTCGTGGATTGCCACATCCTTTTTTTTATGACAGCTGGCCTCTAGTCTGGCTACTTGATTTCTGTTTATCACATACCTGCAGTGCTGCTTAATGCTTTTGTTTTTATGACTTCCTACTTGGATGGTGATTATTTCTCTCTTTCTTTCTTTGTTCCATTTACTTCCTGTTATTTTTTGCAGTTATTTATGGTAAGATCAGTACAGGGGAATGGGATGTGAACAGAAATTCAGTGGTTTAATTGGGGTTTTCAAGATCTAAAGAGTGATCATATAAACTAGCTGTGTCAATGAGGGGCACATGGCATGATCACTTTTACTGAGGAATACCAATCATGAAGAGAGAAAAGAACTGAAATTTCATTCTGAGTGTTATAAAGCAGTCTGTATAAAGAGTTGTTAAAAAAAATCTGGGCATTGGTTAGCATGTTCTGTGTCTTCTTTTGCTACAATAGGGTTCAGTGATGCAGCAATATCATAGTGAAGAAATAAGGTAGGTCAGTTCATGCCATCATTGGATTTAATGCCTCAAGAGATGGACGGGCATCTCCTATCAACTTTTCATGTTATGTGCTGCATGTTCCACTGTGCTGAGTCCTATGGTGCTCCCTTCTCTTCTTTGGTAGCATAGTAACTTCGGTTTCTTCTTCTACGTGCAGACTCCAATATTGTGTCTCTTGCCCTCCTAACAGAGCGCTACCACTTGTCCTATAAGATTGTGCGAACAGACAGCCGCCTGGTTCGAAGCATTCTGACTGCCCATGGGTTCCACGAGGTGAGCGAGTGCAACCAACTTCAAATCGTGATGATGATGACATTTCGGTGGTTTTTTTTGTTTTTTTCCTTTGTGTTTTGACTGGGGGGTTGTATGATTCTTCTCATTTTTAAAGTGTCATCTCCCACACTTGGGAAGATCCGAAGGACTTAATCTCTCAGCCTTTGCAAGCGTAATGATGCATTGATGTAGTGTTTCACATTTCTCTTCTACCTCTTGTCTTGCTCTAAAGAATGTCCTGTGTGCAGCTAACGATGGTTTGAGAGATGTGTGTGTATGGTGAATTTTTTTGTTTGCATGACACCAAGTTAAGGAACTGGTCTCACAGATTTCCTGAAGACACCAAGTTAAGGAACTGGTCTCACAGATTTCCTGAAGAAATCTTAAACGCTTACAAATTTGATTTAAATAGTCTACAATAAAAGCACAAAAGCCACAAATCTGTTTGGAAAAATGAAATAGCTATTTCCCAGCACCACTGTACAGTAGCTTAGGACAGGAGTCTGTCTAGACTTACCTTAATATTAGAGATGGGTAGAGGAGATCGTCTTAAACTAGAATTGCTTTGGCCTTGTAGACATAAGGTCACAGTCTGTAGGACAGGTGGTGGTGCTTTTCATTAGTTCTATGTTTTTATGTTGTGTGGTGTTTTTATGCTGCTTTTTAGGTGCACCCTAATAGCAGCGATTATAATCTCATGTGGACAGGATCACACTTGAAGCCCTATTTGCTGCGTTCCCTTACAGATATTCAGAAAGTCAATCATTTCCCAAGGTAAGGCCTGGATATTGTCTTTTGCTGAACATCTTTGTGCTGGTTTGCAAAAATCTGAACACAGGTAACTCTAAAAAAGTAACCCAAAAAAATACATGGTACTGTAAAGTCCCAATGCGCTGGATGTGTGTTGCATTCTGTCTTCTTTCTAAACAGTCTTTGGGCTTTTGGAGAGATAGTATGTGGGCTGAAGTTCTTGTCTATGGCCCAAATACTGTAATTTTAAAGTTTAGGTTTTGGGTGGGGTTTGTTGTTGTTGTTGGTTTGGTTTTTTGCTTTTTTTTTTTTTTTCTTTATTTGGTGGTATAAGTGTTTGGGGCTTTGTGTTCTTAGAGAAATAGTCATATGTCACCTGCTAAAGTTTACAAACACCATTGTAACAGTCTGCTGTGCTTCAGTCTGTCTTGGGAATTGGAAGAGGTCTTACAAATAAGGATTGATATTATTACTGTCTCTGTCCTACAGCTGTATAACTGAAGAGTTGCAGGCTAGGGTTTAGACATCTGTCAGGGTTACAGATGCCATAGTAACTAGGGCAAAGGGTTACTGTAATGGGTTGGTTTGTTTTTTTTATGCTGGGGGGGGAATAGATAAAGTCTTTTGTTTTGGGACTTCAGGTCGTATGAACTGACACGAAAGGACAGACTATACAAGAATGTCAGTCGTATGCAGCTGGCCCACGGGTTCAAGACATTCCATATCCTACCTCAGACCTTTATCCTCCCAACAGAGTACCAGGACTTCTGCAGTAAGTGAATGGCTGATGATGCTCAGACTAAAGCAAAAAACTGGGAGGGGGGAATTACTTTTAATATTTCACTCCATGCCAGTGGAGGACAACAAAGTTAGAGGAAGCTGGAAAGGCAGTGGAAAAGGACTACATGATTTATTTTATTTTTACTCTGCTGTTTACTACGTGCCTGCATAAGTCTTCAAGAAGCTGATGTGGGCTTAAGGGTCCAGCTTTTGGTGTTTGATTTTTTTGTGGGTTTTGTTTGTTTGGTTGGGTTTTTTTTTGGGTGTGTAGAGTGTTGTTGATGGTCAACTTCACAATATCCCTGACTAATATCTGGAAGTACTGAAGAGAGAAATGCCAAAAGGAGGCATAGGGAAAAGAGAGGAATCTATTGGAGCAGGAGGAAAGGCTTCAGGGAGGGGCTGTAATAATTGCAGTGAGTGCCAGGGTGTAAAAACATCAAAAGACGTCAGAAAAGTATATTATGATCACCTCATGGAGTTCTTTAAAGCTTTTATTGTAGGCAACATTCTTGATTCTTGCTGCTCTGTAAAAAAAGTAAAATGAAAGATGCTTCAGACCTGTGCTGTTTTCTTTTAACCAGATACCTATTCTAAGGACAGAGGCCTGTGGATAGTGAAGCCTGTGGCCTCTTCCAGGGGTCGAGGTGTCTACCTGATAAACAATGTAAGTGTTCCCCAAAAGGACTGCTCTTCAGTAACACTGTCAGCAACACTATGCCAGCTTCCAGGCACGGGGCATGGAAACATGTAAGCAGACACTGGCCCTGCTCTGGATTTCAGTCATACATTGGTGAGCAGTTCAACAGTCCCGAGCAGCTGGCACCAAAAGCAGTCTATTTCTTTGTACACTGCACTTATCTTGCAACCTACTTTCCAGTCTTAGCTTATTAGGAGTACATGCTTCCTGAGACAGTTTCAGAAGCTGTGCTGCTTCATCCTCTCCTTGTGTCTGATTGTAAGCTGGCCTTGGGAATATTCCCAGAACTCTTTGATTGTTTCCCTGTGCCACTTAAACAATCCTCAGTCCCCTAGTTTCCCTCTGTCCCCTGGAAAAGTTGAGTTAACATTCAGTCTTCTGTGATAGAGTAGGATGTGTATCAGTCTTAGAGCTGTGTTATCTAAATGCCAGTGTGCCCTTACTGAGGTGTAATGGGGATGGTTCTTGGAATTTGATATACTGGTTATAGTGTCTTTTGCCCCTTTTTGAGCTTTGCAGTGTGTTAGGTTGTCATAGGTAACAAATATATCTGGGCAGGAGCCAAACACAGGAGGGTATTAGAATAAATACTCTCAGCAGCAAAACTGACTGGTGAATCATTTTGCTTTCACTCGCTCAAACCCCTTTAGCCCCCCCTGCACCGAAGGGGTCATGCTGCTTCATCTGTTCTCCACTTGGATCATTTCCCTTAAAATAAGGGAGCAATTTGCCAAGTGTATGAGGTAAGTATTTCCAGAGCTGCACTCAGCTTTTTCTTTGCCTGAAAGAGAGGAACAAGTTCAGGCTTATGTGGCAGTTGGCCATGAACTAGGGAAAAGACCCTTCTGGGGCCAATCTCCCTTTTTGTATATCTGTTCCAGAAACACTTCAGCTAGTTTGGCTCAAAGACTTGAGTTTCCTTCAGTGTGATGCCATTAAGGGAGCGTCTTCTAGAATCATATCACAAAAGTGAGGGGAAAAAGCCCCAACAAAACAACAAACCCTGAATTTTTCTGGTTCATAGTAAAACAGACTGTCATTTTCTTGGTGATGTGCTGAGGGAAGTTGAGCTTGTTCCCTCGTGTTGTATATGTGCGCTCCATATGCCTAGGCTTCCTGCTCACGATCCTGGTCATGTGGCTGGATACATGCAAACTTGAATAAAGGCAGGATGACGGGGTTCTCCTGGCTTTTTATGCAAACTGCAGGCAAGAAAATGTTTTGATCCTGTGATTTTGCAATGTATATTTGTCACAGAGCTTTCTATTCTGAGCTACTATAAGGGTAATGTCTTCTTGGTACAGTAGCCCCTGCTCTGAACTGAACCTCAGTAGTAAAGGTATTTACTCATGCAGGCAAAAAGGTTGGACAGTAGCCCAGGATCTAGATATAAAGACCACGGGTTGAGGAGTAATTTTCTTCGCTTGTGACTTCCTTACTCACTGTAGTTACATACTACTTCCAGTGTCTTCTAAACCCCTGGCCCACGTGTCTGGTTAAACACTTTAGAAGCAAAGAGAATGACAGTCACTTCTTGGATGTGGTTTCCCCTGCTGATTTTACATCATTGCCATGTGACTGTTAAGTCTGTGTTCTACTCTAAGGAGCACTTAACTGGAAAGTTCAATGGGCAGTTTTTTTGGCAATGTAATCATTTCCAGGCTTCTGGTTAGGATCTAATTACCTTAAGTATGTTGTGACTGACAATGGTGTTTTTTCCATTTTGTTTTTGTTTCCTCCCTCCCCAGACATAGTTACTGGTACAGAATGGCTTTAGGAGTGAAAGGCTGGAGAAAATATAGGGTTTGATTCAGTCATCTTACTCCTTAAGCCTCCTGATTTTTTCACTCTTGGATTCTCTGTTCTTCTGTAGCCAAACCAGATTGTCCTGGAAGACAACATCCTGGTTTCTCGTTACATCAGCAACCCCCTGCTCATAGATGGTGAGTGTGCGTAACAATTGCTTTTCTCTCTTCCCCCAACCCCACACCTGAGGATCTTTGCAACTTCTGCAGGAGTTTAGTTGAATAAATGAGTGCTCTACCTTCCTCTAATACTGGAAGAGTGTTAACTAGAGAGTCCCTTTAAAACTGGAAGCTTTTAAACTGCAAAAGCTTCAGACACCTATGTCAGCAGCAGACAATGGTTCATTGCTTTCGGGGTCTTTTGAAATTCCTCGACTGGATAAGATGTCTGAAAGATATTTGCAGTCACTGACTCTTGACAACTGTATTTCAGATTTCAAATTCGACGTGCGCCTTTATGTTCTGGTTACATCCTATGATCCACTTGTCATCTACCTCTATGAGGAAGGATTGGCCAGGTAGGGGAGGTTTCTTCTTTCTCAATGTACCCGCACTTGATGATCTAGAGATGGCTTGGCTTGCCTCTGTGCTGACACAATAGCAGATGAGGGAAGTGCCTGTTAGGAATTCTGCAGTTTACATAAATGACACTTCATCATGCTGTGTCCCATCAGTTTTCTTTTCGTAGGCTGTAGGATATTTAGAGGGGACTTTATTACGTATATAATAAATACAGCAAGTTTTTGACTTTTAAGGGTCGAATGGCCACACACACCATCATTGGTACGTTCATTCTCAAGGCTGGATTTTTCTTGAAACCTCTTTGGACTCTTGGTGCCTTTGTGCCCCTTCTACATGCTCCAAAGTGAAGGGAATCTAAACTTGCTGAATTTCCATTTAATCCTAAAGACAAAAGCAGTTGGAGAACTGCTGTTGGCTGTATTGGCCTCTGCTTTAATACTTCCAACTGCTCTTCTGAATTTTAGGTCAGTATTTGTATTTTCTATATCATCGAGTAACTGGGTTTAGACTAGTTCACTGTTTTTACCCTTCAGGATGTCAGTTTTCATTTGCATGTAAGTCATGAATGATACTTAAGATTCCTAGGAGGGATACTTACCTGCCAAAAATACCTACTTCTCTTCATCACAGAAGTTTAGCTAAACACCTGTCTATATTAAGTAATAAATTTGAAGTAATTGCCCCTCTGAATTACCAATAGACCATCGACTTAACTGTAATGGCGTTTGAGAAGAGAGCATCATAGGACTGTCTTCTGCAATGGTTTTAAACAATGCTGAATCTGTTTTGTAAGCCTATCTGACACACCTGGAAGTAATATCTCTAGAGTTCAAGACTGCATGGCTCTGACGTAAGCTAGATTCAGCACCTGCCTATCTTTATCCTAAAGATAAAGACACTGAATCCAAAAGGATATATTAATAAGGATCCCACAAGAAATATCCTCCTTTAAACTGAAGAACAGATCCCCTTCAGATATGTTCCAATGTGTCTGTGCCTGCAGAGATCATGTGAACAGATTGTTTCCGGAAAGGGGGGCAGAAAGGGGTAGCTCATCTTGGTCAGTGGAAAACCTGACAACTATATTCACTTTAGAAAAGGAGCCTTAAGCATGCCTGGCATGCCAGACTTTTCTCTTGGGAATTAGCAATTAAATTTTCAGTTGCTAATGCTACGTTATTGGAAAGGAAAGAACAAGATCATCAGTTGTGAGTATATGAGTAGATGGCTAGGAGGTTCTGAAAATGGGAAGTTCATAGCGGGCCTCCAAAATAGAATTTGCACAATCATTAATGTCTTAAAGGTAGTTCAGCTGATCTTGTAACAAAGGAGTTTACTGCTAGAAAAATCCATGTGGTAAGAGACAAGTGTTCTACTCTGGCTGGGGGCAAGTCTGCCAATTCCATGATAGACAGAATTTTTTTACTGACAGTAGAGTAACATGGTTTACTTGGAAAGAAGGGTATGTGGAGATGAGTGCACTCTTTTTTTTTTTTTTTTTTTAAAAACAATTCTCATCATATTAGGGGCCTAGAGAAGGAAATGAGGAAGGAAACAAGTATATTCTTTTGACTGAAATAGACTGGTCAGACAGTTTGAGTGAATCCCTTAAGATAGAATCATGAAATTATTTAGATGGGAAGTCTGGAGGTTTTTAGTCCAGCCTCCTTCTCAAGATAAGACCTTCCTCAAAGTTTGGGCAGGTGCTTTGTAGCCTTATACCATAAAGGTTTGAATATCTTCCAAGAATGGAGATTCCATAGTCTTTCCTGACAACATCTTGCAATGTTTGAGCATTCTTACTGTGTATGTGTGTGTCTCTATCTATTCAGAATTTCCCTTACTGCAGTCTGACTGTTGCCTTTTGTCCTTCTTCTATGCACCTTTGAGAAGAGTCTGTCTTTATAGTCATGTATTAAGGAGCTGATCACAGTAACTAGATCTATTCTTAGCCTTCTCTGCAAGCTAAATGATCCTTTTTCTTCTCAGCTTCTCCTTGTATGTGAAGTTGTTCAGCCCATTTTAATGGCTCTCTGCCAGATTTGCACCACTTAATCAGTATTTGTACTTGGGGGCTCATAAGTGGCCATGATGTTCTAGATGTGTGTCCAGTCTTGCTAAGCACTCCCAAATAAGAGGTGCTACTCGCTTCCCTCAAACTACTGGTTACGCTGTTGTTGATAGTTGTTGTTAGACTTTGTTGCTGCAAAGGCAAACTCCTAATTCGTGTACAGCTTCTTGTCCACCAGGACTGCTTGTCTTTTTAAAGAGACAGGCCAATCTATTCAACAGATTATCACTTCCAGATGCAAGACTTTTGCATTTACTTTTGCAAAAGTTCATGAGGGCTCTGTTAGCCCTTTCCTCTAGCTTTACAGGAGCCATTTGAGTGCTCACATCTTGAGCCATGCCATCTGCTGCTCTCCCTTTGTTCCCCAAACCATTCAAGTCATTCTAGAAGGCAATCAGAAGGCATCAGATGTCATTTGCTCTCAGATTTGTGCTTGCTGTTCTAAATACTCGTTTTGCCCTTCATTTGCCTGGAAATACCTTCCTAGAAGATAGTAGTTCAGAAGGTCCTACTGGCAGCAAGACTGTAGATCACCTGGACTATCTTAGGTGAAAGGTGTTTTGAAACAATGATCTGATTTCTTTCAGTTTGTGAACTGAATAACCTGGATTCTGGCTGGATGAATTTCTTTGTTCTTTTGCCATTGACAATATTCACCTCTAGAGTTTGAAGTAGTGTTGTAGTCAGCCCTGAGCGAGTAACTTTGTTAATACGTAAGTTTTCTTTCTGGGTATCCATCCAGAAGCATCAGTCACAACAATTCTGGAATCTCCATCTTGGTAAGATCTCATGTGACAGTAATACTTGAAAATGACTTTTCAGTGTTCTAAAATCTTTAACAGTCTTATACATGTTTAGATTCCTGTTGTTTAAACTGTAATAAAATCTAGAGCATATGGTATCCATATACACAACAAGTGGAACATATATGTACAGGACACCATAGTATTACTAATGGTAGTTACCCTCTCCTTGCAATTGCACCCCATCTTACAGCTGTCTGTGAGAGGGAGCCAGTATCTGGAGGCTGTGGCATTAGGTATCTTAATGATGCTCTGTGATATGGTCAGCTGTGGGACTGGTGTAGAGGCAATAATGAGATGTTATCTCTGGTCCAAAGACAGTCCTGACTCTGGAGGATAACTGGTTCTGTTACTGCTCTTCAGCTGCCCACTCAGCAATTTCAGCCTCAGAAAAGCCTTACAGCTAAAGGCTTGTATCAAGGCTTGTAGGTGAATGCTTTCACAGGATAGATACAAATTTATTGCAACCATTATCTTCAGTTGTGTGTAAACTTTTCTCTTCTATGACTGTAGAGTTGGTATGTTGGTGCAGCAAGTGCTGGCAAGCTGTCTTTGGAAGAAACACTCAACCATGAGCAGAGGTTGACAGAAAACTTTAGGTGGTCTGTTCTGTATGGCCTCCAGATGGCACTAGTGGTCTTTAGCCTTAGCGATTTGGATTTTTCAAGTACCCTGGATTAGTAAATTCAGTTGGCAAGAGGTGAGGAACCTGGAACTACTGGATTCTGGCTTCATATTTAGTGCTTTTGCCTTCTATTTAAGAGTGCAACTGAAGTGCTGGGATGGACCCTTTTATTGCTTCACACGGTGTAATGTTTTGGTTTAAAGCTGGGCAAAAACTTTAGCTGTGCAAGAAGGGGGGAATGTTTTAATCTCTGGGAGTGGAAGCTGCTTTTATTCTTTACTTAAGGAAAAAAGCACACTTGCTTGAGTGGAAGCAAGTTGTAGTAGAGAACTGGGAGGTAAGATCAGGGCCTAGAGTCAAAGGTGGTGTTGAATTTAAGGGGAATCCCACCAGCAAAACAAAGGAAACTGTTTTCAGGACCTTTGCTAGTGCTTGTGGTGCACTATGGTGACTTCCACGCTTTGAATTTGCTTTCTGAAGGTAGGTAGTCTCTGAAGTATAGTCAAGGTGTCCTATTCTGGTCATTCTCTTAATTTTATTTTTCCCTTTCTATTAGTCTTTCTGAAAGTTAATGTTCCCCTCCAGTGTTAGACTTTACATATTCCAAGTAGAAGAGGAATCGTACTGTTTCAGTAAAACTGGTGACCTCTACCAGAAAAGCACTACTATCAGGAAATCAAAAGATGTAGTGGTCTTTAAAAGAAACAGACTTGGTATAATACACATTTGTGATGTTTTACTAGATACTTCCTTAGGCCTGGTTTCCCTTGGCACAGATATGCTCATCATGACATGATCTAGAGGGGAATTTGAGACTGAAGTGCTGAGGAGAAGGGTATTATGGATCCAGCATGTGTAACTTCTGTTTCACTTTCCATGAGAAAGAGGGGAGAAAGTTTCCTTTGAAGGAGATATGAAGGGTATGTACCCAGAGGTGTGTAACAAAGCCTTCAGCTGTCGTTGCTTGATTTGTAGCACTGCATAACTATCTGGCTTGTCCTGACCAAAGTACTTTTTTGTTTGTTTATTCCCTAAAAGCATATTGAGTAGAAATTAAGAAATGTTGATGTTGACTAGGTTCCTTCTGTAGCTATTTCCACTCAACTCCCCATGGAATGAGTTGTATTTAGTAGGTACAGAACTGTAATGACAGAAGCATAAGTTGTCAGAGTCAGATATCAGAATTCTGGAGAGGGCTCACAGAAATGAAGGGTCCCCTGAAACAAAATCAACAAAAAGAGTGGGGCACTGGAATGAAACCACCCTCTAAAAGATTGCAAGATGTCTTTAGAGTTTATTTTCATCTGAGGTTAGCACCTAGAAGATTTTTGCAAGCATTGAAGTTTTCCTACTTGCCACTCTTACTGTAAGAACAAGTGTAGTGGATGAGTAGCCTTGTTAGTGCACTGGAAGAAAGGGAAGTATGGTATGAAAAGCTGTAGAACTATAGATTACGGAAGGTAATTGTAACTCATATTTCAGTGCTAGTAATGCTCTTCCCTCTCAAGGAAGTGCGAAACGCAACGTAAAGGGTGTGGGCTATTGCCAACCTGTGATCTGTCATCATTCTAACATCCAGAGGCTATTGATAGAGGCTGAGAAATAACGTGGCTTTTTCCATTTGCACACTTGCATTTAGCATGAGGCTAGAAAAGCTGTCAAACCAGCCTGTGGAGAATGTATTAAGCTGGCATTTGATTTTGCTGTTTAAACCTTGGGGGTTTTTGATAGTAGATCTGAGTTATTTAATGTTGTGGGATTTTTTTGGTTGGGTTGTTAGTTTGGTTTTGGGTTTTTTTTAATGTATTGCTGAGCTGGGCATGATATCCCTTATGATGATGGCATCTTAGTAGAAGACAAAGCTTATATACTGAGAGCTCTAGAACAGATTGAAATACCTTCTGAATAACCAGTTCCCATGGAAATGTAAATTCTGTGAGCATGGAGTTCAGATTGCCTAATAATTAAGGACAGTCTCTGTAGAAGGAAGCTAAGGCAAGCATTTGCAAGGTAAAGAAATACTCTTGTTTAGCTGTATTGTCTGTGTCTGCCAGGGGTCCTTTTATTTCTCATTATATTCTGATTGTATAAATAAGAAACTGCAAACCATGGTGAACTTAATTGCCCTTTGTCTCAAAGTATTGAGGGAGCCATGACTTTGTGAAATAGCTTGCAGCTTGTGTTCAGTATATTTTAGGATCTGAAAGCATATTATGAACAAATGCTTTCAGAATGATGCCAGTAAGTGATTGTTAAGGTGGAGATATTGAAATCATAATTAAGAACAAAATATATGGTAGGGCTGTTGAGACTGTTTTCCAAACAGAAGTGCTAAATCCAGGAAACTTACAGTTAAACTGGAAAGAAATTCAAATACTTCAAGCTGTGGAAATATGTGGAAAGGAGATCCAAACTTCCAAATGCTTTTCTGTTGCCAACTGCTCTGACTTCATGTGTAGTTAAAGCTCAGAAAAATATGGTGCAAAATTTTTTTTCACTTTTTTTTTTTTTTTAAACTTTGCTGCTTAGAGTTTGTTACATCATGGAGTGGTTTGGTTATATTTGCTGGTGGTGTGTTTTGTTTTGTTTTTTGTTTTTCCCCTGCTCTTGTATGTGTATTTAAGGAAAGATTTAATCTGATGAGCATCTTCGTGGCTTTGCTGCTATAGCTCTTGAGAGAAAGAGAGGGAGAGATTCCTCAGAATCACTACCAAGTGAGGATAGTAGTGGCTTCATTTTCACTGAGAAATGAGAAAATTTTTCTTTGGCAGTTTTTCTAAAGGGAGGATTTTTTTGCGTAAGTTGTTAAATGTCTTTGCATAGTTCAGCTTCTTCTCGACTACAGAAAATAGTAGGGGGAGGATGAAGAGAGATGACTATTAATAAAACAAATTTGGGATGCATTCTTTACTGGACTGTAACTTCATTACAGAGCAAGATGCTCCAAATTCCCCTCCTTCTCTCCCTCTTCTATTTTTCTTGAGTGCTGCCTCCCTTTTCCTGCTTTGAAGTTCACTCAGATCTGCTCTCCTTTTCTTGCACCTAACCATGCTCTCCTTGGTACTTTCTTTGACTCTTGCCAGGGCTTCTTAGGATAGCATATGTCTCACTTCCCCTTTACCCTCTCTTACTCTATCTCTTTCAAGACATTGTCATCTTAAGCTACTGTGGTATAGGAGGATGGTCAGAGTGAAGAAAGTGTTTTTTCTCCTGTTGAATTTTTTTGGGTTCTTTTTGAACTAGAACTTGCTGTTACAAGCTGTGGTGGTTAGCAGTGGCTTATACTGGTCATTCTGCCAACCAAATGCCCTGGATTCTCCCCTCAATCTTTTGTTTTATTTATTTTTCTCCAAAGTCTGAGGCCTAAAATATATATTAAAACAGGAATTGATTGCATGCAGAATAAGAAAATAATTGCAGTTTGACTAGATGTTTATTGTAGGTCCCTTCCAACTGGGACTATTCTATTACATTATATTTAACTTGATGCCATGTCCTTGTCTGGATGTAGCATTTTGCAAATGCATTATCCTCTGCTTAATGTTACATTTTTAGGTTGGGGTTTTTTTGGTTTTTTTTGGTTTTTTTTTAGTTTTGATTTGGTTTGGTTTTTTTTTCTTTAAAGTTGTTTTGTGGCCTGCTCCTAAAATGGAAGCACTACTCTCCTTCTGTCCTGACTGCATCTTAACACTCTCTTTTATGTCTGAAAGAAGGTGTACCTGCATCTGCCTTTCTATATTTGCTCAACTGGCTGTTCAGTCAAATCTGTGAAGTGATCTGTCTTCCTGTGTCTGTGTAATTTGTGGAGCAGATCAAGTAGAGTGGCTGGGGTGTGCAACCCAGCAGGTGATGAACTCTCAGCTGCAGTGCATCCTTAGATTGACAAAGGCTGATCATGCAACTATGCTTTTAGAAATCAATTTTTGCATGAGATGTAATTTTAAATTAGCATGTCTATTAAGAGAAACAGTCCTGTGCTCTTCCTGGCTGCTGTTCCTATTCCTTTGTTGACTCTTTCCTTTCCTGGCACAGGTATATCATGAGTTCTCCTCTGACTGCACGGTGCAAGGTGGAACGGAGGGATATCATAGGCAACTGTACTGGTAGTTGGTTTCAGGAAGCTCCTTCCCCTCCCCCAGAAGCCTGTATTATTTCAGTATCCATTCAATCTCCTCTTAAAGAGATGTACTGTTGATAAGATTACTGTTTAAATTGCTTCAGTACAATTTTGTACTGTATTCCTGTGCTCATTCCTAGGCTCCTGATGTCTGTTGTACTGTCACCACAAGCATTTCTGTACCCATGCAGTGAACTGATCTTATTTGATAAACAGTTTAGCAGAAAAGGCTATTTTAGATGGCTTGCTGTGCAGAACAGATGCTATTGTGTCAGTATTGTTTAGGTAAAATGAAGGTGGACAGCTGAGGAAAGAGAATATGAATAGTTTAAGTCTGTGTGACCACTGCAAGAAGGGGATGGAAATGTTAAGTTACAACTTTGTAGCTGGATCAGGGAGCTGATCTACCTTTGTCCTTTTGCACCCTTCTCCTTCTAGCATCCTGTTCCCTCTGACCCCCCAGCAACAAAAATATCCCTCACATGCCTTCTAAACCAAAGTCCTGGGCTGTTTTTCAGTTGGATCAATTCATTGATTCATTTCAACACAAACCTCTGTGATGGTAGTGGATGGTGAAGGGAGTGGTGATGAGGTACTTGGTTACGTTACGGGTAATGCCTTCTAAACCAGGAGGTTACCACTGTTTCCATAATAAATATAAATTTAGTGGTGGTATTGTTAGCTGTAACAGAATTCCTGTGAAGACTAGATAAGCTTGTAGCAGTGTCTTCCTCCTGACTGCAGTCTTCCCTACAGCTGCTTTCCTTGTACACAGCTAGGTGACATCTTTGAGATGTGGAAGGGCTGTGTAGTCCCTGAGAATGACAGCACCTTGGAGCAGATGCTGCCTTGCTGGACAAATTGGTTTGGCTTACAGGTTCTACCAGGTTTCCTGGATGCTCCTTGAAAAAGAGGGTTGGCAGATGTAGGCAGTGTAGTTGGTGGTAGAAATCTGTTCCCACCCTAAGCCTTTCCTAAGACATCCTTAGAATACACAAGAGCCGAGTTGTGAGTGCTTGTGAGAGGCCTCGGGAAACACTGACTGCAGTGTGCATATGTACGTAGTATGATTACTCTGAATGTGTGTGTTTCCCAAGACTGGTGGATTTTGCATATTCATGGTAGCTCCTGTTGTCAAGCTGAAGGGACTGTGACACTGACTGTCTAAAGTTGAAGTGGCCTTTTTTGGACAGAATGCTTGGGGACTACAAATCCAAGCAGCTGAGGAAAAAAAGAAAAACTGTGCCTGGCATGATGCATATTTTATTAGGCTGTGAAAAGTCCCAGGAGAACAAACGGAGCTCCCCACTCTAAGACACTGAAAAAGACACTAAATGCACCTGGATGTGGCCCTTGATAATAAACTGTATTTTTTTGTGCAGAGAGTTTGCATTTGATGAAGTCTCATTACACACATTCTCTTGCTAGCTGCTGTTGTTGTGTGGTCTGTGTAACTGGTTATATTTATCAAGCACATCACCTGTTCAAGAAATACTGTGACTATTTATCCCTCTTTACAGGTTTGCAACAGTGAGGTATGACCAGGCATCCAAGAACATTAAAAACCAGTTCATGCATCTGACCAACTACAGCGTCAACAAGAAGAGTGGAGATTATGTCAGGTACTTGGCTGGAAAACGGAATCTGATCTCTAAAGGTTGGATCAATTTACTTAAGTTGGTCTAAGGCTGGTGCAAGTTCATAGAGGTAGGCCAGTGGTGTCAACTTGCTGCTTTCATTTATTTTTAGCTGTGATGATCCTGAAGTAGAGGATTATGGGAACAAGTGGAGCATGAGTGCAATGCTGAGGTACTTAAAACAAGAGGGGAGAGACACAGCAGGTCAGTAAAGATCTTGTTCTCTTATTCCTTTGTTGGATCTTAATCATCTCACTAGTGCACATAGTGTGCACTCACTCAGTCCCACTTAGTCCCTCACGGAGTCCCACTTAGCACCAGGTGGTGGAGGGAAGCGTTGTTCCTTACAGCTTACTCACTAGAGATGTGCAGCTATTCTTTATCCCCAGATATGAGTCCTGTCCCCAGAGGTGAGGCCTACCCCTTCCCTTTTGCAAATAATATTCTGAGACTTTCTCAGGGCCTGTTTCTTAATATTTTTACCTACATTTCCCATTTCTTAAGGTCATTCCATTCCTTCTAAAAGCTTCCCTCCCTCTACTGCTCCCATGGCCTGTTCAGTCTGATGAGTGACCAACCTCTGGAGAACTGTGCCAGTTTGAATGACTCTTGGATGTGGTGTCATCTTTCCATGGCTCAGGTTTTTGCTGGGTGTTTTCATTTCAGTCTGTGTTTCATACAAAATTGCTCCCTCTTCCACACCTTTGCCAGGTCTGCTGGAAGTAAAGGCATCTGCACAGCAGAATCCGGGTGTATCCTTTAAGGGATAAATTACCTGTGATACTGAGGCATCAGTAACACTACTGATAGCAGCTATGACCAAGTTGCAGATGTTGCCAGGGAACATTTAGATGTTGGAGGAATGGGTTTGAATCTGGCTTCCAGATGGAAGTAGACTTTTTGTCCCTCATATACGTGCATGGCAGTCCCATCACTTGCACTGTATGTTTTCAGTAAGCCATGCACGCGCAGTTCTTTATGTGGATACATTTCCACACCCTACCCCAACCTAAAGTGTAAAACATGCATTCTTAATTAAATAAACTGCAGAGCAATGCAAACAGGTTTCTCTAACTATCTGTTACAAGACTTTTTGCACCTTTCTCTGATGTATCTGGTTCTGGTCCATAGAGAGGCAGAATGCTGGCTGGAAAGCTCTAGCTTTGTCTGGGCTGACAAGGTTTTTGTGCTTTGGGTTGTTTATGTGCACTTAGACATTCCCATGCTATGTTGCTTCCACTTAATCATCTTCTGGCACAGAAGTTCATATCTGAATTTGCTTGCATGCCTCTCTGTAATTATCCAGGTCCCTGCATGTCATCATCTGAACGTGAGAAACAGCAATTGTAGGCCTAAATTGAACTTTCTAGTCAAGTGGTTTGTACTAGATGTTCTTTGGGACAGGGATTACCAAATGTCTGTGTGGGTTTGCTGAAGATCTTGTGTGTTTGTTTCTGCTCCCATTGAGTGGTGGGGAAGGCTGCCCTATCATCCCTACTAACTTTTCAGACTAAGACTTGAGTGTTTGTTCATTCTCTCGTCCTCTCACTTCTCTATTGCTTGTCCTTGAAAACAGAAGTTTAATGTCCTTTCTATTGCATGACTCATCCCAAGTCCAGTGTAAAATCCAGGTCTACATCTAACGTGCATCTTTTCTTGCCTTTTGCTCCCTCTGTCAGCTCAGATTCCTGTTCCTGAGGTCTGTTTACAGACTCATAGAGGAGCAGAGAGAGAGAGAATTTCTTTACTGAAACTGTAGATTATTTATAGATCAGCAGGACTGGGAGCTGTAACCAGTCATATAATTTTGGAATGATTTATGAATCATGATATGGGAACAGCTGCTTTGGAGAAAGGTGCAACATCGTAGAACAGTTATCTCATAAAAGTCCACAAGAAAAAAATTTGTATCTCAGTGGCTATGGCTTTTTGTCTGTAGTTAAGGGCTTATCTCACTAACCCACTCTTATTTAATCCTTCTTAATACTCTGAGGGGGCAGTGATCAGACTCCAGCTGACTTGTGCTGATGTGCTTGCCACATGTTTCTGCTTGCTTGCACCGCACATACACTCACTTATCATTCTCATTTGTATTTTTTGCACTAGCATACTTGTGCCTATATACTTATGCCTGCATGGATTTCCAAATATAATGGCTTTGTCATCCATAGGCTCTCACGTGCTTTGATTCACAAAGGTATCTGTCCATATGCATATTCTCATGTTTTTCTAGATGTTGCGTGCCACTTCTCAACCTACTTTTTCCCTTTCTCGTCCTCCCCCTCCTTGCAGCACTGATGGCCAACGTGGAGGACCTGATTATCAAGACTGTAGTTTCTGCGGAGCTGGCCATTGCCACAGCTTGTAAAACTTTTCTTTCACATCGAGGCAGCTGTTTTGGTAAGGCACTGGGGGTGTCTTTGGTTCTTGAGTACTGTTAGAAACTTCCAGCTTTCTTGTGCCACAGGAAAATGTGCGTTCCCTATTGCAGGGAATCCGGATACGGTGCTGGTTTTGGTAGGTTTTTTTTCAGTATAGACCCCTGTGAGAGCAGGGGATGTTGAATCGCAATCCCACTGTCATTCATCAGAATCTCATGCTAGAAAAAGGGATGATGAGAAGCGCAATTTAATTCTGAATTGTCCTACACGCATCTGAGGACTAGAGAGAAATGTGTAATGCAGCGCCTGGAATGACGGTGGTGGCCAGTGCTCCTGGGCTTGTGCTTGTGTGAGAATGCCGCACGATGGCGTCAAAGCCTATTGCTGGCAGAGCCTGGGTTCAGAACTATGTGCTGGCAAAGGGATTTGAGAACTCTGGCAGCAGATGCTGGGACGAGGTCCAGAAAGCAGCAGCTGGTACCACAGTGTGCCTTCTCCTGCTTTCCAGTGGCTGCTTCCCAGCCTTCCCCAGAGAGGCCTCCTCCTGCTCTTAGCCGCCCGTTGCGCATGTGGATATATGCACGAAGATGGAGTCCCAGGGCAGGGCGAATGTCTAGAGTTAGTCTCAGTTGGTGCTTAAACCAAAGACCAAGCTTGGCTTAAGCTATCCTGTGTTTAGGTATTGGAACTTATATTTAAACTTGGTGTGACAGGTAATTCCATTTGTGTGGGCCTTGCGTTGCACTTGAGTATTGACAGTTCTGCAATGCTCTCATCTTCGGGTATTCAAGGTGGGTGAGACAGTCAAGAATCAAGGAAGAGCCGTGGCTGATATGTTGTTTGTTCACCTGCCAAACTAGCTACCTTTCTGGCCTTAGCTTTTCCTGACTGACTGACTGATGCTTTTGTTCAAAGGTGGAGGACCTCAGCATACATGGGGATTTATGAGTTAAATAATAGTTTTAGTGAAGTAGGAGTTTATCAGCTATTCCAGAAATATCAACAATAGCACACCAAAAAACTTTAATTGCCTCTTTCTTGGCTTCTTCCTTTTCCTCCCTCAGTTGTCTTTCTAGATTCCTCTGAGCTGTGTATGTGGAAACTAATGTTCCTCATGTACTTTCTGTTGGGCCTGGCTCTGAGGTTATCCCACTTCCTGCTGCTTCCCCAGGGCTGCACTAACCACCCTCTCAGATGCTCCCCCACAAATAAACTGTTTTGTTCCATTTATTTCAGTGTAAACATAAATTAAGAGCTTCCCAGGAAAGAGAGCTTAAGTAGGAGCCATACTTCTTCCCCAGGGAGCCTGAGGCATTTCCAGAGCTCAGTACTTTCTGCCACCTTCCCCCACAATTAAGTGGTGGTCCTTGTCCCAAGGACTTGAACTGCCTGTGTCATGCTGTATTCATTCTTCATCTGCGTGTCTGGTTCTGACACGCTTTGGTTATGCCACTTTTAACCTTGTTGTAGAAAAGTAGCTGGAAATGTTCAGAATGGGTTCATAGCTGTTAACATGAGGGAGAAAACTGGGAATGGAGATTTCAAGGCAGCATGCAGAGGCTCCCAAGAGCCCCCCTTCCCCCCCACCCCCTTCCCTTCTCTTCCCCATTCTGGGCTGTGAACAATGAAACTGCATGTGTGTCCTGAGAAACTTTTCAAGTGATCAGTCTTTCTCAATCTTCCCAAACCTGTCTCTGAGATTCAGATACAGTGGGAGGCCTTATTTGAAAAGCTTCTAGAAAAGTATGACTAAGGATGTGTATTCTACTCCAGTCTTTGTAATTCTGTTCTAGGGAATAGGACTTGAGCACAATTGCCACCTTCTTGCTGAAAGTTAAATCACAAGTACTTATTTGTCTAGATTAGATTGCCCACTTTATTTCTCTATCAGTTTAGTACCGATGTAGTCCTTAATTCCCTTCCCAAATAATTACTTTGTTGTTTTGTTTTGGTTTTTTTTTTAATGTAATATACTTGTCTTCTAGATTTAAGGGAAAGGACTCCATTCATGGCTTCTTTATATTCTAAAATAAGACCGAGACAGTGTATGGTTCCAGCTACCCATGCTTGCCTAGAAAGTGAGAGTGGTAGGTCAGGATTCTTTTTCTAATTGCAAAGCAGAGTGCTGCTGACAGTTTGTGGGAAAAATTGTAGTGAGTTCTCTTTTGGCCATGTCATGTGAGTGGTTTACTGCATTCTAGTAATAATCACCTCTCGGAGGACTTGAGTAGTTCTGTTCCTCAGAAGTGCATCACAGAAAGTAGTCCAATTACTACATGATGTTGTTGCAGCCTTGTTATTAACAATGTGATCTCAAGCCTCTATTTTGGTCTTCATGATTAGCTAATAATTCCTTGTTTAAAATTAAGCTGTAAGTAAAAATTGCCTTAACCAGTAGTTCCAGAGGAGGACATCCAGCGGGACTCTGAAACACTGCCTTGTCATGAAGCTGGTCACCAGAGTCGTTGGTTGCCTCTGGAGCCTTCTTGAAGAGAAACTGAATTTTGCACTGACTTTGAGGAACATGACCTAACAGTGCAGAAGCAGGAGGTGCGATAGGGATACAAATACCCAAGCCAACTAAAGGCTGCATTGTTCTCTCTCCTGGAGTAAGCACTTCTCGTCAGGCTAGAAAGAACAGTAAGGCCTGCTTTCAGTCTGAAAAATCTCTGTAGAATGATGTAGTAGGGGATGAAATGAAGGCAACTGGGTGCAGAATGTATTTTTGCCAGTGTCCAGTGTAGCACCATTTTCTGTACTCACTGAAATATGATCCTGAAGAAGCATTAGATTTAAGTCTTCTGAAGGCTTTTATTGGGAATGTGACTAAATGTCCCTTAGGCTTCAGTAGAAGGAAAAAAGTTGAGAGGTCGTCTCATAAGGGATAGACTTTTGCTGGTTACCTATTGTGGAAAAAGTGCCTCTAAGTGAGGTAGTTACACATTTGACCAAGCTAGTATGACAAAATCCGGCAGGTGCAGGATGTATCTCATGAAGCAGGCAAGAACACCAACATGTAGAATAATTCTGTCGCATCTTGTTGGGTCCTTTCCTGTAATAACCCTGAGAGGGAAAGCCTTTCTCTGTTAAAATTCTCTAAAAAAAGGGATGTAAACCCTTTTTGGAGCACAAGGCAAGTTTCTGCACAAGACTACAGCACCAGTACTTTCCCCAAAGCCTTTGGTATCCAGAATAGAGGCTTCTGTTCTATTGTGTGATATGACACAGCGTGGCCTTTTGCTTATCAAACCATAACTTTTATGCTGGCCTTCTGTAGAGTAACAGGGAGGATTTGAGACCTGACTGTGATAGCCCACAAGACATAGATTTATTCATGTCCCCATAGCTGTTAAGATGTACTTTACCAGAGCTGAAGCAAGGTACTGTACAATCGCTAGGTAAAGTGATGGATTTTATTTACAGAATACTGTGTAGTCTCTGAGGCTTCAAGTTTGGCAATATGTTTAACAAAGCAGTATGTCCATCACTATATACTTCGAAGTTTTCTCCCTTACACTGACTGGTTGCTGTTTCATCAAATTGTAGTACAGTTGACTTTTCTAACTGAAGCTTCTTGATACATGCTGTCTGTAAACAGGATCTGCAGGGTACCTTTTTATAAAACACAGAAGAAGTAGGAAGGAAAAAAGGGGAGGACTTGAATTTCAGTGTCACAGGTGTAGTTCTTTACATTAGGGATATAGTACAGTCCTGCTTAAAATGAGACATTCAGTTTTTGTATGCAACTCTTCTACTTTTGCAATTATGCATCTGGTTTTAGTGTGTACGTGTACCTTCGTAACCTCAGGTTGCCTTCATTCAATTGCAGAATATGTATTTTGCAGCAAAGCTGCTTCTTTCTCCCCAGTGAGCAAGCTGAAAACAAAGACCAGAATTTCAATGACCCTCCAGGAACTGAGCTTATTCATTCTGTGCAAAATCATTAAAACATTGTTTGTGCGACCAGGCTATCACTTCTGACTTAGTTTCTAGACTTACAGAGAATAGCAAAGTCTTTGGGGACGTTTTCTAAAGGGGAGTGCCAGTGCAGTCTTTGACAGGATTATAAACCAAACTTGGAATACATGGTGGTTTACCAGAACCTTCCTCTTAGTGTAAAAGACCTTCCTCTTAACCTTCCTCTTAGTCTAAAATAATGATATTGGCAAAAAAAAATCTCTGGCTCAACTGTTGCTGTTAGACTTTAGTCTGAAGCTAGCCCTTCTCTCAGGAGGATGGAAAGCTTGATCACCAGTGACTTCTCGGTGGGGGTTGGAGGGGAAAGGCAAGCTTTTTCCTGCTGAGTCTTGGCAGCAGCTGGTACCTCCTGATATAATTCCAATCTCTTCAGCAAACTGCAAGGGTAAACCATGTTTTTTTTGTGGATTGTAATAACAAGAGGAGAGGAGCAAAGCAAGGCACTATGGAACCTTGATATCTTAGTTTCTTCTGTTCTTCCCTTAATAACAATAGTGGTGCAAGGTGGGTTGTCATAAACCTACCATTGCCACAGCCTGAGACGTGTTTCTCTTTCAGTCATTCTGTTTTCTTTACTCTCTCTCCACAGGGGGAAATGGCAGTGTTGTGGAAGTTGGTGATTGTACAGGATATGCTTCTGATCTTGCTCTGCTCATCTGACTACATTTTTGTGCTGCCTATGTATTTATTTTTACAAATTGCAGTGGAGTTTCCCAGTAGAAAGGAGACTTCTGTGTTTAATCTAGGTAGTATACTTTCCAAATGTGGAGAAGGGGCAAGGAGATATTTCTAGGCCAGTTGAAACCACACGTATTTTGTCTTCTGTTTGTGCCCTAGTATCTCAGGCAGACCTGAGAACCCCTTTGTGCTAAGCTCTATGTGGGAACCTGTGAGGCGTGATTCTGTTGCCAGAATATGGATATTGCATAGCTCCTGATGCCCTGGGGTAGCAAGACATTTGTCTAGGGATTGTAGGTATGACCTAGAATACCTCAGACTTGGGTCACTTTGGGGCAGCAGTGGAGTCTTGCTAGTAGACCCTGAGGCATTGCAGATGGCATTAGATGCCTAACAAAGGAATTGAGTCAACAGGAACACCCTGAAAGTGCTTGCTGTCCTAATGAACAAGGAAGACACATGGGAGAGGAGTGTAAAGCAACAGCAGGGTGGTCAAGGCTAGATAAGATCAAGAGATTTCCCATATGTATTTGTAAAAGCAGACAAAGTGAGTAACTAACTGGGCAGGAAAGAGGCAGGTTTAAAGTACAAGTGGTTTGGAAGGGAGAAAAGTATGGGAGAGAAGGACAGAGTCACAGGAGCCAAAATACTAGCAAAGGTCCTTTGAGGGGCAGAGTAGGGAATGGCTAGCAGCAAAAGAACCAGCAGCTAGCTAGTCAAAACAAAATGCTCTGCTTCCTGACTGCGACTGGGAGGTTGCAGGTCAGCAGCTGCCACAGGCCCACTCGTTGCTTTTCTGCCTCTGGCATGTCCAGTGAAGTGTGCTATGCCATTAAGAGTCACAGGTTTTCACCAAACCTGAGATTATATTTTAAAATAATGTATTAAAATCATCAGAAGTTTCTCTTGGTCAGAATGCTTTCCTAATGTTTACGCTTACAATCCCCACGTCCTCCTTTTCCCTCTACTGCAGCCTTTCCTGTCTGGGGAGCAAGAGAGCCAAACATAGACTCAGCCTCATTTCTTTGAGGTGAACCAACTCCTTAACTCTCTGCTGTTTTCCTTCCCACTCAACGTCTGGCTACACAGTCTAGAAAATACTCACTCTGCTGCCATTTCCTCTCCTGCCAAGTCATCCATTGTCATCTTGTGTGTGTGTGTCCCCCGTCCCCACCCCCCCCCAAGTTTGTTAACTTTCCCTTGTAAGCTACATGAGCTTTTGCACAGCTGTCTGCATGGGAAGATCTTGTCAAGCAGTCCAGCTCCCTGGAACCGTCATTGTCAGGCAAGCAACAAAAGCTCAAGGCTGGAATTTAGGGAAAGCAGGATGGCACAGAAATTCTTCCTTCACTGCAGGCACTAGAGGAATGGGTTAATTCCATGGAAATCCTTCTTTACCAATACCTTCTTCTGTGGTGTTTTGAAAAAATGTGTGTAAGTTGTCCTGATGATCATTAACTCTATTTCTTAATTATGAAAGAGGGAGCTGCATTAACACCAACTTCTTCTTTACAGTTATCTTTGTGTAGCATCCTTCTTGCAACTCTTTCTGAACTAGAGAGAGCATGTGTACAGAGCGAAGCAGTAAAATCAGTCTTGGAATGGGAAGCTGGCTTTAATCTGTCCTGTGTAGAGCAGAACACATCTAGCAGATGTAATATGTTGTGAATTCTTTAGAAACTAAGGAACAAATACTTCTATAGTGGTTTGCTGCCAAGTGGAAACTGTCAATAAGATAGAGTTATGGGAGGTTGTCCATGTAGATGTTGCTGCTGAGGAGAAGACACTTGTACTTCTGTGAGGATATTGAGGAAAAACATACAGGAATAATTGAAAAGAAAATGATGCTTGAAAAAGGGAAGCTTTCTATAGCAGACTGGAACAATGAGTATAGGGATTAAAAAGTGAAAGGAGAACAAAGTTCTGTTGTTTTCATGATCCTGTGGAAGTAGTAGATTGGACCTGCTGTGCTTCTGTCAATTCTATGTGAAAACAAGCAGTAGAGTTCTGCAGGAACTGCAGTTTGCAGACAGCAAAGAGTGTATTTTTCTATATAATACTTCCCTAAAACTCACTTTCTGCTTCCTCCTTTTCCCCCACAAACAGAATAGATTTAATCTTGATTCTGAGGAATTGAAATTTCCCAACTGTGGAATGTTATTTGATCAGCCCTATAGAGTTCCCTGGATTTAACGTAAAGTATATAGGTAGGAATGATGTGATAGAGGTTAATGTTGGACGCTGAATGTTTAAAGGTGCAGTAAGGTAAACTTAGTGTCTGCTGTGTTTTCAGAGCTGTATGGTTTTGATGTCCTTATTGATGATACTCTCAAGCCCTGGCTGTTGGAAGTGAACCTATCCCCATCCTTGGCCTGGTAAGTGATTCCTAGTTTAATATGAGACTGGGAATGTTGCTAGAGATGGTTGTTCTTAGAACTTGTGGCCCTAGGAGGGCGTGATTTCATGATGCCTGCAGTGGAACAAACTTATTACAGCAATAGGCTTTGAAAGAACCCGGTTGGGATTCCATTTTCTTTTCAATTATTTCTCCTCCACAGTCCGTCATCATTGTTAACACTTCATAATCTCCCATCATAGATGAATTGTGAAACTCTCCAGACTATTATATGGGGTTTCAATCTGCTTAGCTGAGTAGAAAATGTAAGATTTTGGAGTCCAAGCAGAGTTCAGGCATTGTGCTTGACTTGAGTATGTAGATGTATGCTTGGGCTCAAATTTTTGGTCTAATACTCTCTTTAGCTAAAATCTAAAGACTATATGCTGTCTTGGCCCTTATGCTGACCCTCATACTCTAATGCAACTTGAGGATTTGGTTTTGTACGTCTCTAGTTCTGTGTGTTTTCTGGACTACTGTCTAACTTTACAGGAGCACAGCTGCACAATATGCTTTTGTAGTACTGTGAGCAACATTTCAGTCGTGACAGTATAAATAAGTTTAAAGTTGCATGTTCCCTGAATAGCTATATCTGACCTTTCCCTCCAATTTTTTTGTTCCCCCCCGCCTCCCCCCCTTCTTTATCCTCCACTGACACTTTTTTCACACACCATTCTTAACCCTAGCTTCCACAGTACCCATTTTGCTTTTGGGTGCAACTAGAATGTTTCCACAGTGTTTAATTGTTCTGCTTGGGTGGTTTGTGCTCATGTATGTACACACAGAATTATTTTCATTCTTCACTATTTAAAACTACTACACATCTGTGTCATTTGTTGTGATTGCCAGTTTCTTTGTCCAAGCTGTTAGCATCTATCACTGTGCTGTAGGACATATCTGGTTTCTTTGCTCCCAAGGAATCAAACTTTGCCTCTCTGATCTGAACTATTCACTGATTTTATTTATTTATTTTATTTCCCCCCACACTGTATAAAACTATGAATGCTTCCTGTCTGTTTGTGCTGTCTGACCTCTTTGTATTGATTCCACCTTCCCTAACCATTTGTTCCCATCCATTAGAACTAACCCATCTGAATTTATGATTTTATATGGAAGAAGCATAGGTGATTGTGATTTTTAAGAATTCTGTGATAGCATCCACTATCTACTCCATGAGATGTAGCATAGATACTTTCAAAGAAAATGTTTCTAGCCAAGCAAAGCTAAAACAAGGCTGTACACTGCTGCATTGAAAGACTAAAGCTGTGAAAAGGGAGAAACAGATTAATCTATTGCCATTTCATGTTTGCCTATGTGTGTGAAAACCACCTAGTTTTCCTCCCATGTTGATTATGTCTGTGTTAAGGATCAATACAAAGAAATTCTACTGGAAGATAAATTGGGTGCTGATGCGTTCCTCTCATTTAATGCAATACAAATAATTTCTCTTGTCCTCTGTTGCATATGGGGACAGTGATGCTCCTTTGGACTTGAAGATCAAAGCTAGCATGCTCTCAGATATGTTCACTCTTGTAGGTGAGTGGAACAAAAAGCTCCTTCAGTCTTTCCCTCATTTAAACCCACTAAAAAGTAGGTTTGTGATCTGTATCGTATTAGATGAGTATAATAGAGGAGAATTGTACTTGGAGAGCAACTGTAATGAGCACTGGGAAGTCATATGTAGACATTTCAGCTTCAGAATAATCTGTCTGTTCGTCATGCTTAGGTGATTATTAAGTGTTCCTAGTTTGACATTGGAAGACCCTATTCTTTCTCTTTAGCAGATGACCTCTGTTTAGCCCTCAGAATCAGTATTAGGCTTTTTAATTTTTTTTTTTAATTTTATTTTTTATTGAATGTGGGCACTCTGGTTAGGCTATGTTAGAAGAGGTGTCATGATTGGGAAAGCTGCACTATTGTCTAGTGCACAGCACCTTTTAGGCATCCCTACTACATCTTGATTTGGTTGCCTAACACAAGTGACCTCTAATGCTAAAAGAGCTTTGTCATCAGGTAGCCCACTCAGCTGTATAAGAAATGGAGCCTATTTCTATGCAGCTGTTCAGTAATACATCTTATTCATTTAAGTACTTGGTTTTGAAGCAGGTTCCAGTTTTATTCAAAAAATGTAATGCAATGTACAGTTTAGGATTAAAGGAAGGTAGATATAAAACAAAAAAAGCATCCTTTTTGGTATCTTGGGTATGGATAGTCAGGTATAGACTGAAATCATTTACAGAAATGCTAGGTTTATATTTCAGGGTTTGCTTGTCTTAAAGTTCTTATGTGACTCCTGATGCCCACAGGCTTTGTGTGCCAGGATCCAGGCCAACGGTCAAACCGGGCCGTTTATCATTCATCTGAATCTGTCAGGAGAAATCTGTACCAGAAGCTACAGGTAAGTGTCTTCAACAAGCCAGCTGAGGAGGATAGCAGGAAAGTAATTCTCATTGAAGTTGGCTTACAGGTGAAAGCACCAGTGAGTAAGGTTATCTGAATTTCTAGCATAACTACAGAAGAGACTCAGGGGATGCACCTGAGCTATGGGCTGTTCAGCCACTTCCATGTGGATAGTGGGTAACAAGCTTCCAGAATCCTAGGTCTTTATGAAGGTCTCCAAGATCTAGGCAGAAAGAGCTTTTTGCATGTGAAAGTTGAGGCCTTTTTCTCATTCACTCCTGGAATTTCTTGCTTGCTTTCCTGTGGATCCTTGGACTGTGGCATGCTGTGACTGTTGATTACCTTTTCTGCTGAGATAGTGCTTTCTTAGCACTGTAATGCTCAAGGGCAGTTGTTCTCTCTCTCTTTTTGGCTACAAGATGGATTCCATAAATATCTGTGGAACACTTAGAAAAGCAGGGAGATCCTCTGTGTCATTTGAACTTTCAAATGCATTTTTCCACAGGCAAATAGACAAACAGCGTATCCTGATACTCTGCAGCTGATGCATATGCTCCTGTCAGGGATGTGCAACATGGTTGCATAGCCTGAGTTCAATTAGGAAACGAAAAGTCATTTTTGTTCAATGATAGAGTACCAGTTGCTGTCCATTTTGGTATAGGGAAACTTGCAGAAATTGCAACATTTTGCTTCTTGTAAAACTTGAAGTCCTGAGTCATGGGGAGAGAGGTGAATAGATGGTCAGGTGAGATTTTTAGTATCTGTAGGATATGTGGCTGAGTCCAAGGCTTCTAAAGCCAATTTAACGGATGGTTTCATACAGATCCTTCTGATCATAAAGGTGTTCTTTGTGGCAGACAAAAGTTACATCAGATAAATTAGGAACCGTTCCAGAAAAAGTAACCTTCTTAGAGTAATGCAATCAGATACTGATGATTTGATGTCTTTTATCTTTTAAAAAAAAATGATACAAGACAGTCTCAGAAAATCAAGATACTGGGAAGAATTTAATTTTAAGAAGGCTTTAAACTTAGAACTATTTTGCTTAAAAACTACAAATGGGTGTAAGGCCTGGACATTTGAAATGTGTGAAGATTCGTGTGACAAAACAATGGTTACGAGATGAGATTAATTTCTCTTTTGGGACAGGTGCTCCCCTTATCTATGTTTAGCAGGAACAGGCTTCTTTCGAATTCAGTGATAAAGTTTTACAGCATGTTTAAGTACCTAAATGGAAATCCTGTGGCTAAATAGATGTATAGATCTTTCCATGGTTCAACAATATTTTGGCCTACTCTTTGAATGCATTTTATCTCAGATTGTTGGATCTTTGATACTTCTGTTCCCATTTGCAGTTGCAAAGGGTACTTTGCACCTTTTTGTTTTTTCTTAACTCCTTCATGATGTCTTAAGATCATTCATGAAGGGCATCTTTAATCATTGTAAAGGTTGCTTCTCGGGAAAGAAATGCTGATAGCAGCGTTGTTGGTCATGAGATAGTTATTCTGTTTTCTGAGTTTGACCAGACTGGACTGCAAGTTCCTTGTGCAGTTTCTTTGGTTTGAGTCTCTGAGCATTTCTCCTTCTAGGGAAATGAACAATTTAGCTGCTTCCTTTGTAACTTATTGTTGATTTGGGTTGGAGCTCTTTCATTTAATCATAAGCAGTAAAGGGACTTCGACCTGTTTTGTATAGACCAACTGTAGAGAAGAACTTGGCAGTAGTACAGCTAGAAATGATAGGTCTCTTGAGAATCCTTTCTTACACCATTTGCTCCTCTTAGGCATTGGAGAGGAGGAAGGCAGCCTGAATACCACCAAAGGCAAGAAAAATGTAAGCTCCTATCATAAGTTTTCTTTTGAACCTACCCCTGTCATTAAACTGGTCTTGCTTATAGGCCTGATACCAGATAAGTAATACAGGATACTTTTTGGCATACTGATGATGTTTCTACACCTGTTTTGGATTGTTTAATAGCATTGTGTGCTAGTCAGGGTCCTCAGCCTTTCCTCTGAGACATGCTGGGTGCATTGGAGCACACTTGAAGTCTTAGGGAGATAAGCAAGGGAATCCTGAGGTAGTAAGAGTCTACAGGGAAACACCAGTGAAATACCTTAAATGGATTGAAATTCCTTTAAGAAGGTGACATGTCTGACAGCCCAGATGAAGTGCCACCAGTGCACACAGCGTGGGTAACTGAAGGAGCTGGAAGCCACTGTGCTGCTAGAAAACTATGACCTGTTTGCTATTACTGAAACTTTGTGGAATGAAGCCCCTGACTGGAGTGCAACTGCCTATGTCTGCAGACTGTTCAGGAGGGACAGGTGAGGAAAGAGGAGCAGAAGTGTTGTCCTCTACATGAAGTAATGGGTAGAGTGTGAAGAGATGTCTTTAGAGAATATCCATAATCAGGTTGAAAGCTTACAGGTAAGACCTGGCAACTGAGGCAACAAAGTGAACCTTGTTGTTGATGTCTGCTACAGGCCGCCCAATCAAAGGAAGTTTATTGACAAAGCCTTCTTACTCCAGCTACAGGAGGCATCATGCCCACAGGCTCTCATCCTGCTGGGAGACTTCAGCCACCCTGACATCTTCTGGAAAAGCAGCATGGTGAGCTGTAGCCAATCCAGGAGATTCTTGGAATGAATTGAGGATAAATTCTTAAGCTGGGTAATAGACAGCCCCACCATAGGGGCTGCATTACTGGACCTGATGGTCATCAACTCAAGTGAGCTAACTGTTGATGTCAAGATCGGAGGCAGTCTGGGCTGCATTGGTTATGCACTGGTGGAGCTCCCAGCCCTGAGGGATATGGTTCAGGCGAAGAGTCAAGTCAGAACCCTGAATTTTAGGAAAGCAAATTTGCATCAACAGGATGCCCTGGGAAATGGCCCTCGGGTACAAGTGAGCAGAACAGAGCTAGCAGATCTTTAAGGACACTTTCCATAGAGTGCAAGAGCCCTTGATGCTCAGGTGTAAGAAATTGAGCAAGGAAGGCAAGAGGCCAACATGGCTGAGTTGAGACATGATGGTCAAGCTAAAGAGCAAGAAGGAGCTGTACAGTCAGTGGAAGCTGGGACAGGTATCCTGGGAAGAGTATAGGGATGCTGCCCAGTTGTGTAGGGGTGGGGTCAGGAAGGCCAAGGTGTGGCTGAAACTGAGCTTGGCAAGGGATACAAAAAATAAGGAATTCTACAGTTACATTGAGCAGAAAAGGAAAGTCAAAGAAAGCACATCCCTCTGATGAGCAAGACTGGCAAGCTGGTAAAAACAGATGAGGAAAAGGCTGAGATACTCAACTTTTTTGCCTCAGTCTTCACTGGCAGTCTCACTTCTCCCACCTCCTGAGTGCAGGGACCACAAGATGGGGACCAGGGCAGCAAAGTCTCTCCCACTGTAAGAGAAGATCAGGTTTGTGACCACCTGAAGAACCTGAATCTACATAAGTTTATGGGACCTATGCATCCCAGAGTCCTGAAAGAATTGTCTGATGTAGTTGCCAAGTCACTCTCCATGATGTTTGGCAAGTCCTGGCAGTCAGGTGAAGTCTCTGGTGACTGGAAAAAGGGACGCATTGGACCATTTTTAAAATGGGTAGAAAGGGAGGACCCTAGGAACTACCAGTCTGTCAGCTTCACCTCTGTGTCTGGGAAGATCGTTGAACAGATCCTACTAGAAGCTATGCTAAAGCACATGGAAGACAGGGAAGTGATTCAAGACAGCCATCATGGCTTCACCAAGGGCAGGTCATGCCTGACCAACCTTGTGGCTTTCTGTGGTGGAGCGGCTACATCAGTAGACAAGGAAAGAGTTATGGATATCCTCTATCTGGACTTCTGTAAGGCCTTTGACTCTGTCCCCTAAAGCATCCTTCTCTCTAAATTGGAGAGAGATGGATTTGATGGTTGGACTGTTTGGTGGATAAGGAACTGCTTGGCTGGTCACATGCAAAGGGTAGTGGTCAACAACTTGATGTCCAGGTGGAGATTGGTGACAAGTGGTGTCCCTTAGGGGACCAGTGGGATTAAGTGCACCCTCTGCAATTTTGCGGATGACACCAAGCTGACCAGTGCAGTTGACACACCTGAGGGACAGGGTGCCATCCAGAGGGGCCTGGAGAAGTGCGCCTGTGTGAACCATAGGAGGTTCAACAAGGCCCAGTGCAAGGTCCTGCATGTGGGTCAGGGCAATCCCTGGCATCAGTACAAGCTGGGGGTTGAATGGATTGAGAGCAGCTCTGCAGAGAAGGTGTAGGCTGTATTGGTGGATGGAAAGCTGGACGTGAGCTGACAATGTATGCTCACAGCCCAGAAGGCCAATGGTATCAAAAGCAGCATGGCCAGCAGGTTGAGGGAGATGATTCTTCCCCTCTACTCTGCTCTGGTGAGACCCCACCTGGAGTCACTGTGTCCATCCCTGGAGTCCTCAGCACAGGAAAGACATGGAGCTGTTGGAGCTGGTCCAGGGGAAGGCCACAAAAATGATCAGAGGGCTGGAGCACCTCCTGTGAGGACAGGCTGAGAGAGTTGGGGTGGTTCAGCCTGGAGAAGAGAAGGCTCCAGGGAGACCTTACTGCAGCCTTCCAGTGCTTAAAGGAGGCTTATAAGAAAGGTGGGGACAAACTTTCTAATAGGGCCTATTGTGACAGGACAAGGGGTAATGGTTTTAAACTAAGAAGGTAGATTTAGACTAGATATAAGTAGGAAATTTTTTTTAGTGAGAGTGGTGAAACATTGGGCCAGGTTGGCCAGAGAAGCTGTGGGTGCCCCATCCCTGGAAACATTCCAGGTCAGGTTGGATGGGGCTCATAGCAGCAGCCTGCTCTAGTTGCAGATGTCCCTGTTCCCTGCAGAGGTGTTGGACCAGATGACCTTTAAAGGTTCTTTCCAATCCAAACCATTCTATGATTCTGTGATCTTGTTTCTCCACAACAACTGGAATATTGTTGACATATTCAAATGAAATGGCTTCTAGAACTGCAGGATTTTTGTTTTGGTTTTTTTTTTTTGAACCCCCTCTATGAACAATTCTGCTTGACAGCATCTGTTTCTTCTTAATACATAGCTATTAAATATTTTATTCTGGGTAACTCTTATCTTACAAAAACATAAATTTGGGTTGTGAGAGCTGAGTTCATCCATCTATCTGCAGAGCTCTTTTCTTTGTGCTTTTGAAAATTCTGTTTATGTCCAGATGCCTTCTGCACATTTGAACACATCTGAGGTTAGGATTAGTGCTGTGTTTCGAGTGGGGACAGGATACATTTGTGGAGGATGTGAGGAAGATCTGACCTGAGATGATAGAAACTGTTCGCTGTGTCTCTGGACATCATTACACCCTTTTGCTTTAGGGTACTTGTGACTCTGCAGCTTAGGCGGGGTGATAGTGTCCTGGACAACATGAGGGGTTTATTCTCTTTGTGTGTCTCTTGCAGCGTCCTGTTTCCGCGCAGTCGCAAACAGCAAACACCAGATTGGTAAGTACCCTTCAGCTGCCTTCACCAGTATAAGGGACACAGGTTCCCATGTTACCTTGTACTATACTTCTGGCACAACTGGTTCCAAAATATATTTTGCATCTAAGTAACCTGGGGGGGGGGCGGAAGTCAACAAGAAAGGAGGATAGGTCCTGGTATATGTTTCCACGTGGCAGGAGCAAAGGCTGGAAAAACATTTACATCAGTTCTAGCAGCTTAAAAAAAAGAGTGAGGTGTGCTGAGAGTCAAGGTCAGCTGGGTCAAATCCCTCAAGCATTTTAAAGAAATTGGATATAAATATTTAAAGATAAAGTTGTCACTCTGGTCAGCAAATGATGAAGACATTGGCAGCACAGTGTTCTGGATTTGGTAGGTCATTCAAAAGTGAAATTCAAAAATCGAGAGCTGGTGAAAGCAGCAGCAAATAGGAGTGTCACACCAAAAGGGAAGAGGAGGAGGAATTTTTGTCTTGTGTACTACAAGGGCTGGAATAAGTCTGAAGGAAAAGGATAGCAGAAGTGATTCTGTACTGATAAAAGTAACTATTTTCTGGGAGACAGTCATCTGAAGGTAGCTGCAAAAATGTAAGAGTGAGCTAGGTCAGAAGAGATACGGAGATAGGGATTTCTTAAAGGTAATGGAAAAATTTAGAACTATTGTTCACATAAGTCATACTGATCCTCCTCTCTAAGTGACATATTTGGCATCCTCCTTGCAAGCCATATGGGCAAATCAACACTGGTTTACATTTCTAAGCACCTGGCTGTGTGGGGACACAGTAGGCATTATTTTGCTGCTGGGCTTCTTCCATGAACGGAATAGCCATGATTCTCATTTTTTTGAGGTTTCCCAGCAGGAAGGAGGGAAGGACAGATGGAATCATCTTGAGAACATAATAGATTCTATGTGCTGTCAATTATGTAATTCTGTGTAAGTTTAGCTGAGTCTGAGAGAAGGGAATCTTATTGAATAATGAGGTCTTGGAGAGAATAGGAAAGATCTTTGTGCCAACTGCTGTCAGTGCTTAGTATAATTAGAATCATGATGTGAGAACCAGAGATGCTTGCAGAATTTGGAGATTAAAACAAAGTGGTTGGATTTATCGATCTTTTAAAGATATGCTGGGTCAAAGAGGAAACAAGATCTTTGTGTAGCTGGAGCCACTTCTGTGTTGCAGGCAGAGAGAATTCTGCAGTGAAACACTGGAGAAAGGAGTGGGTAGGAAGTGTTTGTGCAGGAATTTCAGTACAGTTACAGTTTTTTTTTCTAGCATTTTGACAATAGTGTAGTTTGTTCTCAAGTAGGAGCCAGAGCTGCCAATAATGAGGCATACATTTTCTGTTCATAATCAATGAAATCATTTCCATTGTAGACAATGGAGATTATTTCATTCAAGTATTTCCTTAGTAAAGGAGAACATCCAATACAGGAAATTTTTCATCCTAATGTTCTCTTTGAGCAGCTGTTCTCACATGATGATTCTTATGGGAATGTCAGGAAATCTTTTTAAGAGAAGGTTACCTAGCAGGAGATTTTAGAGGAAATTATTAAGCAAAATTGTTGAGCTGTGCTTTTGAAATGGAGGAAAGCTTTGGAAGAAAAGCTAAGTCTTTCAACTTAATGCCATCTTACAGCATCAAGTAAACCTATTTGACTACTGACATTTTTTTTCTTCTGCAAATGCTTGTCTCTTACCTTCTCATCCAAACTGTCTCATTTTCTCTTGTTTTATTTAATTAGTTTTCATTAGGCTTAACAGAATGTTTCAGCTGGCATGTGCTGTGTCTGTTTTCTCTGGGTCTTTCAGTGCCAATTGCTGCAGTCTAACTAACACATTCTAGTGCAGTGCCTGTTGCTTTGCAATTGCTTCATCTGCATATTCTGAATAGCTGCTTGTAATTTCTAATGAAATGGAGAAGGAACTCCAATTCCAATAGTCCTTTCAAATCAAGATACAACATGATCTTGTCATGAGTTTTAGTCATGTCTGAGAAGTATGGGATCTTCCCCTGGGCTTATCCATCTTAGGGTTTCTGTCATGTTTTTCTGTCCTTTCTAGATGAAGAAGGGCATTCTTTGCTTGGCACAGTACTAAAAGAAAATCTGAATTTTGCATAAAGTCAGGAGACTTTCATGGCTAGAACTCTTTTTTTTTTTTAATGCTATTTTACAGAGGTAGTTTATCTGAACTAGGCATAAAACCAGCTAAAATGTATCTGAGAACACATTCAAAGATTTCAATCTTGCTGGAATTTTAAAATTTTATAATCCTGCTAATTTGAAGACACTTTGAATTCCTGTCCTTTGTTAGAACTGATCAGGACTGCCCATCAGGTTAAGAATGAGCTTGGAGAGGCTGTCCGCAAATTATTTCTTTTCTTCTCTTTAAAACTTGCATCAAGTTTGTATGTTGTATCTATGTACATATACAAGATCTGTCCGTTATGTAAGACAAGTAGCAAGTTGAGATCCAGCACTATAGTGACAAAAGAATAACAGGCGTTGAACTGAATTTTTCACTTTTCCCCTGTAACTTTATCTGACCAGTGAATTGCAGTTCTGTTATTCTGATGTAGCAATACAACGGGAACAGAGAATCATGGTTCCAGTACCATTGAGGTGTGAATCCAAGTGTATTTGGGGCCCATGAAGGTGAATGTTGGTTCTAGTGCCCCTTGGGTGGGGATTTTTCTGTATGAAGTCCTGGCTTTGGTGTTTCTTGGTACGTCTCATGTTTTTTCCAAAAGGGGCTAGAGGTGTAAATACTGGCCCTGAAACCTGAACTGTGAGTCCTGCTGAGCTAAAAACTAGGAATTGTGTATATTCATATTTAGTGCCTGCTGGGATGTGGACTACTTAACAGCTGGAGTGTGCAATTGTGAATTCTGGCTGTAGTTCTCTGAAGTATAGATTCCTCTGGGAATAGGATCCTGAAATTTGAAAGTAACCTTTTTTTAAAGTGAGTTGAGAGAAAAAAAGAGAAAAATCTGGATTCACACTGTCTCTACAGCGTACCCGTCCTCTGTCTGCCAGTGATGCTGAAATTAAAAACCTGATGCCTTCAGGCAGGGAAAAAGCAACAGGAAGGCAAGGCAGCTCTGTGCTAGGTCTCTCCATGGAAGAGGTAAGTAGGCTATTAAATATCCTTTATTTACCTTGGCTTTCATACTGTATGTGGGGTTATTTGCTCAGCAAAGGGCAAGTGCACATATATGAAAATTATGGCAGAAGTAATATGATTTTTGAAACAGAACTGCTGAGTTTTACTGCGGGTACTACTCTTGCCCTCAGTCATGCCAGGCATACATATGTGCTCCAAGTAGTGACAGACTCTTTCAGAATTTAAATGCAAGATAAAATTGCTTAAGGATATCGTATGTACCCAGCACACTTCCGGGACCAGTAATAATCTTGTCCGCTGAAACTTGGGAGATCTTTCTAGGGTTCATTTTTGATTTGTATTTATTTTGCTGACTTTTTTTTTTTTTTTTTTTTCCCCCCCTCCCTCTTTTTATTCCAAGATAAAGGTTCTTCATCGAGTGAGAGAGGAGAATGAACGGAGAGGAGGCTTCATCCGGATTTTCCCTACCCCATTAACATGGGACCTTTATGGGTAAGAGCAAGAATTCAATAGGCTGATGCACTGTTGCACTGATGCTCTGTGTCGAGGGATATTCTGCATTGGGTATATGTAGATAAACCAGTTTAGCAATCAGAAAGACACATATAGAGAGTTTTGGTGGAGTTTATTTTAGTGTTGAGGATGCCTTTTTTTCTGATCCCTTGTTTTTAACTGCTGCTGCTTTGCCTAACTGCACCTTGTGGAAGGCTATCAAATGCTGGTTTTTATGTGGCTTTTCTATCAGAATAAAAACGTCTTCACTTCGGATAATCCATTCCTGCTATCTGCTTTTACATCCTAGAGCTGTATGTACTGTGTTTTCTGTCATTATGCCATAAACATGATATAGGACTCATTCTGTGAGTGATACTATATTATGCTTTTCTAATTTTCTTTCCAGTCTGTAATGTTTCTCTATCTCTTGCCTCCCAGGAGCTTCAGCTGAGAAGTGATAGAATCATAGAATGGTAGGGGTTGGAAGGGACCTCTGGAGATAGTCCAATCCTCCTGCCAGAGCAGGATCACCCAGTGCAGGTCACACAGGAACATATCCAGGCAGGCTTTGAAAGTCTCTAGAGAAGGAGACTCCACAAACTCTCTGGGCAGCCTGTTCCAGTGCTCTGTCACCCTCACAGTAAAGAAGTTTTTCCTCAAGTTGAGATGGAACTTCCTGTGTTCCAGTTTGTGACCGCTGCCCCTCGTCCTACCACAGGGCACGACTGAAAAGAGGCTGGCTCCTTCTATTTGACACCCACCCTTCAGATATTTGTAAATATTAATAAGATCCTCTCTCAGTCTTCTCAAGACTCTCCTATCTTCTTTTCTGTTACGGTAAAGCATATTGTATCAATCCATTTCAGGGATGTTTTCTATAGATGATTTATTTCTGCCTTTCATCCTGTGTTTTAGTTTTTGGTTTGGTGTTTTGTTTTGGTTTTTTTCCTTTTTTTTTTTTTTTTTTTAGATCCTTTTTGGAACACAAGACATCAATGAACTACATGCTGGCTACGCGTCTATTTCAGGACAGGTAGAAAGCTTTTCTCTTTGGGAGGGAGGCAAAGGGCACAACAGCATGAAAAGGATTGATTACTCACCCCACGTTATAAATATCAATCTGTGATTTACAGAGGTGGTTATGGTTGCTTGTCTCTTCTGTAGTGTGGCAGTGACTGTGGAGGCTTCTTACAAAAAGGACAGTACCTTGCCTTTTAAAAGGCACAGGAGTCATTGGAGTAAAAAGATAACTGGAGACATGAAAAACCTTCCAAGTACCTAGATCTCTATGAAGGGATTATATGTCATCCTTGCTTACTGTTTTGTTTCAAATTTAAAGTCACATTAAATCTTGTCCTCATGTAACGTAAGCACTGAAATTTACTCCAAAGGTTCAATATCACTGTCTTTTGACCTATGTAAGCATGATTTAATTCCTCTCTCTGGATTGTGCTTGAGTGGAAATGACAGTTTATGCTGTTAGCTGAACTTCCATGGAGAGCTTAACATCCTTCCTTCTCAATGTTTTTTCTTATCCCAATTTGAGATCCACAATAAAGTAACTACAGAGTAATTATAAAGTTGCTGACTGAAGAGACAGTATTTACAGAAGCTCTTCCTGCATCAGCCCTGTACAATATGTTGGGGTTTTTCTGATGTGTACTTCCAGGGATGCATTTGGAGGGTAGCACCAAATGACACCTTATCAATTTTAAGCCAGGCAGATACAGGTATCAATTGTAGAACAGCTGCTGAGATTTCTTCTTTTGAGGCCTTCCCCCCCTCCCCCCCCTTTAATATAGAACTTACAAGGTATTCTGTAAATTTGGCCTTTTCATTGTACATGTGAAAAACTTTAGAGCCTTTTTAATCCAGTCAGTGTGCCAGGATGAAAGGTAATCTTTCCCATTTTTCCCTTTGTAGGGGCAAGATGAAGAGAGACTTCATCACTGGGAGATCCAGGTAAATGGCTTTTTAATGACATAACTTATACTTTGTAGGATTTATTCTAAATTTAGGTTTCCACAACTTCATCTTCCAAGTCCTGCCTCAATACCTTCTGCTATCTGAAATCTGTCAAACTAACTTTAGAGAAGTAAATGCAGTGAACAAAGAGTATCCCAGCATGTGGAAAGCTTAAGTTTCGTTGGCTTGAACCTTAAGACTGCACCTCTTAGGCTTCCTACTTTGCATTCCTGTCATATTGATAAGCCTCATCATTGAGGTCTCTTAAGGTTCTGTCGTGTATGAGGACTTTGGACTTCACATACACATATATTCACTTTGCCAGACGTGAAAGATAAATGGAGCAGCAAGGTTGTGGTTTTTGTGGATATTCCCACTTATATCATAAAGAGCACTTTGAATCTTTGTGCACTGGAACAAAGTTATGTTTGTCTCCCTTATGGAATCTGGCAGGGCTCCTTCTGCCTTGCTTTAGGCAGAACCTGTAGAAAGGCTGTCATTTTTCACTTAGATTATGTTAAAATTCTTATCTCTGACCAAGCAGTGAAGAGCCAACTATCTACATAAAAGGTTCAGAAACTGGACTTAGGTCCCTGTGCTCTCTGCCCACTCTCCATTGTTTTGTACTCTTGCTATTCAATTTTCCCTATTAATTGTGCCTTGAGCTGCTGCATGATGGATAGATGCTGCTCAGTCATAAAAGCATGACACTAGGTAACTGTGTTATGGGGCTTTGAGAGGTGATGTTCTGTAAAGTGCTTGCAAGACTTCCATAAAACATTTACAGGCTTTAAATAGAGCAAAGTTGGACTGATCATAAATCATTCTTCCCTGCGTCAGGAAAACTGTTTCTTGAAAAAACTGAATCTATTAAGTCTCTTGTATCGTCAGTGAGAGATGTATAAAGGGAGATTGAGGGTACCTCTGTATTATGCTTCCCAGAGCAGGTCTTGGCAGAAGGCCGGATATGAGGCTGGAAGTGGTAGACTCTCATGCTCTCTTTTATGAGAGAAAGCTTGTTTCACTGGAGTTACGGAAGCGCCGGCGATGTCACGGCAAGGCTAGAGCAGCACGGACAAGGTCATCAGGTATGCATGACTAGAGTCTTAAATGAGCAACTAGTCAAAAACAAGCAAGCAAGGACTTTTCATTTGAAATGTGTGCGAATGGGGTTGTTCTGGCCTTTGTAGTCTCTAAAGGGATTCACAGGTTGACGTTAATAGTTTTCATTTCAAGTGTTACTCATATTCATTTCATTCCTCTTCTAAGTTTCCTGCTGCCTTAGTGCCTAGAATTTCTTTCCCACCATGCCACATCCCCATGTGTATGATTAAAATAATATTTTCTTGAAGATAAGCCTGCAATTGCATTTTTGGGTGCTAGAATTCAACAGTGTGTGTGCCTCCAGACATACAGCTTTTCAGAGCAAGAAGAAAACTTGGACCTTCTAGGCTGGTTCTCCTACACAGCAGTGACTAAGATGTTGGAAAGAGAGACATCCTTCTTATCCAAGCTGATGTGGGAAAAATTTAAAAGGGTGCAGAGATGAATGATCCTCACACATGGCTGTTCCCAGAGCCACTAAGCTCTTTCTAGTGGCTATGTAATACTGACTGTGTTGGGAGAGATTGTATATTATAAAATGATTTTTGGTACTATGTTAAGATATGTGATCTTCATTGGCACATGTGGAAATTTAGATTTCATAGCTTTGGATTTTTCTGACACACAAACAAAACAAAAAAAAAAAAAGAAAAAAAAAAAGGAGTATACATGTCAAGTCCAAGTGTATATGTATGTCAGTTTATATGTAAGTATGTAAGAATCTGGATAAATTATAGGAAAAAGCTTTTTTTTAATAATTTGTAAGATTATGACAAGAATCTTGGTCTGTCTTCTCTGATGTTGTAAAAATGGACTTATCAATTGTTTGATACACAAGCAGAAAGACAAAGAATAACAAAGGGCTGTGATACTTAGGATGCTGTTCTAAAATGGTAGTGTTTTGTCCTTCTAGCAAAGACAAGCTTAGAAGCAAACCAAAGGGTATAAATAGCAGAACAGTCTTTCCTGGGTTTTTTTTTTCCCTTAACCAGCATAGGTGATTTCCCCTCCTCTACAGGGATGTCAGAACCAACAAAGCTGTCCCTCAAGTCAGACACAGAAGGTGAGGAGGAAGAGGAGGTGGATGCAGATGAAGATGAAGAGCTAGACAAGACTGTTGGCTCTCTTTCGGACACCCAGGTGAAGAGCAAGCCAAAGCTCTCAGGCTTGGTGAAAACTTCTTGTAAGGAGAGGTTGCCAAAAAAACTTGACAAGAAAACTGAAGATGGAGAGCTGTTTCTTCAAAAAACAGACTCAGAATCTCAGTTTAACTTGCTGCATATTCTTCAAAAGCGTGGAAACTTGAGGTGAGAGATTTCTGCCTATTGCCTTGAATTTTGACTAGCAGCTAATAGTCCTTAAAATATGGAGGATGTAGACTTAGTGCCACATTGTGAATGAGCATGAGGAGATAGGAGGACCTTAGAGAAAGGGGCCTGTATTTTTGTGTAACTGTGAGCTGCTTTAAAAACTAGCTGGCACAGAATGGAGATAGTTGCATAGACTGACAGTTTACCTAAATGCCCGACCTGTTGGATAAATAAGTATAAAGCATAAGCCATAGTTTCCATTGCTATTCTTTAATCTGGTCATGTAAGCTGTTCTTTGGTCAACTCAAGCTTCTAAAATACCTCTCTGTCTTAATGCAGGGTGCATGCTATAGAAGCCTAAAATTCATCTTTTCATGCTTTGTATTTCCAAAGAAGTCAGTGTAAACATATGTTAAACTATCTAAGAAAGGCTGAGTAGGAATATCTCAGTGCTGCCTCTCCATAAAATTAGCTTTCTCATGTTTGTGCTTTTATTTTTGGTGATGAAATTTTTACGTCTAATAATAATCTCTGTGCAAGGTCATTGCCTCCTGAGAGGAGGATAGGGCATCATTTGAGAGTGACAAGTTACTGAAAAACCTTATGGCCTGCTGTTACGTCAGTGTGGAGTACTGTATCATGGCTCTTGCTTGAGAAGACAGAGAGAGATGCTGGAGAAGATTCTACAGAATGCTGCTAACCAGGGTCCTACTAGATCTTTAGAAGCATGATCCTCCCCTTAAATGTGTGTAGTAAAACTGTCTATTTGCAAATGGACAGAAAGGGCAAAAACAGAGTGATCAAATATATCTGTGTAGGATGATTTTGCATCTTCTAGATAAGAAGCAGCATTATGTTTTCTGTGAAAAATAACCAAAGGTAGATAAAAGAATTGTTACTTGTTGTTGCTTTCTTATTTTAGTTTGAGAGGATTTATGAATTATCAAACAGATTTGGGGTTTGTTCTAACGTCTTATTGTGGCAAGGACATTTGCTGTCATGACAGGGAAGATTCTGAAACCTGTTTTGAGGATGAACATAGCAATGCTGTCATCTACCTATATATAGAACTGACTCCTGCGAAGAATGTAAACCCTGTCTGGTGTTCCTGGCAGAATCTTGCTCAGCACCCAGTACTGCTGGAATTCCCCACAGAAGTGTGTGAGGCTTTTGGTGACCTCATGTTCCAGGACTGTGCTTGGCTTGGCCCAATCTGATCTGTCATTGATGAAAGCTTTGCTTGTGGGTCAACAGGCAGAGAAGCTGAAGTAATGAAATTTTCATCCAAAAGAAACCAGGCCTGTTCCAGTCAGGTTTTGTAAGTGGTAGGACATCTCTCTCTCCTTTAGGCAGCCTGATGAGGCAGTTTCTCTGCCTTCCACACATGAGGTTACTGGTGAAGAGGTGACAGTTGAATGAAACGTGTTCTCCCAACCGTGTCATTCTCAGGGAAGTAAAAAGAAAAGGGAGTTACTTGTTCCTGCATTTAGGGCCTCAGGTTTCAATATTCCACACACCAGAGAAGAGGCAGGTTTATACGAGGACCTTCTTCAGTTTCCCATTTTGTAATCACAGAAGTATCAGGTGCAGGCAAAGAATTGTATTACTGTGTTTATGGTGATAACGAGGTGTTCTTCATTCCTATCAGCACAAATCTATAACTTCTGGTCATGAGATGTTTGAACTACATCTAAAACAAACCTGGTAGCCCTAGAGAGCCCGCAGGGAAAGCCTTTTCTGATGTGTGGTGGCTTGATGTATAGAGTATTAGTTCTTGGTCAGGGTTCAGAGTCTTCTGATCCTCACATGTGGGAAGAGAAAGGTACGTGTGGTTACTTGCAGCATACAGAGATTGGAGGTGTTACAAGGCATGTTGTGTGTTCTGGAGTTCACTGGAAGACAAGAGTTGTATCCAGGTATTTTTATCAGGCTTTAGTAACTGCAGCACAGCTATCCACGGAGGCTGTTAGTTTGAGACTCTTGTGAACTCATCATTGGCTTATCCCCTTTTTGGGCCTAGCTTGGTCTTCAAGGAGCATTAAAAGCCATTCATTAAGTAAATGCATGGATACTTGAATGTATTTTACTTTAAGCTTGATTCGTGTCTGAACTGACGCATTGGTCTCCAAGTGCTGCTACGTTGTGTGATTTTTATGTAACACTGTAAGGAAGCATTCATGAAGTTTACAAACATAAACCAGACTAAATTTCTGGACTGAATTTTTAATGAATTTTCAGGGACTTGTACATGGAGACATGAGGACCATGCAATTATCAGAGAATTATCCTTAGAAGCAGAGAACAAGCAGAGGAAAAAATGGTGAGGTTCCTCAGGAATCAGTCTGAAGCTCATTTTAATAATCAAGTGAAGAATGACAAAATGTAGAAATGTACTAATCAAATTTGCTGATCGATTGGGAGTTATTACCTTGAGAGAAAAGTAGTGGAATACATATGGGAAGAACCAGATGACAATAAGGATAGGAATAATGTAACTAGGATGAAATTTGGGAGCACAAAGTGCAGAGGCAGGCTTTTAAGAACTAGTAATTTACAGAAGAAATCCTATCAGCTGGGTCGTCTTCAGCTGAAAATTATAGGGAAAAATACTTCACATGCTTGTTGAGGTTTGTGAAGCTCTTGCTCATGCGTGCATGAAAACACCAAGTGTGGTCTAGGGTTTATCACTTGAGGTACTTCTGAGACTTTGTGGAATATTGTATGTAGTTGCTATCACCCATGTTCAGGGAAGGTAAATTGTGACTCAAACAAGTGGAGATGAGCTGTGACAAGCCACATGTCACCGGTGTGGGTTCTTTGTTAGAAGACACTGACAGATGTAGATAGCTCACAGTAATGAAATGAAAATTATGAAAGGATTTGCTGTTAATAAATACATTTGAGGTAGGAGGCCTATCAGGGATGAAATTATTTAAGATACAGGATAATGCTGGAGAAAGAAAAAACCAAATATGACCTGCTCATCATTGAAGTTACGCTGGGTGGTAAAAGAGGGTTCCTAATTATTAGAAGTGGGTTCTGGAATAATATTCAAGGAAAGCAGTGGGTTGAAAACTCTAGTTCATTTTAATATGAAAATCTATAATTTTATAGAAAATATTAGGACATTGTCTGTGATAGAAGGGTGATCTGTACTAAACTAACTAAAGCTCATCTGTTTCTACGTCCTTATGAAAAGGAAAGGAGAAATTGTGCTTGGCAATTCAAGGGACAGCTTGTAGCAACTATAGGGAAAACTGCAACAAAGAGTAGAGACTGGGAGAGCAGAATGTCAGAGCGCTTAGGCCAAGATGACAATAAACAGAATTGGGCATCTGCTCCAGCAATTTCTCTCACAACAGATGCATACGCTAAAGCGGCTACCATTGTGAGGGAACGAGAAGCAATGTGTCACTTCCAGTCCGACTTCTCAGTTCATGCTCACAGCTTCCCAATGTGTTCAGCCAGCTGCACAGCAGATTTTGCTGATGTTCTTTCACTTTCCAGTGGTGCCTTGCTCAATGAAATTTGGCTTGTGTCCTTGGTCCAGCAGGGGAAGAGAGTTCACTTTCACAGATATAATTCTTTCCAGTGGGAATTGCAGGCCCTTTGTTATAACTCTGGCACCAGTACCAAGCCCTTTATTTATTTTATGGCCTGTTGTTGTGGTGTTCAAAATGCTTGTGAAGCTAGAAGCCAAAAAGAGCCTTGAAATTGGTGTAAAAATACACAGTTTTGTGGATGTTCATGTTACTGGCTTTTGGAGGAGAGTAGCTAAAGCTGTGAAAAGGGAAGGAGGGCATTCCATTTTTAGATGCAGTCTTAGAGAGTGTCTGCTGTCTTTTGTCTCCTGCAATACTTAACCTATCTTGGTGAACTGAAGGTCTCCTTGAAAATACTGGTGGGGTGAAGGGGTCCTCCTTCCCTTGAGCTTCAACATTTGTGCACCGAGGAGGTCCTTGCTGATTGTACTTTGGTCCAGAAGCTGTGCCTGATTGCTGTGACTCTTCCCATTACTACTCTGAAGATAGCTGACTGTTTCTTTTGGTCCACAGCAAGGTGCAAGCTCGCAGGGCTTTCTCAGCCTATCTCCAGCATGTTCAGTTGCGACTGATGAAGGAGGCTGGTGACCAGATACAAAATCCTGCCTGGGCTGCCAAAGAGGATGAGCAAATGGTAAGCAGCTTTGTGTTGCCCAGACTGAGAAGCCAAGCTGAAATCTGCCTTGAGGGTTTTGAGGTCAGTTCCTATCCTTGGAAGAATTGAAGTCCAATGGAGACTATATCTGTCTATCTTTGTCCAGCTGCCAGTATTTTTAATATACAGACAAGGAAGGACTGTTGACTGACATTTAAACAGTGATAGAGTAGACAGCTTTTAATGATTAGTGTGGCTAACAGTCAAGCTGCTCATATCTTTCATTGGTTCTCCTTCGGTGATCTCTGAGCTTACCTGCTTTTGATTCCTTCTCTCTAAGATTCTTTAAGATTACTTGGCAATATCTGGTTTCTGCTGTATTAAACAAAGCATCTCTCAGACCTCTACTCAGAACAGGTACCCAGCTAAGGTTTTTCTTACCTTTACTGTTTTACTCTTTGCAGACATCTGTGCATCTTATATGCATTCTAGGTAGAGGGAAAAAACAAGTGAAAGCCACTGAGGAGAGCAAGTTACTTTCTAGCATAGGTGGTGGTTGATTTTGTTGGTTGTTTTTTTTTCTCTTAAACCATGTGATGAAATTTTCTAGGCAGTATTTTAAGGCCCTATATTTGATGTATATGCATTTTAAAGAGTGCAGCAAGCCCAGATCCCCTCACAAATCTTCTTAAGAGAGCTTTGTACAGTAAGCTCTTGAGATTTCTGCAAATTCAAATGTATTCTTGCTGAATGTATATTGCAGAGAAACAGCCAGTGACATTCAAAGATAAAATTGTGTGTCAAGAATAATCAGTCAACTCAGTGGATGTCGCCCCTGCTCTTTCCAAGTGGAAATTAAAACTGGCTTTTTGAGAGTCACTTTGTCCACTCTACTGTGAAAAATAATGCTTAAAATAACAGATCAAACCAGCCTGAAGTAATGGCAGTGAGAGGCGAGCTGTGAAATCCAATAGTTTGGCAGTGAGGCTGCTCATTTATGCATTAGCAGAACTAACCAAAAGCAAATCCAGAGGAGTGAGAAAGGGTTTAAAATATTCACAGGACGCATCTCACCTTAGGATCTGCCTTGCCATATGTTTCCCCCACCAGAGATCAGACAGACATGGTGGGGGATTGGAATTACATGGTTGTAGATACAGTCATCTGTTGCTGTGGAGGGGCTGTGGCTATAGTATACATATATGAAAAGTGATGAAACAGGGCTACGTCACTGTAGTGGAGATATCTGACCAAGATCCCCTTCCCTGTGATAGTGCTGGGAGGATTTTATGTCTGTATGCTTCATCACAGGCCTTTAACACATTGTGGGTTGTTTTTTGGAAACGGTCTCTTAAATTATTGGGCTTTATGGGTTACTCTGTGTTGTTTCTGCTTTTTTGCTCCTTTTTTTTTTTTTTTCCTTTTCTTTTGTTTTGCTTTCTTCCTCTGCCGTGCTCTTCAGACAAACACTCAAGTGTTCCCATTTCTGACCCACCTCAGGCAAGGCACACCATTGTATTGGATTTGTAGGGCTATATTAAAAACGAACATTGCAGAATGCTGTTGCCTGAGAGTTGCCAGCTCATTTTGTCAGGACCACGTGTTTCGTTCTTTCCGGTTGTTAACTGTTGCAGTACCTCTGTTCTCCCCACGTTTTGCAGCTGGTCCATTATTAACTCCATCACTCTTGCTTGCAGGAGCTTGTGGTACGCTTTCTGAAGCGAGCTGCCAGCAATCTTCATCAGTCCTTGAGGATGTTGCTCCCCAGCCGTTGTTTAGGACTAAATGATCGTCGTCGTATCCTGGCTCACCAGCTGGGCGAGTTCATAATCTGTTATAACAAGGTGACTAATTCTTTCTTGATTCTTCTTTTGGTAGCTCTTTTTGTTTCTGTTCACTTCTAGAAGTATCTCCTGCTGGTTGCTGTCCTAGTCAAGACAGGATGCTGTTTTAAAGGCTCTGTTCTGCAATTTACGTGGTCAGTTTGCACTTGTGTAGCCAGTAATGGTACTTTGTCTGGTCAACTTGTCAGATAGATGACAGTACTCTTACATTATATATGCAGTCTGGTAATCATGTGCATAAAAGTAGAAAGTGTTGAAATGAAGTGGAATTTAGCTGGCAGTTTGTTTTTTCTTTGCCTTGTCTTTGATTCTAATGCTTTCTAATACCTCTTCCCATTTCTCCCTGTTTCTGTGATGCTTCTTTAGAGATTTATTATGAACAGTATGAACTATGTATTTTACTGTTTGGTATATTGAGGGACTACTACCTGTCTGTAGTATGGGACTCTGGATGCTCGGTGACAAGAAGTAGGTCCTAGTTTAAGTATTTTTCACCTCTTTAGATGTAGAAGATGCTGTTGTTAACATAGTGGTTTCATGCTAATCCTTGTTTTGCAAGGACAGCTTCCCCTTTCCTTTGCCCCCTAGCATTTCTTCAATGTTAGAATAAGGATAGTTTAAATTTTGCTTTCAGAGGCTGCTGTGCACACAGGCCTCCAAGCTCCTCTTTGTTAGCAGAGGATGTTCACTTATATTACCTTGTCAGAACTGACATTTAGTAACTTGATCTGTCAAAGCAAGGTTGGCACTGAACCAGATCTGTTCCAGGGAGTGCCTTGTATTCCTAATGCTCACTGAATTACTGTGTTAGGAGTAACCACAAAATACTTGGGTGGCTCTGTGGTGAGTGAAGAATGCAGCTGCTTTGGATATAATTTCCACTCAAATTGTATTTAAACATCAGGATTTTTTGCTAACTCTTGAGTAAATTCTCAAAATAAAGCTGTGTAACTGGTAATAAATCATTTCATAAACATTTTCTCGTTTAAAACAAGTGAGAACAGATCACTTGAGGTTTTAGGACATATATGTTTGAGCTGTTGAGAGACTCTTAGGCAGTGATTAGGCACTGTCTGATTCTAGCATATGAACTTCTTTCACTGCTGTGTATTTTCAGATTTATTATGGGACTCCTACTAGCCATCATGTATCTCCTTTAATGACAGAATTAAAACTACTACCTCCAGCAAACTGAGTAAAACAGATCACATGTTGTTCAGGGTTTTACTGAAGTAGTGAAGGGTAGACACAACGCACAGAGTGGCTTTTTCTTCCTCCTCCTGAATTCTCTTTCAAAACAATGTATCTAGCCCTTCTGTCCTGGGAATGCTGAAGAAAAGCAGTAGGAAGCAATGAAGTGGAGGTCAAATCTGGTCAGATAAAGCCTGCATGCTTATGCGCTGGTATTAGTATTTCAGATAGGCCTGTAGGTTTGCTTTTTTTGTTTTGGTTTTTTTAATTAACAAAAATGTTTGTACCAGTACAACCTCTAGTGTCAACAAGGGCTACTGGTGTAAAATAGAAAGATCTTTTATGTCAGAGAGCTTGCTCCCATTCTCACACACAAAGGCTTACCATCTTTCATTCCAATATATTTTAGTCTACAAATGCATATTAGACACAGGCTGTACGGTTTTACTTTCTTTGCTTTTGCTGAAGGAATATATTTTTGGTATGTAGATAAGCCCTCGGCAATTTGCTGCATGACAAGAGAAATTAAATCAAGAGGAGAACTCCTAGTTTGCAGTAGGAACTGTGGATGCCATGAGCTCACCTCCTTGATTTGATTTAATTGTGTAGTTTTGTCCTCCTTTCTTCCTCAATATATCTTTTTGGGGCAGATGATGAAATATTTTGACAAACTCCATATTTGTCACAGAAACCACAAAAGTAGAAGGGGAACCTACTGTCTATAAAGAATGATTTTTTTTTTCCTCTTTTCTTTTCTTTTTTTTTTTTTTTTTTTTTTTTTTCCTCCTCTTAATACTTCCCTATGTCCCAGAATAGAGTCTGTTTGAAGGAGCAGCAGCATGTATTTGTGAAGACTTCCTCTTCTCAGGAAATCAATTCTAAGAAGTTACATCAGGTGGAGGAATGAGATTAGTGTACTCTTAGCATGCTGTTTCTGGGTTCTCTATCCATTCTGTTGCACATAGTAAAATACTTACATTTTGGCTCTTTGGAGTTGATGTTGGTTTCATTTTTCTCTTGGATTGTGTGGAATTGGTTTTTGTATTCTGATCTCTAGCTATGCCGTGGAACATAAATTAAATACATAAAGACACTGATACTGCTTATTAACAGGAAACAGAGGAACTGGTTCAGAAGCAATCAAAAAAGAAACAGGAAGAGGAGGAGGAGGGAGTGAATCCTGAAGGTTTTCAGAATTTCATTACCAGAGCAAGGTAGGAATGGATTTTATTCCCTTTGATAAAGGAGCTCCCAGCATGAAGGTGATGGGATTGTTCTAAAGATGATCTGATTGATCTAAATGCCTCTAGATACCCTTATTGACTGTAGGCCCTGCTCTTGCTGAAGGACAGTAGAACTTCTCTTTTTATCCCCTCTCCTTTCCAGCAACAAAACACTTGTAAAATCAGCATTTTGTGCAAAGAGGAGGACATAAAATAGATTCTTCCACCATTGATTCAGAAAAGACAACAGTGGTTGCCCTGGTCTGTGTAAATTTCAAACTGCTGCTGGTGAGCAAATTGTCTCCTTTCCTGTGATGCTGGAACAACAGCAGCAGTACTTTGGAAGGAGAATGAAACTAGAGCTGCTGGTCAGATGGCCTTGCGCTGCTGTGGTTGAACAGTTGCGGCTCTGGCTCTCCAGTTTCTGCTCTCAAACAAATCTCATGCTTGCTGCCTCTTCTCAGGAGCTCTCCAGGTCGGGATTTTAAGACAAAGGAAGTGAATTAGACTCCCTTGTCTTATTCCTAGCCTCTTATTTGGCTTGCTAAGGCAGTTCAGTGCAAGCAATTATTTTCACAATGGAAAAAAACCCCAGCATTTTCTAGCTACGCAGGCTCTGAACTTTATCTGCCCTAAATTTACAAGAGTCTGATAGGAAATGGATTTTTAAAATAGGTAAATCCTCTTTATGGCCTGTAGCATTGTATAAAAACCAGTAGTATTATAGCTGTATGACCCCTGTCAGTCTCTGGACAGATAGAGTTCACCTGCCTTTTCTAAAGCTTTTGTATCTTCTTTGGGAAGGTTGATAATCACTGCTGCTTTTTCATGATTACTGTTCTTTCTTTTTCTCTGTTTGGATAGCACTCTCAGGGACTGATTAGACGTGGATGATAGCTGAGGCTTCTTAACTAAGTTCAGGAGGCCTCACAGTCTCTTTTTCTGATACTACATTCTTATGAATATATCCCAGCATCTACTGGGGTCACTAGGAATGCAGATTACGTGGTCCCATGGCATGCCCTTGTTTTTCTGACATTTCTGGCCGCTAAAATGACTGTCACCTCCCAGGGCAGGTCATTTTGCTTCTTGTCAGAAATGCTGTGATGGTTGTTTGGGGGAGAACTGCATAGTCTTCTGTTTCCCTGTTACTGGCCTTCACTGCCTGGTGCACTGTCTAGGCCGGGGCTGGAGATTTTTGCCAGATCATCTGCCTGAGTGATAAAAACCAGCAAAAGCCCGTTTGCTAACCATCAGACAATTTCTAGCAATGATCTTTCTGCTCCTTATGAAGTATTAGGTATGTTGAAAACTCTGGTATCTGGTACTACTTTGTGCTGTGCTTGAAGCTTAAATCAATGAGCTAGTCATTTGGAGCAAAGCAAAGGGGATAGATTTCCACTCAGTATTTGGTCTGCAGTACAGTGAATGCAACTCTGGAGAAAATGGGTAATGAATATTGCCACTTAATAACTGGGATTGTCTCATTGACCCTCTAGCTTTGCTATCACGGGGATTGCACTGTGTTTAGTTATGCACGTGCTACAAACATTGCTTCTTAACATCCTCAGAACTGTGTAAAAGTATATACTTATGCTGGTAAATTGACTAAAAAGCTTAAAGCCAGCAACAGTTTTTCATTTTTATATTTCTTCTTCACCTCTGTTCTTACCGATTTGGGAGAAAAGGTGAACTTTGCAGAATGCCCTGAAGGTCCAAACTCCAGTGGGATCAGCTTTAGACTTTGCTTTTGCCAGAGCTCAGGCTACCTAGGACTAGTACAAGTGTGATATGCAGGGGAATTTTGGAGGATTATAACTTTGCATGTTGGGGTTTTGGGTTAGTGTTTTGTTTGTTTGTTGTTTGTTTGTGTTTGGGTTTTTGTGTGTGGTTGTGGTTTTTTGTTGTTTGCTTTGGTTTTGATTTTGTGGTTTTTGTTGTTTTGGTTTTTGGGGTTTTGTTTTTTTGTTTTATTTGTTGTTGGTTTGTTTTTTTCTGTGTGTGGTGGGTTGTTTTGGGGTTTTTTTGTGTGTGTATGTTTGGGGTTCTGTTTTGGTTTGTTCTTTTTTTTTTTTTCCCCCCCAATGTTACTGGTACTATACTTCCTGCTTTTGGTGTTTGTTCCACCATGTATCTGTGCATTAATGCTGAGGCAACACTATAAAGCAAAAGGAAAGCATGTTAGATATTAAAACAACTAGAATTACAGCTTGCACAAGCTCTAATTTGAGTGGATAGGTAACTGGTACTGGTTTGGGACTAGTAGGTGTGTAGGATACTAGGGCAGTTAAATTCTCTACTTGTAAAGAAAATGAGAAACATGTGCGAGCTTTGTGAGTTTCACAGAAGTACTGACTGTTTGCCTGTCCTGCAGTTTTCTCTAATTATCAAGCTCTTCCCTCCTTTTTCATCTCCTGCCCCCACTGCTGAATTGAAACTACTAACAATGAGCTGAGTTCTCTCACGAACAAGATAGCTGCTTCGTCTGGAGAGCACCTGGGGAAGATTCACAAATTTAGCTGTAAACTGAATCTCTCCTGTTGAGCTTATCTCCCAGCTTGGAGTTTTCATGTGCTCTTTGTTCCCTTCCCAGGGAAGTGATTGAATCACCATCCCTGGCTGTGTTTAAAAGTTGTGTGGATATGGTACTTAGGGACATAGTTTAGCAGTGGACATGTAGAGTAGGGTTATTGGTTCGACTTGATTATCTTGAAGGTCTTTTCCAACCTGGATGATTGTATGATTTATCCTGGGAAGGCTCCTGAGTGCCTTGAATTTTCTACTGCATAATAAAATGGCTTTTCAGTGGGCATCTCCAGGTTTAACCAAGGCAGGTTCCTTTCCTTTTTACCCTGCAGAACCAAGCAAATGATTATCTTGTGTGGCCTCACCTTTTTTCCCATTCCCCTCTTCAGTGTCCTTAATGTTTCTTGTCTTTAATTGTTACATGAGCACAGAAAATCTTAGAATCCTCATTTACCTTCATTCTTCTCTCTTTATTGTAGTGAAAGTGACCTGGAGGAAGTGCTGACATTTTACACACACAAAAACAAATCGGCAAGTGTCTTCCTAGGAACAAACTCCACGAGCACAAAACCCAGCAGCACCAGTAACCAGTCAGAGAAACAGTCTCAAGGGGGTAAGTTTTGCAGGCAGCTCTGACATGATGTTGCCCAGACAAACCCAGTTTAACTTCAGTCTATGGAAAAAGAACAATCTGTCCAGAATATTATTCACAATTTTTGAGGCTGCATATATTTTTTTTTCTTTTTTTCTTTTACATTTTTTCCTTCTTCTTTTTTTTTTTTTTTAATATATTTTTTCTTTTCTTTTTCTTTTTTTCTTTTTTCTTTTAACTGACTCTGGGAAGACTGGAGTAACTGCAGCCCTACTCTTTGCCTGGCTGAATCTGGACTAGCATTTATAAGGAACTAGATACAGTGGCTCATGACTGAAGTGAGAATGTGCAAACTGAAGGTGCTGAGATTGGAAATTAACAGAGATTCCCAAAATCAAACTATGGGATTAGACAAACCAAGGGCTGTTAAATTGTGCTGCCTACAGTGAGCATACCCATTGAAGGGCAAGTTTTGTATATTTGAGCCTAATTAAGTGTTCCGTGGAAGGAAGCGTGGTGTCAGCCATACTTATCCAGTAGTCTGTGCTACTGTACATGACAGTGCAGTTGTGATCAATAGAGTTGCATGGTCGACAGTAAATATTATCAAGAACATATCTTGTAACAAAGTTTAAATTCTGCAGTCCTCTTCTAATGATATCACAGTTTCCATTATTCTACTTCCTAATGCTTTGGTTTTGTTTATAGGGCATCCTGAGGTGGTGAAGAAAATAAAAGGTGATCAGACCAAAAATTCAGTTGCAGATCTGCCTGCAGAAGGAGCATTAAAAGGCTATAAACCCAAAGAAGTTAAATCATCCTGTAAGTGAACTGGCTTAAATCATCATCAAAGGAAAAAAAAGAATAAATGCACCTACTCTTTTTACTGCTGTTTTAAACAAAGGTTGAAACCTTTGGGTTCCAACTGAGGGATTCAAATGCCTAATTTTGGGGAAGGTTCTGTAGATTTTTCTTTTAAACCTGAGAAAAGATACTGTAGAGTCGGCAGCATGAAAAAGTTAGCTGTTCTTCTGTGAGGAAAGATGCAGATATGGCAAGCTTTGAAAGATGATACTCTTCATGTAGAGCCTCCTATTGTTTTTGCTGGTAGATGAGGTCATTTTGTCTTCAGTGTGTCTGAAGAGGAATCTTTGCATTGATATTACCCAAAGGACTTGAAAAGCAGCTTTTTCTCATGTAGTGTGCTTGTTATTTTTTTGTAGTTCCAGAAGGATCCACCTTCTCCTTAAATGCGGAAGTGAATTTACCTCGGTGCAGCCCTCCTAGTGCTTCTTCCTCTGCTTCTGGTGCCACATTCCAGAGAAGTACCAGTTCTTGGGTACCATCTCAGCCTGCAGCATCTGAAAACGCACAGGTGCCTGGTCACCATTCATTGCTGGCTCCTCCAGTTGGTCCCAGGCTGACTCAGTCCTCATGCCCACTACCCTCCTTGCAGAGCACAGCTCCTGACAACTCTTCTGTTTTCACAAACCCAGTGTCCAGCGAGGCTTCTAGCCTTGCAGGGTTACATCGTTGTCGTTCTGGTAGCTACACCATCGGCCCACTCTCATCTTTTCAGAGAGCTGCTCAGATCTACACCCAAAGATTGTCCCGGCCATCCTCTGCAAAAGTAGGTGAGTGTTTTTGGGATTCGTGAAAACTGCTAGTTCATTGTAGAGATTGTGTAATCTCTGTTCTGGAGTAGATAGAAACTTTAATATTTCCACAATTTTTCAACTGTTGTTGAATAGTGCTAAATTTTTCTCAAAAAGGTGGAGTACAGGAAACAGCCTTTGTTTGCCAAATATGCCCTTTTATTAAGCAGTTGAACAGGGAATCATAGAATCGTTTAGGTTGGAAAAGACCTTTAAGATCATAGAGTCCAACTGTAAACCTAACACTGGCAAATCCACCACTTATTCATCTCCCTAAGCACCACATCTACACAACTTTTAGATACCTCCAGGAATGGTGACTCACCTGCTTCCCTGGGCAGCCTTTTCCAAAGCTTGGCAGCCCTTTCAGTGAATAAATCTTTCCTAATATCCAATCTAAACCTCCCCTGATGTGACTTGAGGACATTTCTTTTTGTCCTGTCACTTGTTACCTGGAAGACTGACGCCACCTCGACACAACCTCCTTTCAGGTAGTTGTAGAGGTCTCATAATTGTTGAATACTTTAAGATATGTCAAAACAGAAAGATCTGAAAGAATTGTTACTGTATCTCATCCTCTAGGACCTTTTAGCACTACCACATCCAAGAGTATCTTAAAAACAGGATCTAAAGACATCTCATTTACCATGCTAGGGTAGAAAATAGTTGAGCAACTTTAGAATGTAAGGAATCTGACAGGTAGAAGAAACTGTAGGAATTTATGGGTGCAGACTGTAACCTGTTTAGGAAGTTCTGGGAACCACACACAGACTAACAGCTGTGGTTTGATAATTTTTTTTTTAAACGTTTATATACATTTGCTTTAGGCTATACCTCTGAATCAACATATATTCACTATGGTTGCTGTATATATATTGACACCTTTCTAGCATTAAAATAAATCTGACTTCCCAATTGAGCATCTTATTTAAAGGGATATGTTTGTTTTTAGGGAAAAAAAAAAATGGATTTAGCTTGTGTAACAGCAGCCAATATTCTCTGGAATTAGGTGCCATTAGATACATTATGATAAAAAGAATATAGGTTTGGAATTGATAAAAGCTCATATAGGCAATACCCATGCCTATACAGAGGTTTGTATTCTTCCTAGAATCTGCAGTCAGTATCATACCTGCTTTTGTCTCCGATCAGCAGGCTGAGAGATTCTGACATACTGCTCACTAAGCGTGTCCAAATGTTTGTTTGGTAGGTTTGTGCCATCGCAGTCCAAGCAGGCAGCGTGTGGGCTCAGCCAGGATGCATAAAGATGCAGAAGATACTTCTCAGGGCAAACATTATAGCCCCAGTATGGTAGCAGCAGAACTGCAGCAGCTGGCAGAAAAGCAAGCAGGCCATCAGTATTCCCTACCAAGCCCCATCAGTTTCCTTACACAGCAGGTATGTAAGCAGTAAAGCTAGAGCCCCTGTGACAGCTGAAAAGTCTGTCACAGGCTTCTGTGTTAGTACTGGGCTGGGTTGAGACATACTGGAAGGAGTAAATCTCATGAAAATCCATTTCTGTCATATTGTTGTTCCAAAGTGTTTACAGTGACTAGAATTTAGATTTTCTGTGAGATGACAAGAACGTTGTTAAAATCCTTTTATATGAGAAAGTGAGACTGGGCAGAGGATTAGAAAATGTCATTAAAAAAACAAATACATGCTTGGTCTTATTAAACAATAAACCCAGGTCTTCTCAGACTTATGCTTCCATGCAGTCTGCTTTCTCATACCTCCAGTGTGGCATCACAGGGCTGGGAATAAAATCTGCAGAATGGGTTCTGATGTAATTTCTATGTTCAAATAGCATTGTAAAGGCACGATAAAGTACTTTCTAGCATGAGATAATGCTTTTGCTAACATGGTGGTATAGATCAAATTTACATTGGCTTCTGGTAGAATTCCACTGAGTTTCATTTTTCTTTGAGTTATGTCCTAAATGACTATGCATGTAGTATTTCTTTTTTTCTTTACAATATGCTGAAGTTTTCTTCAAAGATGTTAAATTGGACACTACTCAGTTAATTAAGCTACCAACTGGAGATTCTCCAGGATAGGCACTTCACCTCGGAAATTATTTCTTTTCCCCCTTTACTTGCTGGGGACAAACAGGTTAAATATCTGTGCTCTGATACCTTGATTTTGGAAGTATTGTTTTAACAGTGATTTCTTATTAGATTTTCTGAGGCATGTTTAATGCTTGGTTTTGCTTCTATTCAATTTTGTTGTTTTATGCTGGGATTTTGAATATCTGGTTAGATGATTTGCAGTATGTCTCTTTCAAAAGGTGAGGTTACTTTATAACTCAAGGAAGCTGAACAGATTTTTGGACCCTCCTACATCTAGTTAAGGTTTTGATTTAGTCTGATAAGTTCTAAAACTAACATAGGCACTTTAGTCTTTGCAGATGGGTCTTGAACCTTAAAGTATTAAGTCACTGAAAGAAAGCACCTTCTTGTTGATAGACTCAGCAGAGAATGTGAGCACTGAATATACCAGAGGTGCTGAGGCCTGATCTTGCATCAGGACAGACTCTACTTAGAGAATTTCATCTTTCAAAACCTGAAGTGGTGTGGGGAAAATTACAAGGAGCTTGTTTGCTTGTCCAGTAATCTTTAGTGCTGTCAGTCTGATTTCATGAAAAGAACCAACTTTTTTAAGCTAAGCTTAATCAGTAAAACTGTTACAAAAATTTGGTAGCAAAACACTTTCATTCAGAAAATGCTGATTTGTTGAAAGCCAAATATGTGATGGAAAGTATCTCCTTGGATAAAAAATTAGTACCTAAACAAATTGGGGGAGGGGGGGGAAATACATCTATTTAATTTCAGGTTTCTCAGAAAAAGACTTTGAAAAGAAATCAATAGACTTTTTCCTAAAAATACTAATTTCTCACTTGGCTTCAGTTGCTGTGGTTTCTCAGGTCTGTCTTGAGAGCTCAAGTTGTTGTCTTGCTGTCATTTGTATAGCTATTAAATTATTTTTTAATTTCTATATTCCTGCCATAGTTAGTTACTGCTAGTTCAGTTAGGAAGGGGGAATCCAGAGAGGAATTCGCAAAAATCTACATGGGAAGGTCTTTGTAGCTTCCTGAGCATGTCTGTGTGGGATGACAAAAGAGTTTACTCTGGTATTTTTAGATGGTGGAGGCTGTTTAGCCACCAGTCAATCAGTGCAGGTATACTGAAGCTGGAAAGTGTTTATGGCAGTGGTAGCTCTGGAAATGTGCTGGTAATGGTAAATGTGTCTGCATTGCTTTTTCCTTATGGGTTCAGCCAAGGTATTTTCCCACAGATGAGGTGCAAAATGTATAGAATGAGAATGAAGGTACTAATTTTCTTCTTTGTGACAAGCAAATAAAAAAGACCTCAGCTCCTAGCAGACAATATAGATTTTCTGAGTGACCTTAATATATTTTGTATTCAACTACACAGTGTTTATACAGGCTTTGCTTCTGTAGTAAAATATGAAAATGTGGGTTTGGTTGGTCTTAGTGGTCTTCTGTCATCATGAAAAAGATCTGTGTAAAAAGGGATTCACAAGTCAAAGAAAAGTTTAGAGCTGGAGGTCTGTCTGACAATTATGAGCTTGCATCCATTCAGCTCTAGACGTCTGTTTATACAGTGATTCTCCAGGCCATATTTCTTTCCGTTGGAGAGATGAAATCTGAAGCTTGCTTAGTATGAAAATTTGGGTGGCTTAGTTGAGGGTGGTTTTTCTTTCAAGGCAATCTGATTCTTCAGTACTGAATGTATGGCACATGGTAATGTCTAAGGTAAGACTTTTTTTAAAAAAACCTGAAACAGTAATGTTTTGGAAGATGTAACTGCAAGGTCCAAAGGAACATAGCAATACAGTCCTCTTTTGTTTTGTTTTGTTGTTCATTTGCATTTTGTTTTGGTTTTTGTGTTTGTTTTTTTTTGTTTGTGTGTTTGTTTTGTGATTCAGCCTGGCTTTTAAAGCCTGTCTTGCAACAAAGACCAAGGGTTTTAGTTCTGTGGGAAGACAAGGCTGCCATGACAGTGAAGGGTGACAAGAAGAGCAGCATACAATAAAAGCCTAACAGTATGGCAACAAGTGCCTGTACAGACAAAACTGGAGGAGCTAAGGAAAGGCTGGCCTCATTTTTGAGGGACCCAGAACCAGGCCATGTGGTGTTGAGCCACTAGATGTGGATGTGGATTTGAAGCAGGGATATTGAATAAGTAGAAGTGCAGGCATTACAGAGTAGGCTGACAGTTTGGAAAGTGATATGCAGAAGGGTGAAGCTATGGGGCAGACAAGGATTTGGACTGAACCAGGAGGGGGAAGATAGGGTCAGAAGAGACAGAGAAACAGGTGATGGGATTTAGTAAACTGCTGTGGAGTAGCATTAAATCAAAGATTATTGGTATGGATTGAGAGGGGGAAAGACATAGGATGAGAGTGTTTGGGGACTCTGGGTTATGAAACCATGGTGGCTTTGGGACAGGAGAATTAAGGGATTGAAAGCTGAGAGAAGGCTAGTAGTGATAGGGCTTGCATGAGGGCGATTTAGTTAAACAAGGTACTAGTTTTAATTACATTCATTTTAATTAATAAATACATTGAAGCAGCCAGGGAGAATGTTTATTGTTAAATATAACTGTTGACAATATTGATTTTTACTTCTGAGTAATTTTGTTCCATTTTATTTACTTAGAGATTAACAGTGATTTTGTGATGACATAAAATCCAATAATAAAGATGATTTTTGAGGTTATGAAAGAAAAAGTGAAAGTTACGTACTTCTATCCATAAGAAATCTTTCAAACACTGCCTGATTTTTGCAATACTTACCATCTAACTATAGTATCCCACAGTATCAAAAAATAGCAAGGTGTTCCTCTAGTTAACTACCCAATACATTTGGGAGCAACACAGAGAACTCTGTGGAGAACGCGTGCCTTTGAGGATCCAGCCTTAACCTGTAAGTTCATGGCTGAGTAGGCTGATAAGGCAGTATCCAAGCTCAAAAGGTCACAAGAAAGCAAGAAAGACAGAAAGCCCCTGTCCAAATTCCCCAAGTTTCAACTGGATTAGTCTTGAAGATAGTACATTCTTACCTGTTTCATCAAAAGTGTTAAGTGCATAGGAGTGCAAGAGAGTGTTTCAGTTGAGGGCTAAAATCAAGTGGAGTTGAAAATAATCTGTTCTGTTTGGACTGCTACTTAACCAGTCAGAAAGCATGTATTAATTAGCAGTGAACAAGCTTCTAATTTGGAACTAGCTGCAACATGTGCTGCTTCTTGCTTGTAAGTTAGAGAGACATAGAAAGGAAAGATCTTGAAGTTACCATAGGTCACAGACTTGTGAATGACGTGGTTATTGGACAGGCAAGACATGGGGATGCCACAAAAAAAGAGTTCCTTAAATATGGTATTGATAGATTAATTTGTTAATTCAGTGGAGATATGGCCTAGGTCTCTGAAAAGGCAGATCTTTCCTGGTGATGAAGTTAAGCTCCTAGGAGAAAATATGGGCAAAAGATGTTTCATGAGATTGTCATGGCTGGCTTGGGCACCTTTAGAAGTTAGGAAAGCAACAGTGAAGTGACAGAGTTTCTGCTGAAAGGCGTGGTCAGTGGTGAAGCTGGTATAGAGGACAGAAAGACAATAAATGTGCTTAGCTGTAAGAGGAACCCTAAAGTTTCCTGTAAATTTAAAGCAGTGAGTCTTGTTACACTAGCAGGTATATATTAAATGGATGGGATTGTAATTCACCTGGTTAAACATAATTCAGACCCCAAAACACCCAACCCGTTTCTTGGTATATTAGAATACTTTGAACTGAGAAAAATAGCATCTAATGGAACCTGTTCTTGTTGTTCAAACTCTCAGAAAAGGTTTTGACAAGCTTTCAGCAAGGACTGTAAAGCAAGCCAGGTATGCGTAGGGTGAGAGATAAAGTTTTGTTATAGATTGAAAACAGACAGAAAACAAACAAAACAATAATTGCCAAGGCTGCTATACAGCAGGTGGATAACTGAAGACAGCACAGAATGCACATGATGCACTGTAAATTTAAAGACTTGGAAGGAGGAGGTTCATAAGGACTGCCATATTATTACCTAAGGATGAATATAAAAGCAAGTTATTGCAAGGTAATATGGGGTGTGAATTTACAGTAGATTAACCATTCTAGTGTTCATCCGTGTGAACATGTGCTTGTTATCTAACATAGTAAACCTGAGCTGTGCTTCTTCTTACCTTCAGTATAAAGTGGGCTGTAAGTGCTGTAAACTTACTTGAGCCTACCTCCTGGTAATTGGTCAGGATGTCGGTGTTCTTTTGTTGATTATCATAAGAAAAGCTAAGAGAACTTTAACAACTACATTAACCAGGCAAGACAATGGCAGATGAAGTTCAGTGTTTACAAATAACTGATTACATAACAAGCAATAGTTTTAACCACTTCAAGTAATAAGCTTTAAATTAATCACTTAGGGAAGAAGGTTTGTTCTGGAAAACTCAGTGGAGATACCTCTTAAGGCATGCAATAAAGGCAACAAAGAAAAATTATTAACATGTTTAAGAAGCAGGATAGGAAATAGTATACAATTATGCAACCTCTCTTGAAAAACTGTTTTCAGTTCTGGTTGCCATTCCTAAAGTGAATTCAGAAAAAATAACTGGGGTTCAAAGATGAGTGACTACAAAAATTACCTGCAAAATGCTTTTTTAATAAAGAAGGGGAAATACTAAGTTTATTTTGTTTAGGCAGGAGGTAGATATGAAGTAATTATACAGAGCAGTGGATGACAAGGTAAATAACGTTGACTTTATTCGTGTTTCTCATAATGAGAAGGGAATATTCAGTTCAGTAGGAAGACATATCAGGGTAAAAACTGATAATAAAAGTGAGTAGTTATTGTCACAGAATATACTTACCTTCTGAAACTTCCTGCAACAAGATACCATTAAGGCAGAACACAACATACCATAGTTACCTCAGACAGAATAACAAAGAATTAACAAAGGACAGACCTCTTAAGTTTTAACATACAGAAATAACTTCTTCATTTTCCTTATCAATAAGATAGTTTCCATGTACCTAATTGAAATAAAATTTCTTATGTCTTCTGAAATCTCTCTGGCGGATAGTGAGTTTGCTGGGCCATTGCTCTGAACTGATCTTTTGTCTTTAATACTCAGTAATGTGTGCTGCTACTTCCATACTTATTACTATTTCTGCTACATCGCTTTACTGTAGTCAAGCTAAATATTTCCATTACGATATGTGCATTACTGAGACATTTGTGAGGAAATCAGTATCTGAAATTAGCAAATTCCCTAGTTATGGCTTGCAAATGACTGCTAATTATTTTTAGAGTGATGATGTCTTTGTCAGTATGTGTAGTGCAGTGGATTACCTGCAGTGTTGTTAGTGTGTTAATGATACTCGGCACTTTTTTCAGTTGTCCTAAAATGCCCACGTTCAGTTTGCGAACTGCCTAACATCACCCTAGGGCAGTAACAGTACTACTGAAGAATCAAGGCACATACATTGGTGGTGAGTTGGAGAGTGAAGCTTGAAGCTACTATTCAGTAAGCCCCCTTCATTTTAAAGGGACTTAATTGCCTTTCTTGCCTTGATTTGTGATAGAGGGACCTTTCTGGCTATGATGTTAGTTCTGGACAGCTGAACTTTTTTGTCTGTACCTATAGTTAGCCATTGGCCTTTCCTGGTGGATAGATGAATGAAGGCTGTGACCCAGATAATCCAGGCTTCTTTTCCCTCTGCTGTGTTCCTTACCAGGCATTAATCCTAAAGTCTTTTTCATGTGTGTTAAGCATAAAATATTTCCGTATGCTTGTATTGCAGGACTTTCTACAGGGAGGGCATTAAAATGCACAGCATGTGTGTAGATCCAGAGCCAGGTGGCTGGATCCTGGATATGTATATGTTTTTCCTCTGTGAATAGCGTGCTACTTCTCCCTGAAATATGCTGTAAGGTAAAAAAGGTTTTCTTCTGCAGTGCTGGATCTGTGTGAGGTCCCTATCACTGTCTGATGTGGGGGGTTACAGTTGGTATCTACCAGGCTGTAGTAATTTGTAGTTATTAATAGCAGTGAAGCGAAGAATGTGTTGAATTGGCCCGCTTCGGCAGGAGCAGGAGGAGGAGGGGAAGCCTGGTGGGAGCTCTGCCCCTCTCTGTGAGGGAGAGTGTGAGATTTCAGGACCCAGCTATCATTAGGAATAGCTCCAATTATTCTAGCCAGGGAGTTTAATCACAGGGATAACATCAGACCACCCAGGCAAGGGCTATACTGAGCTGCCTTCATCTCTGCTATGCAGCCAGTCAGTGCCCAAGATCCAGCAACCTGAATTCCTGCAAACATGCTGACAAGTCCATGGGAAGATGGGGTGCTTTTCTCATTCTGAATTTTTCACTCGAACAGAAGGTGGAAATTAGCAAGAAGTAAATCAGTTTACTAAATCTTAGGAGAGGGGAGAGGGAGAGAGGAAGAATTAGAATGGGTACTTTGCAGTGCCCCAGAGGGACCCTGTGGGAATAATATGCCACAGGAGTCCCCAAATAGCAAGCTTCAGCTTCGCATCAGCTACCATATTTGAACCCACACCACTCCTCAGTTACTCTCAGTTAATTACAGTGTGGTACCCTGGCCTGCCTTGTCCTCAGCAGAGGAAAAGTGCCACAAAGCAAACTGCCAGTGTGCCCAAACACATTGCACAGGTCCCAGTGGGCATCGGCTCTTTCTATTCTAGACCTGAGCAATGCAACAGGGTGACAGCAAAAAGACCATGAAGCAGAAAATATTTGCAGAAACTTCATGGGGATGTGTTCCCCACCAAAGGGTCCTTTTCGTGTTAGTCCTTTGCTTTGACTCAACCCACTTTATCAGAGTCTTAATCGGATTTATTTTTCTTATGTAACCATGTGGTTCACTTTTACCCTTCCACTGAAGGAGAGAAATGGAATTATAAAGGAAAAAGGCACCTTGCTGTAACTAGGAAGAGGAGCAAGAAGCCAGGAGATGAAGTCTGCAGGAACTGGAATTACTTTTGATACTACTGATTAGCGGCATCGGCAGTAATATAACTGGTCTCAGTTAGGTGGTAGGAAGTGGATGTCAGCATAGTTTCTGCAGTTCTTGAATTGAACCTCTTCTGCTTAAAAGCTCCAAAGGGAATAGGAGCAGAGGCTTTTGTTTTGATGCAGCAACATCTGCAGAGAGTCACCAAAAGGGCCAGACGGAGCAGCTAGAACTCATGTTATGGGAAAGATTACACCCTGGTCATCAAACATTTGGCAGGACTGTGCCTTATCAAAATCACTCCCACTGGGAAGTTTTTAGGCGGAGTGTGTCTAAATGAAAGCCTCACTTTTTCAGGAGAAGGAAGAGGGGAGTTCAGCCATCCACAGCAGCAGCACTAACTGTTTTGCCTGTGATTGTTTTTTGTTTTGGAGTTTTTCTTTCTTTCTTTTTTTTTTGCTTTTCATTGTTAAATGGATGCATACGCTGGAGATACTACAAAGGAATTTGCAAGTTTGTCAGGTTTCCCAGGAATGTCTCTGGCAGGTCTTTGTCTGGAACATTTTCTGGAGACTGGAACACTTGTGCTCTGTATGCATATGTATATCCTGTAAGCTGGTAAGCTCCTTGAGCAGAGAAGGAATGTCACAGGCCTTTGGCCAGATGAGCCTTGGTACACATACAAATTTCACACTTCCCAGCCGGTTAGCCCCAGTTCTTCCCCTCTGGCTGGTTCTTCTGCAAATTAAAATCTGTACATAAAATGAAGATGTTTTAGTATGGGGTGTGGTCAGCTAGCTGGCCTGGGTAGCAAAAAAAAATGGCCTTAATAAAATCTGTTGGTATTACATGATTTCTTCAAGGGATTTGTAGTAGGTATGTTTTGTGCCACTACTCAGACAATGAAAGAGCGTGTTAAGAGATTTGTGGTTTGGGGTTTCCTTTGCCTCTTAAGGAAAGAGGCAGGTTAAGATCCTGTGATGTTTCCCATATTGGGACAGCATGTTTGATTCCAGTATCTCAATGCATTAGGGAAGGCAAGACAGAAGAACTGTTTCCAGTAGTACTGGAAGAGCTGGGTGTTCTGTTAGACCAAGTCATGTTAGACTGCACTAGTTCACATGTACACAAGAGCTCTGTGGTGAAGCCAAGGAAGTGCAACACACAGACTGGGAAGAGGACAGATTAACAGTGAGTATTTATATTGTTGTATCATCTAATCATAGTCATCTCTGAAGGCTGAAAGAAGAAAAACATAGCTGAAAGAATGCAGCAATTTTTTTTTTTTTTGTAATGGCAAGTTGTTAGTTCTTGCCCTCTGTTCCTGGGAGTATAAATATTTCACTGATCTTGAAAGCCTTAGAGGTATGTGTGTTTGAGGAAGGCTTGGCAGGTGACTGTGAAAGGTAATGGAAGAAAAGAAAGATTTATTTTACAAGCTATTGGATAAAGATGGCATTGCTGGATGAATATTAAGTAATTAAATGGAAAATTAGGGATTGACTGAAGTGTCTTGAAGGTGTCAAACAGCACATTGGAAAAAGTAGATCAAAAGGTTAAGGAGAACGTATTACAACTGATAAGACATTTTGCACATTTTTGTTTTTCTAGTGGGATGCTTCCTTCTTTGAGCGTATGATATAATAAAATCTTGTCCTTCCTGAGTCATCAAAACCTAAAGATTCTGGTCTGGTCATAAGGTAGAGGAGCAGTGACCATACATAAATGGAACCATGATCCTTGTCCAATTTTTCTTTAAAGGAAAAGGTTTCTCAGTGAACTGTTAATATTCATATAAACCTGTGAAGCTTGTTGATAGAGTACATTGTGCCAAAAACTTTGTAGCATTAGTCCTTCTTCTGTTTCAGACTGTGAACTTGTTATCATACTGAAGGTTTTTTTGGAAGAGACAATAAAGTAGGCCTATGATGACTCTGTTCTTTTGGTGTATCTCTTAGTCTTGACCTATGAAATATGGCTCGAATTCTAGATCCCTTTTCCTCCTCACCAATCAGAAAGATCCAAGAGGAAATCTGAGATATGTGAACTGGTGAGGATGCAAGTGTGGCTCCAAATAAGAGAAACAGCCTTTAGACTTTGTAGATCTCCAGTCCTCAGCACTTTATAGGTTATGGCTCATCTATGGCAGAAAAATACCAAACCTACCAACTGCTGAGTGGGAAGTAGGCAGTTTTTGTAGTGTATTATGTAGACAGTGTTGTAACACATTGGCCACTGAAACAGGATCTGCTTTTAAGGATGTTGGTAATGAAAATTTAAGTTGCTTTTCCACTCCTTGCCAAGAGAAGCTGAGTAACAACCTTTATCGGTGTGTTCCTGTTTACCCTGGTTGACTCCTGCAAACTAGCAAGAGAAATACTCAGGTTTTTAGGAGGCTTTTCCTGATTCCGGAGAGGGTGATCTGCAGCACTGATTTATTTGTTTTATTTACATTCTTTTAAATTTTTTGTCATTGTTAACATTTGCTGCTTTAGCTTGTTTGAAACATTAGACAAGATGAAAATAAAAATGATCACTTCATTATAGAAAAAAGTTCTTGATAATGGGAAAGTATTGAAAGAATAGTACACTGCAGATATAAATGTGAAAGACGTTAAGCTCCTCTTCTGACTCTTGCTTGTGATTTCTTAAAGATATTATACAATTGGTCTTCGTAGGATGCTATGCATTAGAAACATTCTATCCTGAAACTTTTCTTTCTTTTGATCTATACTTGGAGTTTTAATATTTCCTATTCAAATTATAAAGCAGATTAACAAAACCAAAACCCTCAACTCTTATATCCAGCACTTTTAAGTATCAGTTGGTATGGTGGCCTTGCTCTTAATAAAGCAAGACTGTAGAATCCAATTCTTTTATATGTCGCTGCTTTCAGAAGAAAAGTCTATTGCAGTCATAAATTTACCTTGTAATGCTTAAAAATAATAATAATAACAATACTATTTTGGCATTATGCAATAACTTGTCTTTTGGCTTATTAGCATTGTACCAAACTAAATATAAAAGTACATAAATGTGCTGTTAGATTTTCTAACATGAGGCTGCATTTATCGACGTGGCTGTGACAACCCACGTGTTTTTTCCCTCTCCTATTTCTTGATGTCAGATAATAAATAAAAGTGTGTCAAGTGAGCTCTCCTCCTTCCATGACAGCTTTTCAGGATTTACTGTCCCATTGTGCTCTTCACTCAGCATGTTCTTTTCAGCCTCGTACCAACAGTTTAAAATTGTGGCAAAGCTCGATGAAACAGTCTTATCACGAGAGATCTTAGCTGTATATTATCTTGCCTTTTACAGACTCCACAGAGAATGTATTGATGTGAGGAGAGATGTTTGAAAATAGGGATATGTGAAGCATGCAGTGCAGCACACACAGGTTTCCTGTCATACTGTCAGTGACAGTAAAAAAATATTCTGAAGTCCCTCCCTGCTAGGGAAAAACAGGAATGTTACCAAGCAGGAGGGTTTGAGCCCATCTTGATATAACTCTATGTGAAAATGAACTCTAATCTTGTATGTGTACACCAACAACCACCTTCCCTGTTGAGCCCCACTAGCCTGCCTTTCTTGGTGTTTTTGCCTTTTTTGTTTGTTTGTCTGTGGGTTTGGGGTATTTTTGGGGGGGAGAAGGAAAGCGATTGTTCATTTTTTGTTTTGTTTTGTTTTCCACTACCACAGTTTCTGAAGCTGCATGTAATTCTTTGTGGAGATTTCGGTATCTGCATTAGTCCAGGTTCTATACATTGTTTTCTTTTAAGCCAAAATAACAATTGATTTGCTGCTAAGGATTTGCCTCTGTAAAGGGAATAATACAGTTTCATCAGGTGCATAGGAAGAAAAGTGACTAGAAAATGAAGCTACTCTGCTGAGCACAGATGTGTCGGGGGTCCCCCACCAAGGCAACATCTTGGCAAGCCAGTTACAGCAGCTGAAGTGTCTCAGAGCATGGCACAGTAACAAGCGGTAACCCCCATCTGGGTGGGCTGGCTGCATCTAAACCTTACACTCTTATTGGTGTGTTCTCCCTCGTTCAGAATCCCTTGCCTGTATTTAATCCTGCTGTAGTTTAAACACCTGTCTATCTGGAATGTGTGAAATGTCCCTGCTCCCCATGCTAAGCTATTTGCTCACCTGCTTTGCTTAGACAGTTTTCAAATAAACAATGGTACAGTGTTAGAGAGGACAGCATATTGCAGTAATAGAGCAGGGTTGAGGTGGCAATGCATCAGACTAAATGGTTCCTGGTACTAAGATGATGAGGAGAGAAAATTGGCTATAGTAGTCTTCATTTAACATGTTGGATGTGTTAGCAAAGTTGTGATCGCTGTTGCCGACAAGCTAAAAATTGTATAGATCCTGTTATCATTTATCCTGCTGGCCTTTGTTTGCCTCACTTGCCATTCTTGCTTCTTTTCAGACAATAAACTCTTTGTGGCCAGAAACTGTCATTGTTAGGTATTTGTATAGTGCCTGGCACAATCAGAACTAAACCTAATCTGAAGCTTTCTATTATTGCAATGAAAATCCTTTAAATTGTAATTAAGTTCTAGAGAAGAAAACAAAAACATTTAAGCATGAGGTAGTGGCACCAAAATGACACACAATGTTGTATTCTGTATAATATGGCTAACACTGCTCATTGCTAAGCTTGCCCAACATGCCCCACTCTAAGATCTTGTTTTAAATTGCTTGTAATGCCCTGAAACTTTATCCACTTGGACTCATGTTTTCTGTGCTTAACGTTCAGCTTTCAGAATACTTCAGGCAACGTGAAGTGTTCCAGCCAAAACCAAGGCTGCATAAAGAAAATATTTCACGCCTTTTATTTTCTGTAGAACTTTTCTTTTAAATCTCTGGATCTCCCATGCTTTGGAATAGCAATTTGGAATTTAATTTTTTGTCCAAGCTTGATTGCACAGCAACTATCTGAAGAGCTTCAGTTGAAATATGCTCAGCAGCAGCTGCTAGAGCTTCTCAGCTTCCTGGAGGTTCCCTCCACATTGAGAGTGCTAAACTGAATTTCTCTGTATTTTTACCCAATAGAGTCCCCATTATCCTGTGTTCTCAATGACCTGGTCTGTTTTGGGTTGGGACCCTGTCTGACTTGAATGCAGAATGAATGGCAGTTATGCCAAGGTGTGGAGAACAGCTAGGACAAGGAGACTGTGAAATTTGGACCTGGACATGACTTGGGAGAGTAAACTGAGAACCATTTGGGTGAAAGGACAGAAATGGAAGGAATGGCAGTGTGGTCACTGTGCTCCAGTGAGAAGCCCACGTTCCTGGGACTGGGTGAACAAAGAGGCTGGCAAAAGGAGTGGGCTGGGGAGGGGAATAAAACTAGAACCACTTGGATATAGGGCATGTGATCAACTGAAAAGGAACTAAGAACAAAGGTGTGGGAAGCTAGATCAAATTACTACTCCCATGGAAAGTTTGAGGCCTGGAATGGTGTCCCTCAGGGGTCAGAAGTACTGGAGAGGTCAGTGCTGGAAATCTGTAAGGATTAAACTGGACTGAGCAGAATAAGGAGAATAAAATCTGAAGTGTGGAAGCTGGGATGGACTAGCTGAGAATAACGAGACACAGACAAGGACCAAGAACAGGAAAAGAAAGGGCTGAAATGAAAGTGGTCTCTTTTGCAGAAGCGGGCAGAAGCCTAGTGCATAACCAGTTTCATCCTGTCCAGGACCTGAAGTAGGAGTTGAGATTTCTGAAATTACAAAATGCTTAGATGCCTTGTACTACTAAACCATGGGAGTGGCAACCTGATGTGCTGCAAATGTTAGTTCATGTTCCAGAGTTCAGTCAGAGGATATGAAGTCTGCAGTCCTCCACAAGTCCATTGTAGGTATGAGCGTAGTGTATTGAAATGAAGCTGGTATGTACTTGTTGAGTAATTGTGCACAAATTCTGTTGAAAAAGCATTGTTAAGATCTCAAAGCTAGGAATCCACAAGCTATGCTTAAGGTAAGTCACACATAAGTACCTTAAAAAGCATCACCTCTGAGATCTGGAACAGTTGCAGGGCTAGTTGTTAGACTCTTTCTATCTGTGTCCTATGTCTCATTGTCTGTATGCCTTCCAGTAGCCACAGAAGTGAGCTGGGGCAACACAGATAAGTCTTACTTGCCATATGACCTTAATCTTGGTGCAGAAACAGGTCTGTTTTGTGATCCTAAAAAGCAGAATGTGATAATGTAATTAAAGGCGGTCATAAACTTAATTCTGGCAGTGCCTGTCTGGGAATGTAAACTCATACTTAGAGTGCTGTAGCAGATACCGTGATGTTGTGTATTTAGCCTCTCTGCAATAAACCTATAGATAGTTTCTGCTTAAAGAGTTTGGTCTTTCAAAAACATAAGCAACGCACAAAGAATACTTGGAGAAGAAAACAATGGAATACATTTTATACTCTTAATAACACAGATAATTTCTTTAGAGCTTGATATAACAAACATAAACCTAACATGATTTTAAGCTATCATTAACTGATGTGTTTAGTTGTATAAACAGTTTGGAAGTGGTTGCATGAGAAGTTCCTTTAGTGTGTGGTAGAGCTTGGGTTTGAATTTTGTATCTAAGGCGTATATGCTGTTGGGTTGTGCCTGGGTTATGCACAGGGTGGGACAGAGAGAGGCCTAATGCGTATGGCTTGCGTAGTGACAACAGCTCATGACGACTGGGCAGACACTTCTGTTCTCTGCTTAGTGTAATGTGAGCTTCTCGCTTTTCATTAGTGCATGTAGAGTTAATTTTTTGCAGGGCAAGAATGTGATGTTGCTTTCTTTGGGATTTTTGCCACATCTTTGTCCTTTTCCTCCTTTGTTCTTCTGTGAATGGAAGAGTTGTAGTTCTAATGCTGGTACTTGAATTCATCTCAAGTGTGGTGGCTGTTGGTGTCATCTCTCCCACTGCTTTGTGCAACTAGAACAGTTTTTCTGCATCTTAAGATTTCTCTATCAGTCTTACTACTTAGTAAATACCCAGTTTACTTAATGACAATTTTTGCTCTTTTCTTGGGTTTTAATTGTTTCTGATGTCATTGTCTCTCCTTTTCTTTTTTTTTTTTTTTTTCTTTTCTTTTCTTTAGTTAACAAACCTGACCTTGGCAGGTGGAGCTATAAGCAAGGGGAATGCAGCTGCCCCACAGAGCTACCAGTCACCACACAGTAAAAAAGGGTCATTGTGTGCTGTTCAGTCAGACACTCAGATGGCTGACAAAAGATCTGGCTCTTCAGCAGTCAGGTAAGTTAAAATTGCTGTTCCAGCTTTTTAAAGAAGAATACAATGCACTCATAAGCTCACTGATAATTTGTGTTTGGCTTCTTGCTCAGTTGATGACATCTAAGGGCTTGGTACTAGTTCTTCTCGAGACTATCCTAGAAACTAGGCCTATGAAAATAGAGCTGTTTCCAGAGCTGACAGGTTCATGATGAAATAAAGACATGGATGAATGTGTAGAATGAAAGGGAAATGTCCCTTTCTATTTGATCATTTCTCATTCCTGCATCTGTAAGTTTAGGTTTGCTGGTGTTGAGACATATATGTAGAATGCAAACTTACACCTGATACTGCAGAGATCTCTACTAAGGTCTCATCTTCATGCTTTTTCCTTGAATATCAACTTTTGATTGCTCAAAGATAGAACAGCATCTTGCGGTGTTTACAAAACTTTCTTTTTCAGATGGCTTTTTGATGCCCTTTACTAATTTTGGACATTGGCATTTATATTTATGGCTGATACACTCATGGAACTCGAGCATAGGACTGTGATTCTGCAGTAAAATCATTCTTCCTGAGACTGAAAGAGCAGTAGGATTTACCTCAAGGATTCTGGGTCTTGGAAGCTAGGAAAAAAATGAGCTTGCTGCAGTAGGCTAGGCTGAATACAGGCCCAGAACTGCTGGAGATTTGAGTTCTTCCTTTGCTACTTCAGTAAATAATATTTACTTAATCCTTTGATTTTGTCTTTTAAAATAGAATAATTAGGCAGAGCTTCTCCAGCACAGGTTTAGGACTGGAAAGCACTGTGGACATGAAAATACTGACTCTTGTTATTGGTGCCTGAATGCTACTGGAAAATGGAGGGAGATGAGTGTGGCAGACACACAGTGCAGAAGTGCATGTGACCTGAGTGGTCGTCCTTTTCCATGTGGGTCCTTCCATAGCAGAATTGGAAAGGGATTTGGAAAGCTCAAGTAAAATTCTTCTTATTTCATCAGTCACTGCTTTCATCCTGCCTAAAGAAGAGGAATGTGAGAAATGAATTCCTGGCCTGTTTCTGTTCCAGCACAATGTTTGCCTCCGGGGTTTAGATTTATTGAGAGGTGGTGGTGATTCTGCTCTTGGAGCCCAGCCAGGCAAGCTATTACCTAATCCAAATAAAGAACCTATCCAACAGGTGTAAACTGCCTTCCCCTCCTACATAGCTTGAGAGGGCAGCAGAGTGCAGGCTGTCCTGAGCTTTTGTTCTTTTCTCAGCTCTACTTGCACCTCTTTGTGGACTCAAAGACATAGCTGGAAAAGGATTACTCATGGTCAGGGTCTTCTGCTGTAGAACTCTGCAGAATTCAGTCATTACCACTTCGCTCTGAAGCCATTTCAGTTACATGTTACTTGCAGATCTGAGAATCCATAATTTAATGCCCATAACTCCACACTGAATGACTTTCAGGGCTGTGGCTCATCTAGCACTGCATGCATAGATCAATGCCTTTAGAAATTCTGGTTTTTATTTTGTACAGTAATCTGAAAGTATCAGTCACAGCTGATGTAAGATCCCATCTTCAAACCTTTTATGAACCCATTGGTCTTTCAGTACTTGAGTTGCTTTGTTTTTATCCTCAGAGCAAGATACAGAAAGATGTCTTAAGAGTCTTTATTGAATTACTTTCCCTTCATGGCTGCCTGTATCGAATGGACAGAATACTGGCAGTTAAGTTTTATGTAAACCTGGAAATTAAAAACAGGGATTTGTGAGCCAGTGCTGGATTACTTGGGCTGTGAACTTTTATTTCATGAGAGAATTCCAAAAGGAATATCAAGGTCATGATATATGGAGATGGCTATCTGCTGTTGTAAATGCCTTTCTTGCTACTTGATCTGTTACACCGGAGCAAGCAGTTCATAAGGGGTCATCTGATGGGTGTCAGCCTGTGCTCAGTGCTGGATGACTGAAGAAAAGCTTCCTGTTTTGTTCCATTAAGGTTCTGGTCTATCAGTTGTAGAATTCTGCAAGGATGGAAATGTTTTGTAAATGAGTCTCTTATCTATCTTGTACTTGGCTTCAGTTCAAACATCTGCCTCTGAAACTCAGTCCTTACAGTTTTTATATGGCTCTGTGGTAAACCTAAGCCATGTTAGTGCTGTTGAGGTTTATTTGGAAATTTTGATGTTTGAAATATATAGGATTCAAGCCATTCTTACTGACAAATCTTCCTCCTCTTTGATTCACGCTCTCCTGGTACTGACTTACCTAAACGTTTTTCAAAAGAAGTTCTCCCTTCTTCTGTTGAATTCTTTTGGCTGTGTGAGGTGAGGTGCCAAATTGGTAGTCTACTCTTCAAAAGGCAAAGGATGTTTTGAGTTTGTAATACAGACAGAGAACGGGTTTGGGTATATTAAAGGCACTGCTGTGCCTTTTGAGAGTATGTATTTATTTATTTGTTCACTTTCCATAACCATTGATGCTATTCCCACTCAAATGATGGTTTAAGCTTTCATTGTGCCCCAAAGAAGGAAACTTGCAGGGCTACACAAGGTGAGATGTTTCAGATTGTACACTGGCTTGCTTTTGACTGCCATAATGTAGCTGTCAGCCTCTGCCATGTTTTTGCTGCAGCCCTGCCTTTGCTTTCTGTAGCTCACTGAGGCTATGCTCTCCTTCTTTAACTCTTGTCCTCTCTCCCTGCTCTATTTCAGTTCCATCCCAGCTTCTCTCTTTCTAGCCATTGGGCAGGATTGTCAACCTTTCACATTCTGCTGTGCGGGCACTAAACGTGGTTATGTGTTTTGTAGCAAAGTATTTAAGATTCCCATATATATTTTTAATAACGATTTTAGTAATGTAATCTGAGGACAACAAATATGACAGTGATTCCTCATTATTCAGTGAAGCTAATTTCCACTCACTGAAGCCAAGACCTAACTAGGACTGCTCTTGAAAAAGTGTTCTCTTGAAAGCATTCTCAGTTGCATAATACAGGTAAAAAAGCAGGTGTTTAAGAGACCGAAGTTTATTGATTCAGAATCTAAATTAACTTTTGAGTACCTGTTGGCAAATAGTTGCATTATCCCTAGTCGCAGGGATGGTAGATGTTCCTTGAAGCTTCTGGCACTGGAATCTGCAGATCTTCTGTATCACTTTTTTTTTTTTAAAAAAAGACAGTGGATTTATTCTCAAAGCATAACTTGGGCTCTGCAGGTTACTTAATCTCCAAGACCTTAACCAAAACTGGTGAAAAAGATTTCTAACTGGTATAGGTCCTGTGTTTTCAGTGGGCAACTTGGATTCAACAGCAGCCATCCTTGCTCAGTTTCATCTTTTAGAACTCGTATGGGCAGTTGGCAAGAATTCAGCAGTGAAATGGTCAGTGCTTTCTCAGACCTCTGTTTCATTGGCTTCTTGTTCTTTCATAACATTTTATCAAACCTAAAGACAAGACCAACGTAGCTCTTCTAAAGTATTCAGGATATTTTTTTTTCCTTGGATATTCTGACAGATTTATCTAACTTGGTTAGGACAGGCAGGCAAACAAGCTTCCCTGTCATCAATCAGAGGGGAGAATGGTATTCCAAATTATACCAGACAGCTTGGGAGGGCTACTGCAGTCAGAAACAAGGGATTCTCCTCCTCCCATTGCTTGACATGCCCAAAATACTTATTAGATCATAATTTCAGCCAAGGTGCTCAGCATCATTGAGAATTTGGTTGGCAGGCTGTCTAATCTGAGTTAATTTGTATAAAACCAGACTTTTTCAATTTTCTAATCTAAGGGTTTCTAAGTTTAATTTGCTCTGGTGTCAAAATCAGTGGTAATAATCACAGCAGCTGCTCAGGGCTTCATGGGCTGTGTGCACATACCTGCCATAGAGCCTGTTTGGGAACCTGGACATGTTTTATGTATTTTCACTTTTACTTTTCCCTGTCTGAAAGTATCAAATGAGGTGGGAAACTAGAAGATGCTGCCCAGACACTTGACATCTCAGGCTTTCAGAAACCCCGAACAGTACGCCTCATGTCTGGAAATATCTGATGTGCAATAATCCTGCAGCTTTTTTAAGGACTCAGACTTCACGCCCACTCACAGCGTAGTTAGAGCATTCACATAGTAGGTGCTTCTGAGTCACATTGCATATATTACTGCTTATGTGCAAATCAAGTGAACAGTATGGGTGCAGGAAATCCAGTACCACTTAAAATGTTAGCTTCCTGTTCCCTTTCTAATAACAAATATGTATTAATTTGTATCCCAAAAGTTCTATACAGGAAATGGTTGTACACTCCACGCTCTTGCACACCCCGGCTCACAAACTAAGACCCCTGTGCCACATCCCTTGACTATCTTCTATTGCTTTTGCAGTCCCCCTAAACCAGAACCTCTTTTACTGGTGGCCTTCCTTGGCCTTGCTGGGTAGGGGATGCTTGATATCCTACTTCCACACCTGCTACTTACTACTGCTTCATGCTGGTTACATTTACTGCTAGGTGTACGTGTACTCCATGTTCTAGGTTTCAGGTGTTCTGCTCTGATCATATTAAGTATATATCCTTTGGAGTTGTGAGAATGTGGAATAATCTCTGACCTCTTTTGAGATCCGTGATGGTTTAAGTGGCTTCTCTGTTTCCATGAAACTTCTTGAGTTTTGCTGGAAAGACCCAAGACAACTATCACAGTCTAACTGTGGTTTACTGGTCTTTATCTGTAGTGTCAAAGGTGCAGCTTGATGTGTTTGACATCAAGGGAAGGTGAAAGTGGCTTCATAGTTTCCTCAGTTTTTATTTTAGATTTTGGAGATGTGGAATGTAAAATAAAAAATCAGGCTTGGATCCTGACTAGACAGGCTCTGCAGAGCTATGAGAAGAGTGTTGCTAGAATAGCCAAGAGATGTGCTATTGTGTAAGGTGACTTTCACAACGATAGAGAGGTGAGCAGTTGATGGAACCGACTCTCTTTTTTGCAGTACTTGTGAGCTAGTCCAGGGTGGGCTCAGCATGTCAGAAACAGCATGGACATTGCAGTAGGGGCTGTGATAAAGAGCTAGCTACATATGATCTTGCAGTTAGAAGTAATGAGGAGAGAATTCTCAGGGATCTTGACAGCTAACACCAAGTTTTTGAGAATAAATCTATTTCTCTTTGTTACATGTGTTGCCTTGTAGTTCTGCATCTTAAGGATTGATAGTCACTTTATTCTCTTAAAATTTTTTTTTTTTCCCAAGCTCCCTGCAGTCTCTTACAAGGTAAAGGCTGCCAGACTGCTCTCTGTGCTGCACTTGCCAAGTGGTCAGAACTGATTTGTTTGCATGTGCTGTGTGTGTGTGTCAGTGCAAGCTAACTTGGGAGTCTATGTTGCACTGCTGCTGCCTTGGGAGAAAAGGAAGGGAGAAAGCAGCAGGCACTGAGGGCTGCATAATAGGCCTTCAGTTTGGTTTGAACAAACTGCATTGACCTTAACACCTCCCTGGCTAAGCAGCACAGAAGTGCCAGAGCAGCACTAGATCAACAGCACTGAGTCCAGCCTTGTGCTAGCATAGCCATATGCTCCTTGCTCCTCATACCACTTGTCCTCTTCTCTTTTCTCTTTACCTCTTTATCTTAATGCCTAAATTAATTAGATTTCCTTATTTGAGGTAGTGGAGTGATTGAGGGTGGGCTCAGTGATTTTTTTTCTGTGATCGGTGCCCTTTCTGCATCTCCTTGGCAGCTCTGTCATGCTGATTCTGCCGATGGTCCTTGAGAAGCATCATTTCTGAGAACCCAAATGTGGGGTTGGGTCTGTCATTACCTTCTGCTTGGAAGAGGTTTGAGGAGGGTGAGCGAAAAATACAAGTACTGCCTAGGTAGCTGTACAGTCTTGCAACTCTTCTTGTCTCTAGTTTGTGCATGTTCTTACTCTACTCATGCATATTTGTGCCTTTAACAGCTTTCCTCTTACTTTTTTTTTAAACACATCTCCCAGGGTCACCAGGGACAACTTGTTAAACTGTGGAAGTAAACTGGCTGACTTGAACTTCAGAAATACATGGCTTGCCTTGTTTTTTTTTTTTTTTTTTTTTTATCCTATTTATATTTTGGTCACACTAAAGAAACTTGTGATGGCAGGTCCAATTACTCTCCATTCTGCTCGGAAATCGCCCTGAGCCTCAGCACCATGGGTTGGCACGGTCCTGAAGGCTCTCTGCTTCCCACAGCTAGGCCTTGGCTCTGTCAATCCGGAGCCTCCAGGAGAGGAAAGGCGGAAAGCTCATGACTTGCCCAGACAGTCTGAGGCCTGGCCCTGCAGCCTCGGCTCCCCAGACGCTGTTGAGTCGGACTTGGCTGGCAGCCGCTGTGCTGTTACTTTTCCGAGGTAATAAGTGAGATTAATCGCAGGACCCTTTCCAGAGGCGAAGGGGGTTTGGGCCACGTGCAGGGAGACCGTAGAAGCCAGTACTGGGTCTGTGAGCTGGAGGCGAGAGCTGGGGCCTCGCCGCGGGGCAGAGTGGGGCACCAGCGGACTGCTTCTGGGAGGCTTTGCTGGAGCTGCAGCCTGAGCCTCCCTTGGGCTGGCTCTAGCTGAGAACAAGAGGCACGATGTCTGGATTAATTGCATCTGCTGGCCTTAGGCAACTATGGTTTTCGCAACTAGCTCTCAAAATTTGAGGGGAGCAGGTTTCTCTTTGTGTAACTTCCTTTCAGAGAAGATGTGAAGATCTTTCCCATTATTCCTAGCAAGCAGCCCGTGTTGGCAGATGGAGGGGAGTGACAGGGGTTTTATGCTTTCCTCCAAGCCAATACTGTGTAATGGGTTTGGATTTTCTCATTTCAACTGCCTCCACAAATTGACCTTACCCTAACGTAAATGTAGGAATTTGCCATCCTGGATTGGGCTGCTGCTCTGTCTAGTTCTCTTGTCCCATGCTTCAGCGCAAGTTCCACCACCATCTCCAGTAGAAGTGCAGAGAGTGTTCTGAGGGGCAGCAGTGAAATTCCCTGTATGGGGAAGCTTGCTTTTACCCTCCAACTCTTAACAATTGGCCTGTAATTCTCACAATACTTTCTGTTCCACATAGTCTAGTGTAGATGTTGTCATTACTTATATATATTTTTACTTTCTGGAAAAACTGTGGTGTCCTTGAACTGTAGCAGTGAGTTCCACAGGTGAATTACATATTATGCAGAAGTTTCCTTTTTATTTTTTTTTTTCCCCAAATCTTCCAAAAGTATTCGCATGATTATTACATGAAGGCTAACAGAAATGCTTGATTTATTTTCTGTACTATTTATTCTCTACGTTTCTGTCACCTCTATTCCTATTTGTCTCTCCTAAACTAAACAGTCCCATTCTTGTCAAGTTCTAAATGGAAATCTTCCCAGCTCTCTAATAATTGTCTGGCTGTCTTTGTAGAGATGACAAGAAATAAAAACAGTACATAAAGTAGGATTAAAACATTGGTATTATGTAAGTAATTCTATTGTGTCTTTATTTTCTAACTCATAAGTTACATATATTTTGCTGGCTTCTGACCATGCTAAACATTGTGGGGTTTTGTTTTTTTTTTATTATTATTATTTTTAATTAATACGCAGTTGTTTTTCTTTGATATTGCAGTAAACCTAAAACTGAGCAACATGTATAGGCATTTCATGCTGATACAATGTTACCTTTTTTCTTTTTTCCTTCCCCCCCCCCCCCTCCCCTCTTGCCAATGAACTCTCCGCTTCCTGCTTTCAGCTGCTACCAGTGGATTTTGTTAGCTGTGATGGAAGTTGCATGCTGTTTTCTGTTCTAATAAGCATCTAATTCAATATAGAACAAGTTGAAATCTTTTAGGGTCTTGGTGCTACTTGACTCATAATCTCCCCCCAGCTATCCCTGATCTCAGATCTCTTTGAAATAGCCTGTGTAGGTTCTAGAATTTTATGTTGCAAGGTGACCAGCAGATCTCCCCTTCTCTGTATTTAGTTAAACCTCCTCATCACCATTAAAATAGTTGCTTTCCAGAGTGGTATTCAGAGGGTTAATATGGCTGTAGCTCCCACTTCAGTAGCTCTCACAAGGGAGATGACTCTGCTGCTAACAGCCTTCTAGGAATGTAGTCTGGTGCTCTGTGGGAGCAGCTCTGGCTACAGCAGCCTTTCTCTCTAGAGGAGTTCTGAAAGGGTTACAAGGGAGCCTTGGCTGTTTCTTTGAGCTATTTGGAAAAGACGGGCCTCAGACAGCTTGGCAGGAACCTGGAGCCCTGTTTTTTCCAGCCCAGCCCTTCCTTCTGCACAGAGCTGTCAGGGAATCCCACGAATGTCTGGTTTCTCCTCTTTCCTCATTTTTTTAGCAATATTTTTGTCTATCCCTGGCTCTTCCCCCGACAAGGACCTCAAATTTTGTCCATTGATTGGTCTTGCAGGTAGTGAGGTAGAAATGAAAGCTGCGCTACCATGCCATAGCTGTTGGAATTAGTCCACACTTGTGCAACTGAGAAGGGCATTGGGAAGTTTCCCAGAAGAGTGTCCTTTCTGGCATTGATCTTAGGGCAGGTCCATCTGGCCTAAGAACAGAGGGATTGAATGGGCCCATCTGTGAACTGTGCTATTCCTGTGGGTCACAGTGAGGCACTTTGAAATCTCAGAGCTGCGTGTTCTGCATCCTCCCTAACAGACATAGTACTGAATGCTGCTTTGTAAAACTGGAAATCCCCTTTGTAACTAAAGCTTAGGAAGGATAAGACAGGTTAGTTTCTCCTTCATTTGCCTAGTGCTCTCCAAGGCTGTCCTGAAGTTGAACTTGTTACAAATATTTTGGAGATTTTCAGGTCTACCCTATACCTTTTCACTTCAAGAAAATTAAAGATATCTAGAGGGGAGCCTTAGAAAGGAGTTTTGGTTACTAGTGAGAGCAAAGGTCTTGAACACCTCTGTTAAAGACATTGGTGTTGTACAGTTGAGAAAGCACAGTAATCCTAGTTCAATTGCTCTATCTCAGTAAGCCTATCAGATGCTGGGAGCAGCATGTGATCTGAGATCTATGCAGAAAGACTTTCCAGAAGGCAGCCCTCATGTGGGCCAGTCCCTGGACAAATCTTAGAAGTCAGCAGTGAATGGGCCTGGAGTCAAGCTCAGATGAGTTAAGGGTTTCAGTGACCTAGTACAAATGCCAGAGCAGGAGGTAGCAAAAGGGGCCAAAGAGTTTTCTTTCCTGCTAGGCTTTTTTTGTGGGTTTGCCTTCCATTGTACATTGAAGTTTCCTCACAGTGCACATTCGCATTTTCCATCTAGCCCAAGGTCATGCTTTAGTTTGGCTTGCTCAGAATGAGCATGGTGCTCTTTTTGGTGTTTTATCCTGTGATATTAATGGAAATTCCCTGCCAAAACCACAAAGAAACTGCTTTCCTATCCCTGCAAGTGTTAGTCAGCCTTTCCTGTGAAGATCCTGCTTTGTCACCTAATTTTCCACGCCTTTCAGATGAGGGGAGTTTTGTAGTTGACATAAGAGTTTGTGAATTGTGTGCTCTTGGCTCCATGACATGTTATTCTCCAGGGCTTCTCTGGGCTGCAGGTATCAAGCAGCAGCTGTTTGTGAGCCATGCAGGGCTCCAATGTTTAACAAAAACCTCTTTTGAAAAAGGGAGAGGAGAAAAGGAGGAGGAGAAGCATAACAAAAGTAGGGAAGTATTTCAGCTTCACTATGAACAGCTTTGCTTGATCCTGGTCACTAGCTCATAGGTTTTTGAAGTGTACATGTATTGTGTAATCTGAAGAAGATGGGGCAACCAGAACTCGGCTGTGGAATGCCAGCTTTTTGTTGAGGGAATAGCGTGAATTGTAATAATCAGTAACATTTGTGGTTAGTACTTTCTTAATCTTTACCCAACACTGTATACTCTCAGCCAATGAGTAGCTTGATCAAAATGCTCTGGGTAAGAGAACTCAGTTGGCAGTGAGCAAGAAAGCATTTTGGTGTCTCAAGAAAGCTAGTTATTGGGCTGTCCAGAAACAGTGCCCATTGCAAAGATTAAGTGCACTGTTAAAGGTAGGCTCTGCAATGTCAGGATGTATCCAGAGTTCTTTATCATGAGCAGTTAATTCTAGAGTTTTATTCTGTAACAATAGTTGAAAGACAGATGTTCCTTTTTTCCTTTTCTTTTTTTTTTTTCTTCTTTTATTAAAAACAAAACCAAAACCAACAAAACAAACTAGGTAGTGCTTAAATATACCACAGTTTCCAGACACTCTCCTGTTGCACTTGCTGAACTTTTCAACATTTCCCATCCAATTACTATCCACAGCAACCCAGGTGGGAGAGGCCAGGGCAGCCTGGCTGATCCAAGTTTACTGAAAACTGGCCCTGAGACAACCTTTAGTAAAAGGAATTTCAAAGTGAGAGCACCTTATCAAAGACACTGTTTATGTTCCAGCTGCTGGTATCCATGATGTTGCATGGCTGCTTGGCTTGAATTTCAGATTGCATCTGGCTCAGTAAAGGTCTTCCATTGCCCTTTCTATCTTTCCACTATCTGGCACACAGGACTTGACTGAGAAGTTAGACTAACATGATTGTTGTCTGGAAGGGCTGCACATGCTTCTTGGCAGCTGTCTTGTCAGGGATGCTTAGCCTGGCCAAGAGTCACCCTTTGGAGCAAAAGGCCTGTGGCTTATGTGGCCTTAACCTTTTGTATGCATAAATAATTCTTTATTTGCTTGTTGCTGAAAAAAATAAAATATTACCTTCTCTGAAGAATATAACCAAGCTGGGCTGTGAATGTCTTCAGTGTTGAAAACTTAGTTTTCTTCAACGTTCAGCTTGGAAAGCTTTCAGTTTGGTAGACTATGCGAGGAGGAGGAGGAAACCTCATGTCTGGACCATCTGTTTCTTTTTGATATTGGGATAAAGGTGCTGATGAGTAAAGAGGTGTCAGCTTCTCTTCACTTAGCATTTTGAAAAGCTGCAGATGCTGAGATGTGAAATGTATGAGTTTTTTCTTGCTGCTGCTGACTGAGTGTAAGATCTGCAGGGAGGTAACAGTCATACCAACAAAGGCTTGTCATTCCAAGAAACCATTTGAACTTTCAGATCCACATTTATTTTTACAACTAATACAGCATCTTCGGGGATTTTTATTTTCCGAGATTTTAGCCACAGAGCAGCATAAATGGAATAATATTCTTTATATTAGTCAGAAGCTCAGGTCTGACACCTGTGTCAGTCTTTTATGGTACTGATGAATAAGTATCTAAGATTTACAGCTTTTATCACTTATAAACAATAATTCTCAATTTCAAATGCGAACTTTCCAATGCTCCTTGAAGACAACACACTGCTTACAGCGTAGTGACTTCTACTTCCCTTGGCTGTTTCCTGAAAGATCTCAAACTGTGGTGTTAGAAAAAACTTGAAATAACTTGTTAGACTGTTCTGTTCCATATATTTGTAATCTCAGCTCCACTAGAAGGCACTTGGGTGTAAGATTCTTAGTCTCATGGTACTAAAGATTTTGGCATCTCCATAAATATCTTCTGGTGGATGCCAATTTGAACAGCATTGAAGGCTTTCCAACTCAGGCAGTCGACATGGCAAAAAGAGCACAATCTTACTTGTGAAGAAATCAACAAGGAAAACTGTGTATGTGGAGGATCTAAGCAAAGGCTCTTGGAACTGTCAAAGAAAGCTCTGAAAGCTTTGAGAGGCTTCAGTGCTCTTAAGATGAGGTGTGTTGACAAACACAGCTCTTTCTATTAAAGAACTCCTTATAACATCTCCAGAATATTCTCCAAAAGTGAGGTTTTGGTTCCTACTGACAGCGATCCCCTCTAGCCTTCTGTTCTCAAAATTCCTTACCAAAAAATCAAGCAAGTGTAGAGCTTATCCCTTATGAACAATTCTAACAAAGGTTGCCTGTTAAGATTTTCTTTTTTAACAGCTGCCTGTCATGGAGTTTGATCGAATTTTTTTTTTTGTTTTCCTTCAAATCTGAAAGCCCTCAAGAAGGTCCTGTGTTGTAATGTGGATTTAGTTTCATTAAAAATCCACAGGAACTGTAACTTTCTCTGTTACCTATTACAGTTCACAATTTTTGTTTTGTTTTAATTTATGTAAACAAATGCATACAGTAAACTTTAAGATTATTAAAGAAAATAATAGGTATTGGTAAAATAATTTTGAAAGTCTAGTTTTAATAATTGGATTATTCTGGTATATTTTAAGAAATGTGGATCCAATCCATTTTTATTCATTTAAATATTATGTGTCTCTGTTCAGGACATTATCATAACTGGTTGTGTTCTTTTTCAAAGGTCAGAGTCACATTTTCATTTGTTTCTGAAATTACACTTCCCTGCTGGTGATGATAACCCGAATTGTTTAAATATGAAAGTATCCTCTACTATCTACATAAAGTTATACACAAAGTTCTAGGTTGTTTTGAGGCATAGAATACGATTCATGTAGTGCAGTGGTTTTCTTTATTGGTGTTTTCTAAGCAGAACAAATTCTCTACTGACAAATTATGACCCCTAAAGCATTACAGAACCTGAATATGTGAATGTAGATATCAGGCCTGTGTTACTCAGAAGCATTTCTGTGAAAGGATAGAGAACTGTGGTGACGGATATTTTGTGTTTTGCACATCTCACTCTGAAACTATCTAAATTCCTGATGCCATATAATTTCATAGATTGTGAATTGGTTCTCTTGTTGCTGCAGAATGTATGGTTGGTTGCATCTTGTTTATCAAAATCTCACTCTGGTGTTCATGGTGTATATTAGGTGGCAAAACTAGGTAGCAACTACTCTCGTAATTTTTTTTTTTTTCTAGTGTCTGCTATTCACTTCTGTGCAAGAGCTTGCTTGCTGTCTTCCAGAGAGCCATAAACACAGTACACAACATGAAAGTTAACCTCATTGTTACTACATTTGTCTCAAACCATCTGGGAGGCCGTGTTTGGACTCTTAATTGTCTTTACTGCAGACCCATTTTCTGTCAAATGTACCAGTTGTGGCCTTTGAGAGAAAAATCTACTTGGAACATTTGCTGAAACATCACAAAAAGCATCAAGTATAAAGAAGTGGCATATAATGGAGATTTCTTGATCAGACGCTGGACACTATTGTTATTGTTCTCTCTTGATGTGCCTTATCTATGCTAGGAGGAGACTTTTGAAAGGACATTATTCCACCAAGTGACTGAGATATTTTAGTCTGTCCTTGTAAGGATTTAGCATCTGCAGCTGCATCTTTGATGTACTCATGCCTAACATTACATGCAATCGCTTGGTGAAATTCCTGAGGTAGTGATTCCATGGTTCCCATCTGTGCTCCCGAGTCTGGGAGCTTCTGACTAATTAAACTATTTTCTCTGTACACTGTAGAAAACAATTCCATTTTGGCTCTAGAAAAAGGGATTGAGTTGGACTGGAGTATATAGGATTGCATAACTTTTAAAATCTTTAACCACAAATTCCTATGAAAGCTATTGAACTTCCTCTGAAGATACCTGCTCTCGGTTTTTGGTTTCTAGAGTCATTAGAAATATTCAACACCCATATACAGTCCAGAAGACTTAGCAATTGAAAAGCCTACCCAAAATCAGCCATTAAAGAATCAAGCAAATTTACATCCCTAAGGAAACAGCACCATCCGTAGATTCCTATTCTTCTCAGACCCTGAGGGTAGAAGATGGATATAGTATGCAGTTGGGATGACCAGCAGAGCTGGCACAGCTGCACCATAAACTCTTCTGTCCACACTTGAGGAACAAACATCATAAATATGGCTGCCTGTTCCAAAGGACAGAATGTAAAAGCTTTTTCCTAGGTGCTGCAAATAAAACCAGTGCTTACTGGCTCTGCCTGGATCTCAGGAAAAAATTCTTCAGTACAAGGGTGGAATCTGGAATAGATTGCCCAGAGGGGTTGTGGATGACCCCTCCCTGGAGGTGTTCAAGGCCAGGTTGGATGAGGCCTTGAGCAACCTAGTCTAGTTGAGAGGCATCCCTGCCCATGGTGGGGAGATTGGATTAGATGATCTGTAAGGTTCCTTCCAGCCTAAGACATTCTATGATACCTTCTAGCCTGCAGTTGTAGACAGAGACAGAAATCTCGTGTAAAAGACTTCAAGCTCTAGGTAGTACAAGTAAGTTTTGTGCAACTTGAGCATCTTTTGCAGTCAGGGTCTGACAGAGAGGGATTTTTTAACAAATCCTAGACAAGTCTGGGAACTACCTTTTAGAGTATGGCAGCTCTTTGTGCTATACAATATAATTATCTGAACATCCTTTTACTCATCTTCCTCTAATGGTCTGTCATCAGATTTAGCAGTTTCCTGGAGAAAGATATCACTGACCTAGTTTACTGCAGTAAGCCTGGGCCTATTCTGTAATTTCATAGATGTAATCACAAATTCCCTGTTCTCTGTGTTTAATTGTGGTCTGTCAGGTGGCCTGCTTGGTCAGCACGTGTGTTGCTACCTGCTGGGGAAAGAGAGAGACGACTGAGTGATCTGGGGCTCTCCCACAATTTTCCACTCCACCACCTGCATTGGAAGTGGCTGTAGTACTGCCAAACATGCCGAAGTGGTTAAGTGTACCAGCTCCTAAAGAAGCTTGAAGGGGAGGAGTGGTTCTTGCCTGATGGGTTTTCAAAGGGAGCTGAGACTTTGAAGTTCTGTTTTAGCAGCTGCCAGGTATGCTGCCTTAGCCCTGTGAAGCACTTCTGCCCCCAGTCTTCATGCACTGCGATCTTCTTTACAGTGCCAGGATGGAAAGAGGGAAATAAAAGTAAATTAATTAAACCAAGAGTATGGGCATTAGCAATAGTGTTGCTTTATTGTATGTTACCCTTTAAGTTATAATGCCTTGTGCCATGTGTCAGTGAAGCACCTTGCACTTGCTTGATCAAACTTGCTTGGGAGTAACAAATGTTTTTGCTTGGGGTTTCTTTGAATTTCTAATTACTGCTTCCTCATCTCTCTTCTGCTTTATGTCCTCTTCCAAAATAATCACAGTAATTTTTATTTTTTTATCTGTAATGGCCATGGAAAATAGGTAGAGATTTACATCCATGATGCCCCAGAACTCCTTGCTGAGACTAGATTATCTTTCTAATAAGGAAAGAGAGAAACAGAGAAATGTGCTGGCTAAACCAAGGCTTCATAAAGCCTTTAAAGCAGGAACAGACACCACTCACTCTTGTATCTGCTGGAGGCAGTTAGCTGGGAGTTTCCTCTTTACTCATTTAACTCTTCTCTGCCAAAAACAAGATGCTGTAACTCCGTGTTTTCCACTCAGTATTGAATATCTATATGAAAATGTGAACTCCTCTGTAATTTTTCTTGTCGAAGCATTGGGTTACTGGAAATGCTGCAGACTGAGCTCTGTTTTCAGGTGAAGAGGTAGATAGATCCTAGTAGGAGGCAGGAATTTATGGAACAACATTAGGAGTGGAATGGGTACTGTAGTCTATAGAGTTTAAAACAGACCAACAAGGAGGCCAAAATTTTCATAAACTGGAACAGTCCCTTCTGGCAAGGCAACACAATTTTGTGGTATTAGTCCTTGGAGGACAAAGTGCTAAAAAATGGGGAGATATTTGCTCTACAGTACTTGAAGAGCTTGCTTTTTCAGGTGAGGCTTTGTAAAAATAAGCCTTTCCAATCTTTTATTGCAGTTCTTTATAATCCAGTCCCTGTATGGCATCACCAGTTTGTAGAGGGAATAGAGGGGGACAGACGCATAGGAAGTTTTGGGAAGGAGGTGCATTGGTATTTTTTGTTCCAGTGCTGGCTATAGATTTTTTTTTTCTAAAATATTTTCTCATTCCATATTAAAAATTGGTAACATAATTCAAAACTGAACCTGCCATTCTGTTCTGATGTTATTTTTTAGGCTGCATTTTAGCTATTGACAAAACCCAGCAAATTTGTTTGGAAAACACTGCATGAATTTTTAGGGCAGGATTCTCTTCTGAAAAGTTGTTTTCTGCAGGTAGATTATCTCTGGAGGATTCTTAGAAGGAACACTACAGACCTGGAAAACTCAGGGCAGTTTTAGCTTGAGCAAAGCATTTCTAGCAATTTGCACTTCCTAGATTGAAATAAGAACTTGCAGAAAGTATCTTCCATTACCTCTGAGGAAGCTGGGTGACCTGTGGAGCTTGGGGCAAAACAGCACTTACATTTTACAGCACAGATACAGCGCAGTTTGGCAATCATGAGGCTTACAATGATTCCAGAAAAGCTAGCAGTTTTACTGCTGGCACCACAGCCCTGGTATTGCTTTGGTGCCAGTGTGCCATGGTGTTATTAGGGTGGCTGAAAGTCTGTATGTCGTGATTTGTGTGTAGTATCTGTCAGTGGTCTCTGTATCAGTAGCCTTCCCCCCCGCCCCCCAACATGTGTGATGGTATGGTCTTCTCTATGCAGCAAATACAGTTACTGGTGCAGCTTCTGCAATAGGTAGTAACTCGTGCTAATATTCTCTCTTTGTGGGTCTGAGCGTATTCTACCACCACCCTCCAATTATATTTTATGTAAACACTTTGTTATAGACTTCAGAAAAGTGTTTGCTGACACGGATACAGTCACCTCATCCTATTCTTTCTCTAACCCATTGTTAAATGTTCAGGGAGCTACAGCAAGTGAATTGATTTTAGTACAGGAGGTGGAGGTAAAGAATTTTCTCCCTTAACTCCAGGGTAACGGAACTGCGAAAGGAACATGAGGCTGAAAAATGTTCTGCTTAACAGGTGGGAGATGACTCTCAAATACAGTCAATTTCTTGTCATAGATTGTTACCTTATATAAATCTTGAGGGACAAGGAGAAACTACATACAGAATCAAGTTTATAACACAGGGAAGGTAAGAATGCTAGAGATGCCTTTTTGGCCATCGTAAATGCCACTGGGCTTAGGGGACTGTAAGTCTATCTATCTCCTTCTTATTGGGAAACTCCTTCAGCTTCAGTACATTAGAGCTAGGTTGATAAATTTCAATTGTTTAAGGGAAAAGGTCTCTTCAGGACCTTGACTCTGCCCTTGTATCAGTGCTTGAGGATTTATCCAAAACCAAGAGACTGTTAACCACAAGCATAGAGCCTCACAGCAAGGACCCAGAAATGACCTAAAGTTGTTGGTTTGTACTTTTTTTTTCTTATTTTACTGTATTTTGGCAGCTAGATGTTATACAGCTTTAGCTGGGTTACTGAGTGGTAGCAGCAGATGCATTTTGCTGGTGTCATGCTGCTGTTCAACCTCTTCTACCTGGAGGATTTCACCAAATATGAGTGTGGCCCAGCTAGCTTTCAGGTGACACTTTGTATAATCCCCGGTCAGGTGAGTTTGTATATCTTTGCTCTGGAAGTGCAGAAGAGATTCTGCCCTTCTCTTTAGGTATGTAATTTGTAAATGTTGAACTGTTGCTTCTTTTGTGAAGTTCTGTTATCTGACAGTAACCCTTAGCCTTGACGTTTATAGGCATAATAGGGACCTGCATACTTCAACCCCATAGGCCATCTAAGGTGTCAGATTTATCAAGTGTTGTCTGAGACACACTCATCACAGGGTCTTCAAGCTACCACATGAGATGATAGGTGTACTGGACGTCAAGCAAAGTTGATTGCTTTCATGAACTTTGGTGCAAATTTTGTGGAATCCAGAGGCTTGTCATATTCTTCAGAGGTTTCTTTGTGTACTTGATATTTAATATCTAGACAACAAAATACCCAAAGTTAGGACCATATGACATCTATTCTCCATGGTCATAAGGCACACCCAAAAAAAAAGTCACTTGAGCCTCAAGTGGTTTGAGACCAGGACAGTAGACCCTGGAGGAACTCTTAAGGCCCTGCAACGTAAAACCATCCTGTGCTGTGTCTTTTAGGAGGCTGATGGTGGCAGGGGCATTTAGCCTTGGGGAGAGGCAGAGTGCTTTCACTACTCTCCTCCATCTCATGAATTACTGACCCTGCAAAACTCAACAGCCTGGTTTGTTTTTGTTTGTTTGTTTATTCTTCTCAAGTGCTCTAGATTTCCCCAGTTTAGCCCAACTGCAACTTCTTACTTGCCTCTTGAGACTTGAACAAGAGGCCTGAGCTGCTTTTTTCATTCCCCGTTCTCTTATTCAATGGGGTCTTCCAGCTACTGCTTGAGCACATATAGCAAAGAGCACCACACTCTGGGAAAGCCTACGCAGGAGGAAAGCTAATGGAAAATATTAAAGAGAAAAAAATGTGTTTGATGGAGTTTTAATATAAAAATGGGAAAAAAGAAAAGGAGGAGGGGGAGATTTTTTTCACTGTAATAGGAACCAAATGTTGACTGGAACAGCAGCTGCACTCTCACTCTTTCCCTGTAAACTGTGTGAGCGGCTTTTCAAAGGAGGTATTACAGGGTGCAGGGCTAACTCACACTAGTAAGTTAGCCCTGACTTAACCCTTGCCTTTCTGGAGAGGTAGGGAATAGGGATTTCCAGGAAAGATTAGGGACTTTAATTACAGGCCCAGTCCTAAGTGTATTCTAGACAGATAGTGGTGCCCATTCACTGTTTTCATCCTTATGTGCTACTGCTGCCATCCACCCATAAAATGCAAAAATCTGCTTGGACACAGCACTAAATATAGATATAGCTAGAAGTAAATACAGCCCATCAGACTTTTCCAGTTTGTTTTTCAATAGGCTTGCCTACACTGGCAGAAGAAACATAGAAGAATGTCAGATCAAGTCATGTTTTGCATTGGTCCACTTGATCCATGTTAGGATTTTACAGTAGAACATCTGCAGAGAGGTATACTTCTATTTCTCTAAGTGGTGCAGTACTGCATCTAAGTTTCTGGTACTTTGAATTGTGTGTAGTGTGTATATTCTCTAGAAATTCTACCTAGCCTAGAACAAGTGATCAAGTTAAAGGTGTCACTTAACACATTGACTAAGTCTGAATTACTTGTCTTAATCAAAGCAGAGCTGGACAGTACAGTAAGATAACTTCACTCAGCTCTGTCTGAACTTCATTAAGCAAATCTTTAAGATTGGCACACACACCTCCCACAGTTCAGGCAATTGCATGTCAGATTTAAGCAGATAATCTTCCCAAAGACTTCCTTATGAGAGCAAAATGATACCAAGTTTCTGTGCTAGTCTTATTGCATGTATGTCTTTCTGCTAACATATTTTTGCAGGCTCTGACTGTGTTTGCAGGTGTGGAAGTATGTGCAGGAAGCATGAAGCCAGAACCACCTTCCACTCAGTAAACTCAAGTAAAGTTTTCACTAAATGAGGGTGGGAAGGCTATGTGATTTTGTTAATCTAGATCACGTGGAAGAGATATGCTTGGTTGCCTTCACTGGTTCTCTAGTGACCTGATGAGCCACAACAGGATGAAGGCATTGAACTCTGCAGCCAGCTGGCTGTTAGCTTTCTTCTTGATTTAGCCTTCCAACTAGTGAATTTCAAAGCTGCCATGTCTGAAGAGAAGAAAAAAATAGTGGTTTTTACCTGCCAAGTATTTCCCAGATCAGAGAGACTGACAGGATTTTGTAACTGGCATGGAGCCAAGGATGCTACTAGGCGCCCAAGAAAAATTAGCTTCACTGAAGGGTAAATATTTAATTTCATTTGCTAAGACTGGCAAGTTTAGTGCTCCTGAAAGTAAAATGTTGGTAACGCCAGCTAAATCTGGGATTAGTTGAGGTAGATTAGGCCTTGTTACTTCCAGAGGTTTTCCAATCTCACTCTGCCCTTCCCCTGCTAGACTGTGACAAGGCTGTTTTGATGCAGCTCATTTCTAACCTGCTACACTCATGACCTTGCGTGTATACGGAGGCCCAGGACCTACAATGCACTTAATTCCTGATCTGAAGCAGAACTGAGTAGGCAGTACATTGCCTTTGTCATAACAAAACCTCTTTGCTCCAAAACCCAGGTTTCTCAATGTCAGGGAAATAGCAGGAATAATTTTCAGAAGCCAGAAATAAATTACACATCAGCATATACCAGAAAATAAGGAAGCTCATGAACTTTGATAGTAGTACATGTAGAATAAAGCGAAGGAGCAAGAGGACAGTGGGTTTTCCCTGTATAGCTATTGTGCATGCATACCTGGCATAATGTGCTCATTTTTTTATCAGTACCCTAAGTACTGATAAAGTGGAAAAAATTCAGAGAAAAGCAACATGCAATCAAAGTCTAGAAGGGACTGAGCTGAGGAAAAAAATGAAGTGTGCCAAGGCTGGCTAAGCTCGAAGGAGGCATAGCTCTAGTAATTGAAGATTTAGACCTGAAATAAGAGGAAAGTCATGCAATAAAACAGAGAAAATTCAAGTAATTGGGAAACTCGGGGAAAATTCTTGACACCCAGTGTGTACTTGCCTGTGTAGTTGTGCAGCTGAAAGTGCGACACATGGACTCTTCCAACCACTGAAACATGTGCTAATCTTGCACCACAAGCCAATGAGTTGGATGCTTTTGCTCACATCTTTGTTTTTGAATAAAATTCTTGTAACAGCATCAACTCTCTCAGTTGAAAGGAGGAATTGTGAGAATAGCAGAGGGAGACTCCTGACATTTGCTAGTAATTATGCACATTAAAATGTCCTGGGATGCTTGAATTGTGCCTCTGGTAGCTCTTACAGTTAACCTGTGAATGGATCTGGAAATTGTAGTTAAATCCACAGAACTTTTCACGTTCTTTGCCTAAACCGACTCAGTCCCAAGGCTTTTCACATGGACCTCAGTTATCTTCTGTTGTCTAATGGCACAAAGATGCTGACTATAAGAGCCTCTTATGTAGGTAAGAGTAGCCTGAGATGCTGGGAAAGTGGGGGGGTGAAGAACTAAGGCTAAAACTATTAAAAGGTGCTTGCATCTGTGCCTTGTCACTAAAAAGGGAAAGTGTGATTGATGGTCTGGGACAGAAAGTCTGTCTCCGCTACGCCTTCACCATGGGAGACTGTATTTGTCACTTTGAACTGGATTTGAACCCAAAATGTAGTTCCATACATTTATTGTGCCGATGCAGCCTTGACAGGCTGCTCATTAACTTTAAAAGCTTTTCCTTGGCTTCTCTTGCAGAGCTCAAAACCAGATTGCAGGCCAGGTAATGGCATCCACATTTTATGCAGGCCAGCTGCTTCCTGCCCCTTCCCAGTCTCCAAGTACCTGCACAGTGGTGAGTTCTGGACAGCTCCCTGTGCCTCAGAAGATCTCCAGAGTCCCAAGCAGAGATCTTTTAGGAATATAAAAAAATGCTTTGAGTGGCAGTGTTTTATTTTGGAAAGCTACCTTTCTTTACCTTTGCAACATAGCTGCTGCTGCACGTTTTAGGGGCCTGCGTGTTCCAGCAACCAGAGCTACAGACCATGTAGATTCTTGCTGACTAAACTGGACTGAAGTCACACTTTCATAGACGCTCCTGATAACTGCAGGGGCTGGGAGCAAACTGTTCCCAAAGACTTGCTGCTCTGTTTTTCAGTTTTTAATTTATTGCTTTTGAAGCTGAGGGGAGGGAAAGAGGGAGAAAAGACAAAGAAAGGCCTTGAGGCAAGCGGCGCTGTGAGAGGCCCGACAGTCCTGCATCCCAGCCAGGCCCCCAGTGTCCTGGGCTTTGTCCCACTATGTTTATCATCGCCCCATAGCCAGCCCCAATCTAGGGCCTATTGTTAGGGATGGAAGATGCATATATTGTGCCAAAGAAAATGTTCTGTGTTTTTCTGAGTGCCTGAACATAAGTCAGCAGGATGCTGGGAGCTGCCACGCTAGACAGAATCATTAGTTACTATGCCAACTACTTTCTAGCAGATGGTGCCCACCAGGAAGCTTTGTACTGAGAGCTTCCTGGACTTGTCATACCACCTGAATGCCATGTGAGAAAGAAGTGCTTCCTAAGATTGTCTTGCATTCTATGGCAAGGTGGAAGCACTGATATTTATAAATGATCTGCCTTCCCTTATTGCCAGCAACGGCCCTTGTTCATCCTTAGCTCTAGCCTTTACAGGAAAGGATGCAAAATGCTTTCATTATCGGCTTGTTTCCTCATTTAAAAGGAGGATAATTCTTTTTCTCAGTTTGCTGTACCTCCATCTATACTGACTCCTGCTGTAATTCTATCAGTTCTCACAAACAAAGCAGGGTTAAACACAGAGGAATATTTATCAGGAATGCAGAAGCAGCACTTTGACAAGTAATCTGAGGCTAGTTTGTGTTACTTTTCAATGGGATTTAGGCACTCTTGAAATGTTTCAAAAGTGCCTGCTTAGTAAGGGCAACACCAGTATGCTTCATGAATTGGTATTGTTGCCGGCCACACAGGAATTGTTATCAAACAAGTGCCCAGCTGTGCCATTGAAAGAAGGCTTCAGCTGAAATACAAATGAAAGCCCTATGTGTAATATTTACAATACTTTAAAATTCTTAAATGTGTTTTGGGAATATTGGCAGCTTTAAGCACAATTTATATTCAAATTATGCATTAAGAAATTATATTCTGAATCCCTTCTACTCCTGTATATCCCTCCCCTCACCTGATGATTTCCTTGTAGTTTTATTTAAGTAAAGATTTTTCTTTGCCCTGTCCTCTGCTGTTGTCTTTTATTGTCCAGTGTTACTCATCCCAGCAGTGGCTGTGTTTTATCAGTCCCTGCTTTGTCAGATGTTTGAATGAGTAACTTGGGAATAGTGAATGCTAGGAAAAGTGTTGGCTATTAGTAGTTACTGGTGTCATTCTTTTAGCATGGACTAGCTGTGTGTCAGACAGTTTGTAACTATGACATTCACAGTGAGTGATGTTCTGTGGTATGGTCTTTTCTACCACTTAAGTCCTTGGTGTTCCTTTCAAATCTGTTTGAAGTGGGAACAGAAGCCAGCTCTCTCCTTTCTTGTAAGAGCTGATAACCACATCCCTTCTGTACTGAGGCTGGATTGCATTGACACTTTTGTTCATTAACTACAGGAAAAAAAAAGTATTAATATTTTGTTAGTATTTGGTATTCTAGTGCATTAGCATTAGTTCCTAATACAGGCATAGGCAGTTGAATGCATAAGGGTCACTTACATTGGAGAAGAGCTAATGAGTTGGAAAAGAAACTAGAGCAGGAAGGGAATGTGGAACTAGAAAACCTGGAGATAAGTGCATGATGTTCTAGCACTTTTAGGCTGGGTTGTGATTGTAGTACTGTGTGTGGAGATCTGTTGAAATTGGTCTCAGGAGCAAACTTGTATCTTTGTGATGCAGAAAGCTGAAGGAGAGAGGTCCTTTGCTGTCAGTGAAAGGAAAGAGGGAATTCTGGCCCTGGCTTTATGAAAACTAAAGCTGAAAGAAAGAAATACAGTGGGTTTCTTGCCAAAAATACCGAGTAGCCCTAAATACTGCTGGAAGGACAGAATCTTGCTTACAAAGGATGGGCCATAATGCCAAGGCTGAGATTTCCTGTACAGAGTGAAGGCCTGAATCCTGGCCAGGTCTCTAAACTAAGCAACTCATAAATAATCCTGATCAAGCTGTGAGAAGATTGTTCACAACCAGCCTGGCTGACAGAACGAAACTCAATCTCTTCTGGTGGCACAGGCTGGAATTTCTATTTCCCATTTGTGTGTGTGCATCTATGCTGGTATCTGTCATCTGTACACGTGAGCAAAAGCATATTCAGTCACTTGTTAGTGTTCAAGCAATAATCCTGAATGGAAAACAAGCAGGTCTGTGAGTACTAACTCTGCAGTCCTGATTTCCATTAGGGGGTGGGAGTTCTAGTTATTTTTGGCTTTGCCTAAAACAGCGTGAGTTGTGAAAAAGCTTTTCCTTCAGTTTGGGGTATTTGTGTAGTCTCTCTACCATGTGAAGTCTATAGCATCTATTAAGGTGTGAGGTCATCTACAGCGTTTTTTCCAGCCTTCATTACTATGCTGAGCATATTGCAGACTTCCTTAAGCAGAAGAGCTGACTTCAGGAAGAGTGCTAAGGTGCTGTCATGCTTTGGTAAATCATCTGACAGGCAGAGACTGAGACTAAGAGCTGCACCATGATGCATTCCTCTGAGGATGGCAAATAAACTGAAAGCTGGAGCATGTCTCTGACAGCAGCATATTGAGTGTCAGATCCTGTTCTTCTGTACCGGGGCAAGCTTTGCCTTAGATGCAGTATCAGCAACTTGATAATATGTTGTATGGGGACTTTCCAAACCTGCAGATGAAACATCTCTCTATGAAAATGATCTTAAGACTTGTAAATATGCAGGCTTTCTGTTGACAATTATTTAATGCTTGTATTATGAAAGATTGAAGTTACATATAATAAATTTGTTGATTTCCATCTATAAAGAAGCAGAGCTCATGTAAGCTAACAAAAGCATATTCAATCCAGGAGGATTCTGCAGGCCATGAGAGTAAAATCTACTCGGGCAAGCAACAGTCTTTTCAACATAATATCTAGGAAAAAGTAAGTGCTGTTGTGCTGCATCATGCAGAGAAAAGATATTGGAACTGCGAGGAGTTGTGTACAAGACTGGCTAACATTTTCTTGCAGCATAGACAAAGTTTTTGTGGGTTTGTTTGTTTTGTTTTGTTTTTTTAATTTAGTTCTTCCTAAAGATTTAGTAATATAGTTTCAACACACTTTTCCTGGGTAGTTTAAACCAAGCTTATTTGGGCAATATTATATCCCAAAAAATTTATCTTGGACTATAGATCATATACTAGTTAAAAAAGAAAAAGTGGATTAAAACAGATTAGAAACCAAATGAAAGCATTTGAGAGGTCACAGAATTGCTCAGGTTGGAAAAGACCTTCAAGATTATTGAGTTGAACCTCAACCTAACCCGACTACCCTAACTGTAACAACCCACCACTAAACCATGTCCCCAAGCACCACATCCAAATGAAAAGGTCGTTGTCTGCCTCAGTGACCTTTTTTTCAAAGGTTGGAGCAAGAGAGCAATCCCAGTGCATGTTTAAAAATTGGACCATCAATCTTCAGTATTTGTATTTCCATAGCAGTTAATCCTTTGCCAGATATCTCAAAACAAAAGAAATGAGGATCAAGGAAATGATACTAAAGTGTTGCTATTCAGTTGGTGGGCTTCACAATACTACAGACTGGAGTCACTCTGCATTATCTCTGTGGCATAAAGCCAGCTTGGCTATCAGCAGCTCCAACTTCAGTGGATTTTTCCTTTACATCAGTTTTATGTTCCCCACTTCATCTTTACTTTTATGTTTCAGAACAAATGATTCAACCTTTAGCTTCCTAAGCATTCTTTTGGATCAAAGGATAAATTTTATGCATTGCAGGTTCTGAGATGGAGGTAGATATGAAAGAAGTTGGAACAGACATTAGTTCCTAGAATCGATCATATAACTTGAATGAATACCTTCGAGTGCTTGACTGAATTCTCTAAGTTCTGATTGAGACCTGACACAGGTTTAGCTTTAGACCTCTGATGCATAATACTGGCTGTGTTTTTGAAGACCAGGTGGACTATCTGGTTCAATGACCTATTCACACAGTAGCCCGTGGAAGAGTCTGTGGGAAGAGCATTAAGTGGTGTTATGGAATGGTGATACTTCCCCAGTACTCTCTGGGACTCAGTAATCACTGATTTTTCTGTCCAGAACATGGTATCTTTTTGTATCAGTAGTGTTAGTTGCTCTTGCCTCTATGATGTGTCTAATAAGTTTTGAAACTCTGTAAATTTTTGGCATCCTTAGCTTCCTGTAGTAGGAAGGCATCCACAGTTTAATTATGTGTCACGAGAAAAACTACCTCCTTTTGTTTGTTTTAACCTGCCCACCTGATGACTTCATTTGGTTTTGCCTATGTCTTGTATTATGACAGGTAATTATTTCCTGTTCTCCTTCTGCCTGAAGCTCAGGGTTTTATAGGTATTTTTTTAATATTTCCTTTTGGTTGTCCTTTTTGCAAACTGAAGAAGCTTTGTATATTGAGAAATGACTAAATAAATAAGCTGTTCCATACCTTTGATCATCTCTACAGCATTTCTCTGTACTTTTTCCAGTTCTACTGTATGCTCTTTGAGAAGGGAGGAGGGATGGACATTAGAACTGTTCTCAGCACACCAGATAGATGCAATTTTGGTTTCTATGGTAGCATAGTAGTGTTCTTGTTCTGTTCCCTATGCCTTTCCTAATAATTCCTAATACTGAGTTTGCTTTTTGGGTATTCTAGTGTTTTCATAGAAAAAAAATCTATTATTGATATAGTTATAAGGTCTCCTTTCTGAGTAGAAATAAGTAGTTCAAAGTCCATCACTGCATAAAACTAGTATTGTGTTTCCCTGGGTACAAGACTCCAAAGTTATAAAAAATTTAATGTTATCTACCAATTTATTGTCTGATCGTTCAGTGATGGGGTTTGGTTTTGTTTTGTTTTTCACATTTTTCAGTGACTTTGTTTTTCAGCAGCAAAGATTTGTTGTTTGTTTGATTTTACTTTTTTTTTTTTTAATCAGTTTTATTTTACTCTTCTTTTTGTCCCAGATTACTACTAAGTGTTTTGAACTGCAGAGACCATAGCATAGATTCTTGTGGGACCCCAGTGGTAATCTCCTTCCATTGTGGAAACTGCCTGTTTATTCTAGCTCTGGTTTCATCTGTCTTAACTAGTTATGAAATCCATGAGAGGTAACCCCTGTATCCTACTTTGGCTTACTTTATTTAGGAGCATTTTGAATGAATTTACCAAATCATTGCAGCTGAGCAATTATTGGTGTGAAAAAGTTACTTCGGGCAAATAGACAAATGCAGCTGTTGTTTGGCTCAAAATAGAGGTATTGAAAATCATAATCTTTCAGTAGTACTGATGAGGAATTAATCAGGCTGTTTACTGAGCACTAAAACTACTTAGCTGGAGCTCCTGAACACTCTTCAGCTTTGTATCTGGTGCAGCTGATGTTTGTTGTGAAGGCTGGTCTGCAGTAATCCCCAGCTATCTCCCAAAGGCCACATCTCAGTCCCAGCACAGTCTTTTGTGCTTTTCAGATGTCAGTATGACCTGGCTTTGCTGGGTAGGTAACAGAGACTCCAGATGCTTCACACAAGGGGAAAGTCCAGTGGGCTTTAACATCAGAATGGGTGGTGGAGTCTGTATCTGTACAGTGGAAGGAGCAGATACTACCCTTGGGATGGGAGCTGAGTCCAGGTGACAGCAACCTGCTGGTAACCCATGGGGTGAGCTGGTGAGATTGGAGAGGAGAGAGCTGGGGATTAGAGGAGTCCTTGTGCCTTGTCCTGTCCTTTTAAGTTATGTTTTTTGTGGCATCCTATGCTCAGTAGGGGACAGTGCTGGGAAGCCAGCAGCACACACGCATCCATGGATCCACACCTAAGCAACTACATGTAAAAACACAGTAGTAGAGGATCATGACCCCGTTACTGGGGCGAAGGGGGAAGGCATGTTCAGAAGGGCGAAGCAGCTCTCCCAAGGTTAACCACAAAGCCAGATCCGGACGTATACAATTTGAGTTTCAAGACCTGAGTACTGTCAGCAGCATTATTGTTGTTGCTTTCCTAATTACTGGTGTAAGGAAAAGACCCGAAAGACTGAATATTGTAGCCAAACAGAGCAGGGTGTGAGAGTCATTTATGCAGTGTTTGCACTGGGTACAACGGAAGCAAAGGACTGAGGACGTATGGGAGGGATCCCTTGACTAGAGAAGTCTACCTACAGCCAGTGGCCCTTAAAAGCAAAAGTGGTAGAGGTGCTCCAAGCAGGAGTCCCAGAGGATACAGAGTGGAGATGCTGGCAGCTGAACTAATTTTTCACTGGGTTGTCTTACTCCTCTGTTGCTGAGGAGCTGAATATGGAGGGGGGACCCTTTAGTGTTTAGAGCCCTAGTCCTCTATTTGCTTTGAAAGGGGTACATTAGGTTATTTTTAAAGAAGAGTACATAGGGCTGGCAGTTGCTTCTGGTTTTGTTTGAAACACCCTTCTGAATATTTTAAGGTTTACTGTGATGATGAAGCTTGTGAGGGAAGGTGCAACACATTCAAGGGAAGCTGTAAAATGTTCAAAGAAGCCAGGCTGTAAGTTTTCATAGGATCCTGAAGCAAGGAGACTGTAGTTAAACCCCTTGCCAAAACCATGACCTACACTCTGAACTGTGGCATAAAATGTAAAAGACACCAAGTATCTTTTGCATCCCAGTTACTTATGGCATGCATAGGAAATACAAGGGATGTCTGCTCTGGGAATCCAAAAGAAGTACTTAGAAAGAGAAGCTGTGAGAAACACGACAGAGATCAGCAGAAACTGGGAATCTCAGGAATTGAGGCTTGAAGGTTTTATCAGCCAGAGTGTTGGGATTCAGTGGGTCATATGGCATCCTCTCTTGTCAACACAGGAAGTGTGAGTTGCTGGGCCATTGTAGCTTCCTCAGGACACCTTGTGGTCCTGTCACTCGGACACCTGCTCTCTGCAAAGCCCCTCGACCTTGTGTAGAAGTGTGATGGTGCTGCCTTCTCAACGAGGCTTACAACTTCAAAGCCAGTGAGCTCCTGTTGGTACTTATCATGTTGCAGGCCACAGCTGAACTCCCACCATATAAGCCCAGGTTGTAAGAGCTCTTGCCTCATTGCAGAAGGCCTTTCCTCCTCTGGGAAAGGCTTGCATTACTTGGATGATGAAAGAAATAAGCCTATCTTCAGTCCCCTCAGGTCTTTTGGATTGTAACTGTACGCAGTCAGTATATGCCCCAGTTGCAACCTCACCCTACCAGTCTTTTATCCTCTCTGTGGATATTGTACTGCATGTCTGTCTTCTATTCCACTCTCACTGCAGCATGTGTGTGCTTGGTGCAAGTCTTGTGTTGGTGTATTAAGAAAGTCTGTCTCTCTCTCTCTCTAGTTTTCTCATTAGTGATAGGAATCCTTAGCTCTTGCTGCTGCAACTCTGCCTCTCTTCAATGCTAATCAGCCACAGACACGCTCCACTGCAGTGTCTTTCTTCTCACTTCCTTTGTTCTCCTCAAGCATGGTGTTATGGCTAGTAGTATAGTTCCAGACTGGAATTCAAGAAACTCCTTATCAAGATGGTCATTGGCACATGGCACCTCTAGCAGGTGTTGTACTTGCTGGAGTCACTTAATACAAATTCATAGCTGGCTAAGTATTAAAGGGAATTTTAGGAAGCAGCAGTGCCTTGTAAGCAGGAGTCCTTATATGTAGAGTGGTGAAAGTGTGGTGGCTCTTCTTTTCCCAGGGTTCCAGAGAACCATCATTTTGCCAGGGAAGGAGAAATGGAGAACAGTGGCTACAACAAGGTTACACGGAGTCCGCTAGTTGATCCCAGCTATCAGCTCCGTTTTGCTGTCCAGCAACTTCAGCAGCAGAAACTTCAGTCAGGACAGCTGTTGGAGCAAAGCCAAGCCCGGCACCAGGTAACTAATCAATCCTTTCTGGGATGTAGTAAAGCTGACTGAGTCTTAGATGTCCAGAAAAACCCCAGAATCAGTACATATGGCACAACTTATGCACAGGAAGTATCTCTTCAAGGGGGTTGCAACAAACTAATGTTACCTGAAGTCATTTTGATGTTGTAGTTTCCAACAGCTTCTTCCACTGCATTGGCATCCTCCTCTATTTGGCTGCTGGCATGCTGCTGCTTGCTCTTCTGCACCAGTTCAGGGCATCCTCTTACAGTGCCTCAGACAGCCTTAAAACTGTCTATAGTCTCCACAGTTCTTTGTCAATTAATCTCATCACTGGTGATACGTTCCTGCTGTGACTTGAGCTCTTGTGTAGTGCTTCAAGCTGGGTCACTGTTGTATTTCAGTGTTTCTAAACATAGGGTCTTGAAATTGTGTTGGAAGTTGTGCTCTGGGGCAAACTCACCCCATAAGGCTTCGTCTTGACTAAATTCTCCTCCTGGATGTCTTCTGAAAAGACAAAAGAGCAGTATGTTAAGGGGACTCAATAATTATTTAGGAGACCTTTCATTCTTGTGAAGAAAGGTATTCATTTCTTTTAAGGGCCTTCAGTGTGCAGGAGGCATGACCACTGACCCTGATGCTAGATGCAAGTTTTCTCTGCAACCCTGAAAATCTTCTGCAGGCCTCCTACTTTTTTTGTTATGACTACATTTAAGATCTCTTTTCACTGCTTTGTGTGGAACTGTGTGACAGATACATGACCCCTTTGTTAAAATGGAGGCTAAGTGGGCTAAGTGTCCAAGAGCTAGAGGAAATATCAAGAAGTGTTTGTATTGCTGATCTGGATAACACGTAGATGCCAAGGGTGGACCTCTGTGTCTGGAATAGCATTTCTATCCTGCCTGGGGAACCTTCCAAGGTTACAATGAGTTCACTGATGCACTGGTTACCTCTCTTTGTTATTATGGAGAGAGAGAGAGGTGTGTTCTTTCTTCTGAGTAATGTCCGAAAGGCTTCCCTGCTAAAGGGAAGGAAGTCTTTGGGTGAACAAACCTTCACTCAAAAGAGATTGGTCTCCACTAGGAAAGAGCTATTTGCTGGGCAGTCTGGCAGAACCGGACTCCAACAAAACCATGAACAGAGCTAACACGCAGAGGTCTGAACACCCACTCTCCCTCCTGTGAAGCGAGATGAGTCACTAGTCTGGGTCTTTGAGAATAGGTTATAGGCAAATTGCCCTGATCCTTTTCTGGGAGCATCTTGAAGGAGAGGCCCTTCTGCCTTTGCTCCTTGCACTCCTCCTTTCAAGGCCTTCACTTAGCCATGCAGTTTCCATCCCCAAATTCCCTCACCTATGGATTTCTTGCTCCCCCTCTAAGCAGGAGGTCTTCCTTTCATCTCCATCCAAGGGGTTCTGAGTGTACAGCTGTGGCTGCTCATGAGCTCAGGAAAGGGCTGTAAGCTGGCTTGTGCCTGGGAGGAGGCTGGAGCTGGCCACGGGACCTGGCTGAGCCCTCTTCTAATTGCTGACATTGAGCTGATGTTATTCTTGGCCTGGGGCAGAGCCATTACTCAGGAGTTTCTGTTAAAATGATTCTTTGTTAAACCTTCTCTCACCCCCACAACGTCCCCCTCCTTTTTCTCCCTCCCTTCTCCTTCTGAGCCAAGCAGTTTGGAGTTGCAATATTGAGGCTATTGCCATGCCTCAGGGCTCGGGCTGCATTGAAGTTGCCATTAATGAAGAAAGGTATTTGCTGAACATGGGGGCTTTCAGACTTTCTGTAGTGAAAACCACATCTTAATAAAATTATTGTTTCTTGGACACTTCCTCTCCCACTAGACATTTTATGGAGCCAGCCAGACCTCCTCTTCCAGTTGCAGTTGTACTGATCTTTTGGTGCCCCTCCCAGTCACTGCACTACCCTCATCTTCGTCTATCCTCTAATTTTTCTGTCACTGACTTCTTCCTTCGGCTGCTTAGCTTCTCAGACGTAAGTCCTTTCACTTGGCCTTTCCAAGAACTGCCTTCTCTTTTCTGCTGCTTTCCCTACTACATCTCCTTCCTATTCACACTGCTTTAACTTCCATCATGCCTTTTTCTGCTGGCTATTATTTCTTTTCTCTTTTTTTCCCCACAGTTGATGTACCTTATCCTAGCATGTGTGGCTTTGCCAAAATCCTAGTCAGTGTCACCTAAGCCACCTATCTTCAGTTGCCTGCTCTTTCTCTTCTGTTCCTGCCCACATATTGAGATCTACTCCATTCTTTGTTGTCTTACCTGTGACATTCAAGTTCCTCAGCCTTCTCTCAACAGAAGAAATATATCCCCCAAAACAACTTGAAAGAGTGTCATGATCTATGTACTTTGGGGAATGCATGCAGGATATCTCCAAGCCTATTCCATCTGATCATTCAAGTTCTTGTTACAGTGGGAAGGCAGGCTAGCCATTTATCAGTAACTGAAGTGCATTTGTTAATATATCTCAAGGCACACCCTGAGTATGGCACAACCATACAACGTAACTAGATGCTAATCTTTCCTTCCTTCTGTGACAAATGGGACTAGTCATATGTATATGGAGAGCATGTGAATAAGTAACAGAAGTGCCATGATTAATAACAGAGGCAAATGCTTCTGCCTGTACATTAACCAGTTGGATATGTTGGAGATGAGATGGATGTGTTGGAAAGCACGGAAGTTCTGTTCAAGTGTTTGTACAATAGGAATACTCCCATCTGCCATGCAGTGGATGTATCTTGTCATGAAGGCTTATTGTGTACTTCTTTGTGGCAGCACCCACTCTTGTTTGAGCACTTTCCAGGCACTTAAGAATGTTGATTTTTCCTCCAGCCATTTAACAATTTCCAGAGTAGCAAATATTGTATACATGCAGGAAGAGGAATAATAGTAGCCAGCAATTTTCACTCATTTTGTGTGGAAGTTAATTCACACAGTGTAGTATGGGAGAAATAGATCTCTGCCAGAATAGGTACTTCATTCTATGTAGAAAAAGAAAAGCACCAAACGAACGAAGGGATGCTGAGGAACAGAAACAGTACAGAGCTTGAGAAAAGAGGGAAAAAAAAAACCAAACCCCATAAAGGGGCAGAGTTTGAAAGTGGAGACAGGAAGCTTAAATCTGATACCAACAAAATCAAGCAACAAGAATTACAAAATCAAACCAAAAGACAAGAAAAACAGGCTTATAGCACTATTTTTAATGTTTAAAGGAGACTTCCCGTGACACATTATGACCTGGACATTAGTATCACTGCTGCAGTTGGCAAGGCAGTTGATATACCATCATTGTTTGTTCTCTAATTGTTTCCTGTATTGGAAAGATGCCACTAGCTGTTAGAGACGTTCCTCCTTCTCTGTGTGACTATGTTCTGTCTGCCTAGCCTAGCATCTACTGGGTGTAGGATTTTATGACACACATTTCACACGGTGAAAAAGGCTGAATTAAAACAAGAAAAGTACAGTCATAGAGTGGAATGATCCCCATCAGTCCTGCTTATATGAAGAAAGCTCATGTTAAACAAGACACAAATCATATTAATGAGTTGTGTGGTCAGTTATGATCACTTTTTCAATCAGAAGTTTAAGTAGATTTTATGCTATAAAACATTGGGCTAAGTTAATCTTGAATAATTCTCCTTCCAATCATTTAAAAATGGTGTGTTGTCTGAAATATTCCTTGTTTTATGAAGTTCATCTTTTTTTTTTTTTTTCTTTTAATGTCTGTGACTCTTCTGAATTCCCTACAGTTTATTTAGATCTGACTGGGAATGTCGAGTATTCGTAATAATATTCCTAGTATTCCTAGAACTACATTATTCCTGCCTGAGGACACAGGGCCTCTTTGAATGCAGCCTTAAACATGATTAAACTGTTTTCTAAACTATTATATATTGGACTGCTTTCAGATCTGCAGTCTCTCTTCCCCTTCAGTCTCTTGTTCATTCTTGTTTTGCAGCTTTCTCCCTCAGATTGTTTTCCCACTAAAATTGTTAACTGCCATTTTTCCTGTTTGAGTCTTGTGATACTGATGAGTCAAAGCCTCGGTCTGAGTAAAGCAGAACAACTGTTCTGAAAGCAGTAGTCTTTGTTGATTTATACCAGCTGAAATTTTGTCCCCATCTTTTCGATCCTGTCACTATTATGAGAATTGTAGTAAGGCCCAGATGTATCTTTCCAATAAAATGATATGACCCAATCCTTGCACCAGAGAGCTCCCAGTACCGAGAGAGACAAATAAGAAGGCACCAAGTCAACTTAGTTTAGTATATTTTAGTCTCATGCTGAAGAATTTTCCAAGGAAGACATACTTCAGGACAGTCAGTATGTCATGAATTTATTTGTTGCTCCTCTTTAAATTTCTTGGTGACCTCAAGATGCTCCTCTTATTTCAGTTTAACACTGTGGCACTTAATAGTACATTTTGAGTCTGTTCTTTATCACCAGTTTGTGATTTTCAACTCAACCTGTTGCATCCAAAGTGATTAAACTAAATGCACTAATGTGTGTTCAAAAGAATCTGCACTAAACAATTTATATGACTCCAAAATTCTTCAAAGCCTTGTATTTTTACAAGTCATTTTTGCAGTTCCTTTACTAAGAGTGGTGGGTTTTATTTTGTTTGGTTTGCTTTTTTTTTTTTTTTCTTTTTTCCACCTGAAATTCTCATCATTGTTTATTGCATATAAACATCTCAGTTTCCAGTGCTAATGCTTGGAACAAGCTGCACAAATCTTTATGCTATATATGTGTGAGTGCATCTGTCTGTCAGTTCTCATATACTGCTGAGTCTCTCATCATTTTCAGACTTGCTGATCCAATTTAATCTGACTATGAGATAGAAATCTCAAAGCTATGTTTCATATGAATTTCATGAAAATAATGAGCTGTGTATCTGGAAAGGGGATTCAACTGCTGTTCCCATTAAGGCAAAGGCTGCAGCATGAAGCCACTCCTAATTAGACATTAGAAAATCAACACAAGAATGCCCCAAACCCATGAAGGGGGGCATAATTCGGGGCATGCTTTACATTAGATACTGTAAGATTCAGCCCGAAGACAGATTCACAGGAAATGAGCTTCATAACCTCCTCTGGTCACAGAATGAACATGTTTTTGCTTGCAACATTTGTTCTGTTACTGTGCTAGAGATGGGTTTAGATACAGGGATGGTAAGTGCCAGGAACATTCTTTCTGTTTTTGAAGATCATTGATATATCTGTTTTTCTTCAAAGTACTACAGTACCTCCCTGCTTTTAATCATGAGCAGCCCAAGCTCAGCTGTTACTGGCTAATACCCTTAGATGTGCACCATCCTTACTGACACACTGTACATGATAAGGTTCTCTAATTAAAAGCTGCTATTTTTGTATAGATAACACTTTGTGTATGGTGCACATATGTAGATGTGGAAGCAAGGAGAGGTGTGCTCGGAGACAAATATGGGATTGGGAGTCAGGATCTTCTCTGAGCTCTCAACTGAGCTTTTCATATTGCTTCAGTCTGTGGCTTAGGGAAAATCACTTTCTCTGCCAGTACTAACATTCTTCATGTACAAAATAGGGTTAATGCTGTCCTACCTCCCCAGAGAATTATGCAAGAGAATTAATTCACTAATGCTTTACATGATTTTTAGCTAAAAAGTCTCAGAGTTCTAAGTATTTTCCAGATTTGTAGCCCTAAGAACTTCTCAGGGAAGCAAATGTCTCCTCAAGATCAAGTTAAATATGCTAACATAGGAAGCATGGTTCAGAGGTTTTTTTTACTTGCAGCAGTGATAGTTTTAGGGTGCTACCTGCTTCAGAACTGCCTCTGTCAAGGTTTGCCTAGGCTTCTGCTCTATCTAGACCCTGAGCCTTCAGAATCCTGAGCAATGAGGTCTGTCTCCTACTTTTTGGATGCGCTGAAATCTCTTTCCAGCCCTTCCTTTGTGTGGTCAGGCTCTGCTCTCCCCAGCTGCCCTCTTTATTTGCACAGTAGCTTCTCCTGGTTTCCTGTCCTGTCCCTATGGAGTTCACAGCAGGGCAGTATGCTTTGTAGCTGAATCCAGAAGCCATGGTCTGTGTCAGCTTCCAATCTCCCCATCCTTGCCTGGAAGGCAGCCAGAATCTCAGCACACTGTGGAGACAGAGGCCTTTTTGGAAGTCCATTACCCCCAAGAAAAACATCCGTGACCTTTCCTTAGGCTGATCTCAGCCTAGTTTTTGCTGGTCAGACTTTGTTAGAGCATCCATGCTTGATGTTTCTTCAGAGTCATGGACCTCCTTGCCAATGCATGTTAACACAGGGAATGGGTTAAGACTGTATGCTCTGTGAAATCCAGGATCTCAGTGATTTTAATAACAAGGAAAAGGACTTTATAGGAATATGCATAATATCAAACAGAGCAGAATGAAATGTCACCTCTGAATAAGAGGGGGGTGCAGTGACTTGAAGGTCTCCATCCTAAACCCATGATGTGTCACTCTTAAGCAGGAGACTAAACCAAGTTCCGTTTTAGTTTGTTTTGCTGGGGGAAGGTGGGGTGTGACTGCTATTTTCCAGACTTCTGCACTTGTACCAGCTACTTATTCAAAATCTGAAAGCTGTGATCAAGGTAGAGCTTCAGGGAAGGGAGAGGTTAAGAAGGATTGGGAGCTCAAGGGCATCTTGTCAGTGAGCTCTAGTTAGGAAGCAGGCCTGTTTTGGCTCCTGCACTTCCTTTTCTCCCTCGAGCTCTGCCTGTCAAAAACGCCTTCCCACACACCACTGCCTTGCTATTTGCCAGAGAATTGCGGGGGAGAGGGGCTTTTCCTGTCTGAGACTCAGCCAGCCCTCAGACTGTGGTTTTATCTGGAGCCCGGAGCCCACTCACTGTGGCTTTGTGTGTTTTTCACCAGAGAAGAAACTGAGGACAAACGCAGTTGAAGGGCACTGCTCCCAGGGTCACACTGAGGTGACTGGCAAGTGCTCAGCTATTCCTCTCACCTCCTATCACTGACCTCTAGCTGCCAATCGACGTGGTTATGGTATTGCCTTTTTCCCCTGGGAATCTGACTGATTTTGAGGAAAGACAAGACAGAACTCCCAGCAGGTTGCTCTTTTCTGAAAAGAGTTGAGCAGTTTGCAGAGCTCCTGTAGGGAACCATTCCCCACTCCCTGCTTTGCCAGTATGCTGCTTAGTTCTCCAGTGTCTTATAACATTCAGATTCTTTTGTTCACTGTGACAAATCTCCAATGTACTTAATCTCACACCTGCTATAGGAATAGAAATATTTTCTATTCTCTGGTGTTACTGAGGATTTCCTTTTTGTCAGCAGCTGATCTAAAGTCCCTTTGTCAGAGAAAGTACCCTTAGAGTCTTTCTGCCATTCCAAGCACCTACTGAACTGGCACTGTAACGTATTCCCCATAACCTTTTACTTTCCTAGAACTGTCTCACCTCCCCGGCAAAGAATAATTTAGCAAGACAAATACAGAAAACCAGTCACAGCAATAAAAACTTTACTTCTTTGTGGATTGCAGCCCACTGCAGGATTAGATTGAGGAAGGATAGGACCTCTTGGTTTTTAATCCATAATAGCATAATCCATAATTCTGTGGCAGTAATGAGCTTACCTGCCTTCCTAGAAGCTAGTCCCAGCTTCCAAGGGTATAAAATGAATCTCTAGAAAGTACTTCACTGACTTGACCTCTTCTTTTTATGTGTGGGACTGCCCCTGGAGCTCTGAGGCTGCCTTCACCAGGCAGATACTACCCCTCACAAAAATGTCACTCGCCTTCATCAGCTCTCTCAACAATATTCAGTGAGGTAATCACCAATTACTATGGTATTTTTGTTTGGTTGTTTTTTGTTTGTTTGTTTGTTTTATTCCTAGGCTCTCTTTGCCAACTATTCACAATCCAGCACCAGCCATATATCTATGCCAGCTGGCTCTGGTGCTCACAAGACATCAAGTGCCACTTCTAGTATCCAGAAGACAACCAGTTTGCACAAAGTGATGCCATCGCAGAGTACACCTTCTCAGCTGGTTCCAAAGCCTCCAGTAAGCCACAGGCAGGCAGTGGTCAGAAAGGCTGCAGCCCAGAAGATTTCCAGGTAAGTTTTGTTTCTTCCCATCCACAACAGGGAGCTGGCACTGATTCCCTCAAGAAGGAATCTCAAAGAACCTGTCTGCCTGTGACTCTGACATAGATCTTTTTGGCTATGCTAACAAATCTCAGAATAACCTGAGCCATGTCTGCTGAAATAAGTGTGCACTATGTTGCAGTTTCATCCTTCACAACGGTAAGGTAAGTCAGACTGTAACATCATGCAAACATAAGGACATGGGAACGGGCAGATTGAATCAGAGAAGTATCTGAAGCAGGGTGGGATTCAGTTAACTAAATACAAGTTGCTAGTGACATTTGAGATGCTGAGGACTATTCCACCTGACCTCCAGCTGCTGCTCCAGATGAGCACAAGTTTTCTGTAGATCTTGTTGTATACTGCCAGTCACATGCAGATGTCTCCAATAACCTGAGAGTACCAAATATGGTACCAAACATCTATATTTAGGCACTCAAGTCACTCCCTCCATGCGTAATCTTTGATGGGGGCTAGAACTTTGTGGGATAGAAGAGGCTGCCCCCAAAAAGACCAAACCCAACAATACTGTTAACTAGCTAATTCCCTATAGATTTAACACACAACTGACTTATGCCTTCAAGCACAAGTGTTTATTTCTTTTGAAATGTTTATATTGTTCCTAATGCAACAATAGCTTTCCTCATTATCTGTGGAAATTCTTCTTTTAACTTTTACAAACTTTTAGTTATAAATAGTGCTTGCCATTCTAAGGTAGATTGGTGTGTGTTATCCTTAAAAATACAACAACAAAAATTCACCATGAAATGTTGCTTACTGATTGGAAGTTTCCTTCCTTTCCATTTCTTGGTGTGTCTTCTCTTTTGTGCATTATGAAAGAATGTGAGCAAGACTGCTGTGTTTTCTTCTTATCCTTTATATTTCATGGGAGCTTCCTCAGCTTTTCATTTATCTCCTCTTAAATGACAGAGCTGCTTTAGACTAAATGCCTCATCAGATTTTTCCTCATGTATCCTCAAATTTGTTTCATCCTTGAATACTGAAAGGCAAAAAATGCATTCGTAACTTCCTCTCTTATACTTACACTACGGACAGAAGAGTTGTAAAGCTTGCACAACAGGTTCCTGTGAGGCTTCTTGATTCTGTGTTCCCTTTCTGTTTAAAGAGAGAAGTTTTACCAAAAGATTACTGATGAAAGATACCTTGTGAAGATGCTAGGGCATTGTCAGTGTGTGTGTGTATCAAATCTGGAACTGCAAGGTGTATTTAAGGAGCTTGGACAGAACTGCTTTGGGGAAGCTTGTGTATTTCCTGCCTGTACTCTTGCTATCTTAAGAGATAGCACACTGAATTAACCTCCCAAAAGTATTTAAAAAGAAAACAAGACATTAGTAGACTTTGTCAACTCAGCAAATGCAGGTGTGAGCATCAGGTCTGGCAGGTATATGCTGGTGGGTTTGCTGTCTGATTTCTTTTATGTTGAGTAGCTCATGTTAGTACAGGTGACAGGCTATGTTGGTTGGTTTCTCTGCTGGGCAGCAAGGATGTGTATTTGAAGATGCCGGTGTGCTGTGCTCACTTCTTGGCAGAGGAAATGTTTATCCTTGTGAGATGGAATTGCAGCTCCTTGGACAGATTTTACTTCGCTGCATTTTTGTGGTTTCTGCTCTATGACAGGCAGGAGTGTGGGAAAACCGGAAAAAGTTCAGCACCAAAAATGCACAGAAGGGGGAAAAAAAGCAAAAGATTCCTTCAGAATTTCAGAAAACTAATCCAAGTATTGAAGGCTCTAAGGAGCCACTCCGGAAATACTTTCCAAGTTGCCTTTCAGTCTCCAGCATGAGGCTCCAAACCCATTCTTGCCATTAATGGGATCTTACAGTAACATTTTTTCACTTACATGGAAAACAGCAGTACCCAGCTATATTTCCAGCATACTGAGAGCTGATCGTTTAAAAACTGCTTTGTTTCAGTCTGATTTAGTCCATTCATTGTTGTCAGGAAAAGACCAGAGCTGCATCAAAGGAGAAGAGTGAATGGAGAGGAGCCTCTGTGTCAAAAGAATATGGATTATAGGAAAGGGAAAAAGATGTCTTGCATGCGTGCCTGTTTTTACAGTGCCTGGTTATTCTTTACAAAGTATTTTTGGACGCTGTGTGTAGTCTGCTTTCTAAAACACTCCCGTGCAGAAATCACAACATGTGCCATAGAAGACTAAGAATCTAGACAACCTTCTTATCAGAAAGTTTCTCCTGATGTGCAATCTGATTTTTTTTTTTTCCTTTGTTTCACCCTGTTGTGCCTTGTTCCTCCTTCCTGAACCGCCCTACACACTTTCCCTTGCAAATACTTTCCATCTTTTGAATATCCTTCTAATTCTTGGAGTTTCCTCGTGTTGCTTAGACTTGTTGAGGTTTTGCTAACCTCAGATAGTAGTTCCACCTGCCAAGTCCTAATTTTCTTGAATTTATTTGTCAGAGTGCTTGTATTGTAGGACCCAGATTTGTACTTTTCCAGTGTAGGACTACCATATCCTGAGGTTATGACACATCAAATATCCCTCTCCCTAACACCTAACCTAACTTTGGCTTTTTCGAAAAAGCTTTACTTCATTTCTCTGTCAGGTCATTTTTGATTTGCTGCCTATCCTCACCCCCTAAGACATGTTGGCTGTTTTCCTGATCTCTTTCCTAAAAGAAGATCTCAGTGCTATATATTATTTCCACAAGACTTACTGAAACTAATCTTTCTCATGTTGAAGCTCTCGTGTCTTTCCCCCCATATATATTTCATCAAGCCAGACCTTTTTTCTGTCTGCTCTTCCACTGCCTGGCTTGTGTTTAACTTCTTCATAAAGATCATCTTTTTAAAGTTGTTGGAGAATTTCTCCAGACACTGGACTGTGAAGACAAACTAAAATCAACTTTGTCTCTTTGACTTATCTCTTCCTTGTATGCATTATCAATTCTCTCCCAGACAGTACACATGGCATCCAGAAGAGGAAGAACAGGATAAGTAGAAAGCTCAACTACAAGCAGAATGAGATGATAAAGATTAGTGTTACTAACTAATTCAAAAACTATCTAGTAACTTGGATGCTTCTCTGGTTAAAACATAAAGGAAGAAAGCAATGGAACAGCCAGACAATTCAGTCTTGTCTTTTCAGTTCCTGGCCTCTCTTGTTTTCTCAGTCTCTCAAACTGTAATGGGTGGTAGGTTGACTTTGTACCAGATTGTACATAAAGCAGACTCCTTGCTTAAGCTAACAGAGTGGAAAACTGGGAGCCACATTAAAGTGTGGTAAAAGACTAACTGGGAGAAATGGTTTAATATGTAGCTCTATGCTGAAATGTAGCCCAATAAAATGGTCTCATGAGTCTCCATAGTTTTGATTAAATGTGCTCATATCACAAGTATAAATATAGTTTTTGAACAGCTAACACAACAAGCTCTTCTTTCTTTCTAAGATGTAGGCTGGGTCCTTTCTACTGCTCATGTTGCCACTACTGTTGACAGGTCTGTGAACCATGTTCATGGTTCATTCAGTCATGAAACCTGCTGATAGTTGAGAGAAACATTTTGAGACAGAGATCACAGATACAGTATTCATAAGCCATGGAATGAAGCAGATGTCCCTGGAAGCAGCAATTGGTGTATCAAATCTTCACATTATAGATGACAACATGCAAAGTAGACAAATATATTAGCTCAACTGTCAGAATCCAGAGTGAATTGGTACAGGTGGTAGACAGAAAATCTTTCTGCTTTTAGGAATGACTAAGTCACAATAAAACCAAATGTATGTGCTATCATTCCTATAGTAACTGTTCAGAAACCTGCTCTGTAACTATGACAGTATCGACTTGAGCAAGGCCTTGAACAGCCTGTGAACAGAACTATCAGTCAAAGAAAAGATGCCAGAAAAATTCAGCTGTCAATGTTAGACTGCTTTATAAAAAGAGAGGAAATGCCAGGTAGAGAAAAGGAGTGTGTAGTTTAAGATGTTATCAGGGAGAGAGAGCAAGCCCAGGAAGATCACAGAGCTTTTTACTACTGGGGATGTTGATCAATGTGCCATAATTTCTTGTACTGAACTTGTCTGTAAATGTTGTTCCCAACAACTCCATTGAGGAAGCCTTTTGAAACAGGTATCCCCTTCAAGTCTCAACACCACAGCATGAAATCTTTCTACCCTGTTCTTTTGTATATTTGCTTTGTATGGTGCCAGCAGCAGAAGAGACAAAGTTCTTCTCTATTGTAACTAGTACAGAAATAGGGTAGAGGTGATGCATTTCTCCAGGGTTCAGGAAATCATCCCATGGCAGGGTGGAGTCCTGAATGCAATTGGATACAGCAGTAGCCAGCTGTTACAGGACAGGCTGGCCAAGCCTGGCAAACGTGCCAAAAGTAGAAGGATGGCCACAGAGCAAGCCCTGTAAGACACAATGGTTCTGGTTTGTATCCTGTCTTGCCTGTGTGTGCTTATTCATAGGCACATGTGAAATGTCTTAAGCGAGCTGGGTACATCACACATACAATCTTGAGCACCCACTGCAAAGAAAACAGGCAGCAGGAGAGCAAGCATTTTTCACTTTTTTTGCTACTGCTGTACTGCAGCATGCTTGTTTTTTTTAGCTCCTGAGCATCTGGGTTAATCAGGCTGCCCGACCCTTAGACATTTTTGGCAGCAAAAGCAGTGCATCTGAGACACATGCCTTGATATAACACCCTGACACAGCTGGGCTCCCTAGGCCTGTAGCTGTTAGCCCTTGGCTAGCCTCAGGTCATACACACAGATACAGATGCAGAGATACCCTGTCCAAGAGTAACAAAGAGGAACAAGCCTCCCTGGCTCTAGGTCTTCACATCTGTCCTCTTATCAAACCTGGGCTTTTTGTGATGTGAATTAGTTAGTGTCAGTACTGTCCCCCCTGAACCATTAGATGCATTTGTAGCATTCCAGGAATAGGTTGTCAAAACAAAAGTGTTCAAAATTTAGTCAAGAAAGTATTTCTTTTTCACCTGTGGAACAAAAGCATCCTCCAAATTTTCAGTTGAAGGCTGAGAATCTTAGGACTGGTTTAGTGTCTAAATAAAGGAAGTCAGCATCAGTTTCAAGGAGGGGTTACAGGTAGAAGGGATAGAAAAGGGCAATGACTGGAGGTGGCAGTGTTTTTGTTAGTACTGAAAAAGAAGAAATGGAGAACATAACAATGGATTGCACTGGCAAAGTGGAAGCAAAACCAACACAGACATTATGAGCAGGAAACTGAGAAATGCAGTAGGATTTCAGCCAGCCCATGGAGAAGAAAGTGGAAAAGGATTAACTCAGTTGCAGCAGTGAATATGTTCTGGCACTGGAGCTTCCGTCAGGACAGCAGAGAGAACTTAAGCTTAGTGTGGTGGGAGATCAATGACCCAGAAGAAGATCTGAGCATGAGCTGTGTGAAGGTGACAGTTGAGTCTACAAGAACCAAAGTACACTGTGGGTAGGCAGAAAAGGACAAGTATGTAGAGAGAGCCACTAATGTAAACCACACTTTCAAAGTTTAAGTGTGACTGTTCCCTGTTTGGTTTGTTGTCGTCATATTTGCTGGTATTCTTGATGACATTTTCAACCACTAGTCTTGCATTCTGCCTACAGAAAGATGAGCTGAATTTGGCTGTCAGTTGTGCTATCATTAACAAAGCAGACCAGCTAATTATGAGCATGGAATCTCTATGAAAGAAGCATAAAGATCCATCTGGATTTTCAGCTCCCAGAAGGACCAGCAGTATCAGCAGCAAAAGAAACCAGAAATACAGATACAAATTTCTTTCCAGGAGACAAGCATAGAAACAGGCACCTCATTTGACAATAGCATTTCAAGTTATGTCTGGCTGAAGTAAGGGATTGTGTTTTACAAATGTCGTATCTGCATCCCTCTCCCCTGCTGTGAGGACTCCAGTTGATTTCACTAAAACTCAACTGAGATAAAATACAGGAGTCCCTCACTGGCCTTTTAGCTGCCAGGAGCACCTGGATTACTGGCAAATCTGAAAGCAAAAGGTTTCAAACCGAACTCTAGAAACTGCACACATGTGCCTGGGTCTGTTAGACATCAAGGCATCACATGAGGACTGGAGATTACAGTGTTCTTTGGGGAGAGACCTCACAGTAACTGTGTAGCACTGCAGAGTTGAATGAGTGAAGGACTCTGGCAGAGAGACAGCACTGTACATGCAGAAGCCTGGAGGAATCAGAACAGAGTTGTGCGGGAAGGAAGAAAAGCAAGGGGGGATAGGGGAGAGAGACAAACCAGGAATAGATGGATCAATTGTATAGCTTTTAAAGACAGAATAGATTGTTGCAGCTGTGTAGCTTGATCTCACTTTGAGTAGCCCCATTTTTTTTATCTAGGAGAGCTCAGTTTGGTAATGAATATTTATTTATAACCGATAAAGGAAGTGCAGTTGTACTCCACAGAATATAGTTTTGCTGCAACTCAAATGATGAGATAAATGTAGGAGGATTTGCATAAAATATCTTCTTGAGGACTGGGACGGGAGTACTGGGGATTAAATGCATCCTGTGGGTCTCAGTTTCCAAGACAAGTGAGAAATCTTGCCTAAATGAGCTGCCTCTGCCTCGACAAGATGCAAGGACTTAACTTTTGAATGTAGCATATTTTTGCCAGCATGTGCATTTCTGTTCTAAGGTTGCTTAATCTTTTTACTACATAATCACTGGAAATAAGGTGATTGCAGCACTACCAGTTGAGTTGTGCTTTGGTGATCCAATACTATTTACTATCTCCTTTATCCTCCAAAATCAGCTTCCAAGGCATGTGGGACAATTATAAGTGTTTTAAGCACATCACAGTTTTGCTGGTGGCTTCAGTATTCGTTTGTCTCACTCTGCCTTTTTGGAGTCTGTTGCTGTCACTGCCTTTTTCATACCATGTTCAGGTGCAGCTTCATAACTACAATCCCAGTGAGATTATGTAAACTAGGAAAACTGTCATTTTTTTGTATAGAGACTTTTGTTACTCCTTTGTATACCCTTTCTTATCTCTGTCTAATTTGATGCTTTTACCTGTTAGGGTGACCTCCACTGAAAGGCAAGTGAATGGATTCCAGAACAGCCTTCACAGTGGTGCATCCTGTGAGCCAGGGACAAATTCCACAGGTGAGTGCCAGTGCTGAAGTAGCACCAGGATGCAGGGGTGGGCATGCTGGGATGCTTTCATCTTTCAGGAGCTGGCAGGGAAAAAACTTTCTCATCAAGAAGAAGAAACACAGCTGCCTACCCTGAATGTAATGGTTCCTAGGTAACAGTCTGGGTTCAGCTGTGCAGGGAATTTATTCCTCCTGGGATTAAAAAGACTAAACAGAAGGGAGCAAAGGCTGAGTTTCATAGAGTTGGAAGAGGAAGATCCCTAAAAATGTGGCTGGGAAAAAAAACTTGGCTAAAATGGCTCCTCTTTACTTTAGGATTTGGCTCAAAGATGCTCTGTTGTTTAAGCTTGGCCTGTAATAAAGGGCCAGGACATTCTTTACATTTTTCTTTGGTTTTGCAGAAAACCCCCTTAGTTCAGAAAGGCATAGTTGAGACTTGTGAATCAGCTGCATGGTGAAGTCAATCAGTAGAGGTAAAAGTTCCCAAAGAAAAAAAACCTGAGACTTGTAGAATCAAATCTTCATCATTTCCTAGTAACTAATTAATTCGACCAGGTTTATCTGCTGTTAAGGTCTCCGTAAATGAGGACCCAATCTATTTTTCACTGATGCAAGTGGAATGTAGTCTTGATACTGCCCATGGTCCACAGTAATTTGCAATGGTGCTATAATAGAATATGTGGACAAATTATGATCTGGAGTGCTTTAAAAAAAAAAAAGGTTTCTGACTCTTTGTTTTGCTGTGAAAACCCTGAAAACATTACTTAAGTATCACTAATGCAGTGATCTCTGTGTTTTCACAGGCTGAAAGAAAAGTTTGCATAGGGGTGAACTACACAATTTATCTCTTGGATATTTAGCTCTGAAATATAAAAATGGCATTAATGGAAATGTCAGTGATTTTATTGCTGATCCTCTAGCACAAACACTCAGCTAATATGCTTACTATACAGTTCCAAACTGCCTCCCACGCTTTACCACCTGCCAGAAACTCCAGTTATCCTACCCAAAATTTTATATCATGAATACCCATAGTCAATAAAGAAAGACCCTACAGCACATTGGAACATGAGAATGTAGGAGTGGAATATAATAGGACTGTCAAAATAAATAAAATTATGTCAATACTGTAGTATATTTATAGTGGGGGCAAATACTGTATAGTTCAAACTGAGTTTTTAGTACAGTATATAAAGCGAGATTACACATCAATTTACAAGTAAATGTTAAAATGAAGTTCTCAATATATTGACCAAGCTAGTTTGCTCAGTGGACTTACATGAAGATGCTTGTGTGATGAATTCTGCCTTCTTTTTCACATTTTTCTCCATCTTCTCTGGGTACTGTTGTTGTTAATGTGCATCTGTGGTAACCGTAGGGAGCATTTTTCTATCCTTCCCTGTTTCTGTGAATATTTATGCAGAGCATGTGTGAGGGTTGTTGATAATACTGATGATGGAAGGTGGCAGCCAGAGCTGCAGGACAGCAACTACAAAGTTCAGAGTAGTCACCATCTCTGAGAATACTTGTAATCCAGTGAGAACGTCAGCTCATGGTTCTTTCTGTAGGCCTGTGCTAGCTGCGCTGTACTAAACTTACCCCCTCTGAAACAGAAACAAAGGGTTTAGCCCACCATTTAGCAAAGAGTGTGAGGGCTTAAATAGAAGGCGAGTTTGTCTGGGGATAGGCTGTCAGAACCATGGTGAGCGGGTCACTCAAAGCTTCCTTGTTACTAGAAGAGGTATATAGCTCCAAGAATGGCACTAAATATTGCAGTAATTGAACTAACTAGAGTAAAATGTTTGTTCTTGGAAACTGGGGAATGATACTTGCTTCATCTTTGCATGAAGGTATGGGTATGTGTCATCACCTGCTGTGCCCAGTCTGTGTGTCTCAGAAGCTACTCTGGTCCCTCCTGCAGGAACACCTGGTTTTCTTCTTCACACTCTCCATTGATTGTTTACACTAGGGCACTGATTCCCTCATCAGCGGCTTATTCGAGGTTACTGTTTTACATGTATTTGGCATCCTAGATACCAACTAAAGGGGTTGGAGACATGAGTCATAAAGCAGAATAAACTGCAAACATCTAAAAATAGAAGGTTGTGAAAGGTTGCAGAGACAAAAGAGGAACCAGGCAGAACATCTGTATAAACACACACACAAATGTTCAAAACTGTCAGAGAAGCTTCAAAAGACCTTCTCCTCTAACAGCCTATCTGAGGATAGCTCTTCAGAGAAGCAGCATAAAGGTGTCACAAATGATGTAACTGAAAGTAAGGATGATGCTCAAATGAAGAGGGAGTCAGGTGGTATGGAAACTTTTAACCAGATTGTCCCAAAATCTGTTCGCTAGTGGTTAGTACTGGAACTGTGGGAGGATACCAGTTATAGGTACTGTTGTGCAATTCACTCAACTTTTGAGGACAGATCCCTTGAGATAAAATAAAAGGGAGAATAAAAAGTCAGCATTTCTGCAAAGGAGCTCAGGATTCTGAAAGAAGTCACCAATACAATGAAAATCATGGCAGCTTCTCACCCCTGTGGCCTTGTCCTCATTTTGCAGAGAGGCAGACGTTGTGTGCGAGCTGTGTGCCACTGGCGTAATGAGAAAGATGGCAGAGATTCTCATCAGTATCTACAGACAGGAAGCTAAATCTGCAAGCTGTCATTTGGGAGGTTACTTGTAGTATCTGAATGGTTTTCTATCAAAGTTTTTGAAAGTTTAGCAAGACTTATTCTATTAAAGAAATACTACGACTTAACCACCTCTATGGAACATTCAAAATGCTTCTGACCTGATTTCTCACTGAAATTCAACACCCAGCCGCTTGTGGGTTGTCAGTCATTCTGAAAATACAGCCATTATCACATTGTGGGTTTTTTTGTTCTGTGTTACTTTGAGGGTCCCTCAGCGTTACACTGATTGTTTCCTGCTTCATGGACTTCAGCAGTTCCATTAGTATTAGTGAAATAGGCCGATTGTGCGCTGAGAACCAATTCTCTTTTCCAAATCAGAACATATCTTGCTGAGTAACAAACAGCTAAGCTAGGTATTGTGGTGGGTTGTTCAGTCCAGTTTGTCCTTATGAGGCTGTTTGATATGGTGAGTTCCAGTGATGAAGGAAGGAACTGGTCATTTTTAAATTGGTTTTTTTTTTCTCTATATAGTAATAGTGTAAGGCATACAGAGACAACTTGCCATATTTGGCTGTTCTAGTTTCTGTTTCTCTCTAGTGTCATTAGGTGAATAGAGCTTAAATTCTTTTTCTCAAGAAAGTGAAGTTCTAGGTAAAAAAGGTGTAATTTTTCCAACAGAATGTAGCTTTTGAATGACTGGCAAGAAACATCAAGCAAGTTCTGTAGCTACAAGAAAGACCTCATAGATAGATATTTATTATATTTTTTTTTTATTCTTCCTTTTTGAAAATGCTAATACAAAGCAGGTTTTAGGGAGAGTAGAGGATGAAAGACATGAAAATACAACAGTGTAGTGCCAGGTAACTTCTCTGTTCCTGAGCTAGACTTTTGTCTGCAAGAGCCTGGAGAGAGGAACAATCTGAAAGTATAGTTAACCTCTCAGTGCAGTTGTGGAGCGGATGTACAAGGTGATGACCACAGCTGATTTTATTTGGTTTGGTTTGATTTGTAAAAGTACCAGAAACTATGAGTGAAATCCTGTCTTTGTGCTTCTCTGTTTTGTTTGCTGCTAGCTTCTTGAGAGTTTGTGAAGTTTTTATTTTAAAAGGTTCAGAAGGCAGAATGCCTCTGGGGTTTTGTTTTGCTATGGCAAAAATATAATGTGCTAATAACCAATGTAATTATAAACAAATAGGAATTACGATTAAAACTGGGCAAGACTGATGCCTGGCTTGAGACTTGACAAGACTTTCACCTTTTCATACTCTGATTAATAGTGATGCAATTTTATCGTGCTCATGTTCATATTACTAATGTCTACATGGCTTTTGTACTACACGTTCTGGGAGAAAAAACAGAGTTACTGATTAGGGGATATAAAAATGCTATCTGAGTTTGATGGCAGTGAGGACTGCAAATTTGTGCAGTCTCAGATCTCTGCCTAGTCTGGTTTAAAGCATGAGTCCAAAGCTAATTTATTTTTATTCTCATTCTCTTGAGAATATTTCATACAGAAGGTGAATCTCAAAACTCAGTCTGAATCTGGGGAGGAAACTTAGTGGTGGTACAGGCTTGATTTTATTCCCTGTGATTCACAGGTCTGTATTTGAGCTTAGTTGCACGATGATGCACAGTTGTCTGTTTACTTTGGATGTTCACCTGGCTCCTATATCTGCATAAATGCCAAGTCCTGAAGGCATGCAACTCTGTAAAATAAAGTGTATCATCATCTGCAAGGGCTTAAAACTGGATCCTGAACTGCCAGGAGACTAGTTGAAGAATATGGGGATTAATACAACAGTTTGAATCTATCCCATGCAGAAAGCAGGCTGCTGTTCTTAGCTTCCTAGTGGATTTTCTTCTTTAGGCTAATGTGGAGAGCAGTTCCTGAACACCTTTCAAATAAGATGAATGTGAAAGCAGTGTGGTCTGGTATAAAGCAAGGAATGGAGACTGCTTGCAAACTAGTGATAGTAAAGAGCACTTTTGCACTACTTCTTCTCTGCATCTAGCACATTACAGGTTTGGGTTTTCTTATTTTAAAGGAAATCTACAGGTAGCTTGTGCGTTTCTGAATTTTTTTTTTTAATATCCAAGATTATTTTATGGTTCTTCATAAGAAGGTCATGTACATCTTGTTATTGGAGATCTGAAATTAGAGTTAACCTTGGAGGTGGTAAGCTGTGATTGGCTATTGTCTACCCACTGCTTGAATTAACATTATTCCTGAAATGCAGCGTCTTTTATATAACCTTAAGGCAGGAGAAGAGGAGATTCTTTTAGCAGGTATGCACAAGTACAAAGTTCAAAATTGTCATGCACTCTCAAAAAAAAAAAAACCAAAGGACACAGACAATCACTTTGTATTGTTTGCCAGATCTAAACAAAGAAATGCCTGGGATTTGGAGATTCTTTTATCAGCCAGTGTCTCTCAAGTCTCTTGGAGTGTAAAGGGTGGGGATGGGATATTTACTGTTGCCACTGTGCATGGACTGTGTCAGACTCCAGCCACTTGCTACAGCAGGGTGAAATTCCCAGCTGCCCAGCCTTGTCCAGGCTTCCTCAGCTTCTGCCAGGCTCCCCTGCAGCCTCAGAAGGCAGTAGATTGTTGAACACCAGTGCATGTATTTTTATGTTATTACCACATTCCCAAGAGGAACCTTGGCTATGATTTCAGCTGGTCTCACCACACTGTCCAAATCCTTCATCAGGAGCAGCTGGAGAAGAAATCACTCAGGTTTCTGCACAGCACATTGCTGGTACGCCCCCTCCCTCCCACTAATCCTGTTAATTCCAGTCTTCATTTGCCACTCTCCTGGTTCTCTCTTATTTCTGTGACTGACTGCACAAATGGCCTTGACTTTGAAAGGTGACCTTCAAACAGGCACCTTGAATAACCTCTACCTAGGACTACTTTGGCTACTGAGGCAGAAGATATCTTATGACACAAAAAAGTAACTTTTGATGTCACCTTATTGCTTATCCTAGTCCAGGAATGGATTAATGATGAGCTCTTCCACACAAATCCTTCCAGAACCACCTGTCTGGCCAAGAAGCTCTGAGTGGGTCACTGAAAGGGTAGAGCAGTGTGATATCCATCACCTTGCATCAAACTTTTGCAGTGCAGCCTCTTGCCCTGCATACAGTCTTTGTCAACTGCAGTAATAAAATTCTGTGTCTGTCTCTGTAGTGCTGTCTCCATGCAGACAAAGGGTTACTGAAGAACATTCTACTGCATTTTGGAAAGCAGTGGAGCTTGAGGTGAATCCTACTGTTGTGCCTCCCTTTTGGGGAGAGCAAAGACCATTTACAATGGAAGATCTTTGGTTTCACATTCCTAGAATTATCTTCTTAAAGCCATTGTTCTTTCACCCATCACAAAAACATCCTGGATCTTTTCTCTCTCCCCTGCTGACTTCCACAGTTTCATAAAGAGGACAGTCAGGAAGGGGGAAAAGATAAATATCTCTCCCTGCTATAGTAGTTGCCTCTGTCCCAGGTCAGATAATGACAGACAAGCTTGTAGTACCACATAGACCAGAAGGGAAAGAAAAGGGTAAAGAAAGACCTTCTTACCTGATCTCTTGGTACTCTTGAAGAAGCAGGGAACCATTACCTTATGACTAGCAATGAGCAAATACTGATGTCTCTAACAAATACCTTTAAAATGGATTCAAATTATCAACTATGTTTGAGTTTATCCAGTTATCAGAAAACTCTGTATAAGTCTCATTAAATCCCAGCAGAGTGCAGAGCTCTGACAAAAGCAGCATTTTAGGCCCTTCTCAAATTGTGTTAAAAATATAATGTCCAACTCAGCCATTGCCTCTCAGCTAGACCTGCAGGTCCGTGTTCACTTCTAATGATCAGAAGTTAACATTTGTTCTTTAACTTGTGAGAGCAGCCTGCCTCTCACACTATTAATCAACCTTTTGCCTTTCTTTTATGAAAGAGCTTTTTCCTGTTGATAGAAATCTCGTGCCACTGAAAGGATGTCCCAAGTCTCAGGACCACTGGGAAAGCAGTAGAAAAAGGAAAGGACAGGCTCTAGAAATTGGCTTCCCTATTTAAGAACTAGAACCCAGCTTGAGTTTTAGGAGCCTTCCCTTCTGACAGACTCAAAGAAAACTCCGAAGCAGGATAAGTAATGACTTCAGGCAGCTGGCATTTTTGCCTGACTGGAGGCTGAGCATTGCTTGTTCTCAGTAGTTGGTGATGGCGGACTGCCTGCATTTCCTTGCTGTGTTGGAAATGTCATTCAAGATCAGGTGTGCAAAGACTGGGGAGGGGTTATATAATATCTTGGCTACTTCTGTCTCACATCTGGCTCTTTGGCATTAAGCTACTTACAGAGAGGATGACTTTGCCCATCCAAATTGGATTTTGTTTTAATCTGGCGTTATTTTATTGAGACTAAAAATAGAAGCCAAAATGTGTGTGAAAAGGGTAAAAGGAGTGTCTGAAGTTATGAAATGAAATGTGGGGACGAGCCAGAGAGGAGAGAGCCACAGCAAACCAGGGAGTAGGAAGCTGAGTAAGAGAAATCAGACAGAAGGCTGTCGAGTACAGAGGGCATTAGTAGTCAGGGTGAGGAGACCACCCGAACGCTTGTGCTGGCTTCCACTGCTATGTCTCCACTTGTTAATGAGGCCGCTCACTGCTCTTTTCATGCAGGGAGACTTCACACGAATACAGCTGTGTGAACTGCCACACTGTGTGCCACACACACCCCCCAGTAAATTTTCATGACTTGGTACTGTTGCTTTCCCTTGCCTGCCTGGTCCAGCAAGCCTATTTGAAATTGTGCCCATAAGATGGGGGGAGGGAAGGCTGACCTTCTGTTGTCAGCTGTCCTGGCTTGCTAGTGTCAGTCACCCATGGATATAAATAAACCACATCTATTTATTGCCTTTCCTAGTTGCGCTGTATATTATCAAGAGAATGCTGAGCATCACTCCTGGATTAGAAATTCCCTCTGTCCTGGGATAAAAAAAATATCAGAATTTCTAGGATTATCAGAGCTTTTCAGGGAAAAAGGAAGTTCTTGTTTTCAGCACCAGATTCAGGAGGCTTTGACACATTTCTCAGTTCTGCCACAGACTTGTTGTGGGTATGATGAAACAGCCCAAACTAGCTCTTAAAAATGTTAGCATGAGTCCCTGACCCAGTACTGTCATCTAGCCTAGTGCTCTGCTCTGCCTCATTCCTGCAGCTTGGAAGCAGAGTAGGTTAGGTGCTGGGGTCTAAACAACACTGTGTACAACTGTGCTGGGAAAATCCACACGGCACTGAATTTTAGTGTGCAGGTAGGCAGTTTACACAACTCCTGCAATTTCCTTGTGACTCAGAATCATATCTGTAAAATGGAAGTAATCCTTTCTGAAGTACAAATGTTAAAGTTCTTGAGGTGCAGTCATGGATGACATAATAGTATGTAAACATGTGGTCAGACATACAGGCAGGTACTTTTAACACCTCCTGGCTGGAAGACAATAAGGGAGATTCATTCTGTTGTCTGTGATGGGTCAGTGTAATGAGCCTTATCGATAGGGAGCATCGATGCTTAATGTTAGGCGCTGTCAGAAATTATGTGGTTTTCTGTCTCCCTACTCAACCAGAAGAAGGTGGAATATTCACCAGTGGCTTTGAAATGATAAAAGTTCATAGAATTATATATATTAATTGAATTGGCCATGAACTGCATTCATGGTAGAAACCTACATATTTACTTCTAGACAGGGGAATGCCCCTCTCTTGTTGAGTCCTTAAGGCAGCCGTACAAGAGAAACTCACACAAAGTCGTTTTAATTCAGTTTGGGAGAAAAGAAACTGTCGTGCATTTCTGTAGGAAAAGGAAGGCTCAAAAATCTCTTCAAAACAGGAAGATGAGGTTGAAGTTGGCTGCCTTGCTCATGTACCTTTGTTTCCTTAATTTCAGCATATTGCCACAGGATAGGTTTCTGGACTGCTATCCTATTTTATATACACATGGTTGACAGTTTGGTTCCTAATTCAGGTTCCAAACTTTCTGTGCAGTGACATAGCTGTCAGTCCTGCCTCTAAACATCTTTGCAGATCTTCTGTGCTGTGTGATGTTTGGCTCTATGGAGGCTTTCAAGGAGAGTGTATTTTTAAAAATATAGCAGTATTTTTAATAAACAGCTCTCAACAAGTGTCACTCACATTTAGGAGCAAGCTGATGTGCTAAATACTCAGGACAAGCTTTACCTACTAGATTAGCTGTAAAATGCAAACTGTCCAAGATAAACTCAAAACAGTTCTAAGTGTTTTGGATTTTTCTTTTTAAAGGACTAAGGATTTTTAAGTAAAAGAAGTGCAGATGACATTGACTTTTCCCCATAACATGCCTAAGTAGGAAAATGTCACAGTATGTAGAATTAAAATGTTATCTCTGTAATAATGGGGAGAAATTTTGTTTTCCTTGTTGTCATTTCATTTCTTTTGTGTAAGATTGACCTTTTCACACCCCCATCTCTCCTGCACCAAGGTCCTTGGCATCCTTTACAGTTGGGAAGTAGAGTCCCGTGCAAGTAAATGAGTAAAAGACACAAAGAAAGAGACAAAGCATACTGATACCAGAAAAGGATTTAGAGCTGCTAGAGGAGCATGTAAAGAGATGAGTCAAAGGTGAAGTACAAAGAGGGCCCTCTGGGGCTTGAGAGGAATACCAAGAGTACTTTTTCTCACACCGCTTATCCAATTAGGTTTTGTCATACTGATCTGCGTTACCATTTGTTACTGTATGGAGAGGGTGTGAGATAGGGAAATCCAGATTTCTGGTAACGGCTGAGATGTGCATAGAAGTGCAGCAGTTTTTCCCACAAAACAGGCCTGTGATTAGTCAAAATCTTTGCTTTGTGTCTTTTTCCAGCCTCTGCTCAAAGAGAAGGATTAACACTCAACACCAGGTGAGGAATCCAGGGTGTTGCTTCAAGTATGGTGCAAAGGAGGAAGCAGTAGTGACTTCATACCACCACACTCCCATAACACCCAGGGAAGAGTGAAGAGGAGGCCTTGGTGAGAGGACAACCCACTGAGGAGAGTACCTGAACATCGGTGGAAGCTGGTGATACACCTGCAAGCTGAGGTGAATGATTGCCTCTGAGAGCTTCTGCCCCTGAGTCTTGGGATCCCTTCCTCCCACTTCTTCCTGATCACTAACCATGAGATCTTTCTAGAAGATGGGGGTCCTCCAGCTGTCTGTATTTTTTTTTTTTCTAAGGTTGAAGTTTGAACATAAAGTCTCATTTGCTCAGCCATTTCCATTTGTCCTAACCTGGTAATGGGCAGGATCCTCTGCTGTCATCACAAGACAAGCATCAGCAGAGGAAAATATTAGAACATACAACTGGAGACATCGGTGTTGTTGCTATCTTGAATTTTGGCACAGACCCACAGAAAAGATTGGTTTGAAAAGAGTAATTTCATTTGTTGGCTTTGGTTATAATTTCATTTATTAATTCACATCCACAAAATATTTGCTGTCATTATGTTGGATAGGATTTTAAATGTGTCTTTATGTTTCATTGCTGGATGCATATGTTCTGTATGGCTTATTTTTGTATTTTGATTTCTATTTGTTTAGGCTTTATAAACTGTTTTTTAATTGGCTGATGTTTTCAGACCCAAGCTTGCACCCTAAGGCCCAGGTGGCTCCTATCAGTTGCAAGAGTGGCTTGGTGAAGCACTCCAGTTAAAATTTGCCTAATGCTATGAAAATTAATTTGCTTGTATTAGAAAACAACATCAGCAGATGGAAAAATGTATTGGAGAGAAGATCCACCCATCCATAAAATGAACAGGAAGCAGCTTCAGCTCTGACTCTTTGTCGGTGCCAGGTTAAAGGAAAACTCCATGTTTTGCGACTACTGCCTTGTCAAACAGCTAGTGGTATGATGGCAATTCTCAAAGGGTCGTCTTGCTTGTATCAGAGCCCTCAGAGATTGGATTCTAATAGCCTGTTTGATATGTTTTAATATTGCACAGCTTCCCTGACATTTCTAGCCTGTATAGTCAGTGTTAAGAGATCATTCTCATGTGTTGGCAAGTAGATAATGATCAACCCAAATGGCTGACATAAGAAACAGTGTCAGAGGGGGAAAGTGTTTTCTCTTGAAATTATTGTGTTCATGTCCACTTTTGGATTGAGCATATGTTCTGTCATTCAAGACCAGATAAATTGTGAGAGGATGAATTATGTTCATACCACATTAGTTTCACTATTGCTTGCTCAAGGAATTAATTCATGAGACAAAACACACATTTTTCTACTTCTGTTCCACTCACACATGTGACCGACATTGAGTACTTCATGTGTCCAAAATGCAGTTTTCTGCTGTTGCTGTTCGTTCTTACTTCATTGGCTTATCTTTCATTTCCTGGACAGTCATGATTCTGTTCACTTTCTCTGAGCTTTTCAGCTGTGTTCTTCAAAAATCTCCACAGCATTTGTCTGCTGCCTGTGCTGCCATCACATATCATCAGTGACCAAGAGAACTTTAAAATCTTGTGAATTTACTTTCAGATCATATCTTTTCTGTCTGTAATCATTGAATTCCACCCATGGATCTCTGAGATAGATGTTTCTACTGGTGCATCAAGTTGTTGGCTCATGATTAGTGAAAATTTAGTTGCAGAAATTGTTACTTCAAACCTCTGCACATCCTCAGCAGCTGTGAGCTTCAAGACCTTGGGACTGCCTTCTCACAGCCTACTCTGCTACATGTGGTATTTGCTATAGCCTCCAGCTCTGTTCCAGAATTGTCAGCGGGGCTATTTCCCTGTAAGATTTAGCTTCAGTAAACAACAGATTCCCTTCTTTTCTTCCTTCCGGGGGACCTAAGTTATCTTTATTCCACTGCGTTTCATATGCAGGATCAAGACCTCTAGGATATATATCCTTGTGGAAATCTCATCTCTTTTTTTTTTTTATTCTCTAGGTTCTAGTTCTAATAGTGGTTGTCACAACCACCACTGAAAACTACGAAGAGGTTTGGTGGATAGGGATTTAAATGCACAGTTGGCTCAGGAAAGATGATTGTCTTCAGAGGATCATTGGCAGAAACAACGTTCTTACATCTCTGGCAAATCACCAGTTAGTTCTGGCTTATTATGAACATAGGTTAGGGGAGTTTTTGTCAGAGTTGCCAGTTTCCCACCCACTCATTGTGGGATAATGTTTTGTACTTGCTTATAGCCAGCACGCTTTCTGAACTCCTTTGCATTGCATGTTAGATGTGGCCAACACCACATCTGTAACTGTGATGACTTAGTAGCAGTGTATCAGACATCTTGTCTCTAAGATTTTTATTTTTTTTTAATATTCAGAAAGGTGCAGATTGCAGTTTAAGACCCTAATTTCAAAGGGATTAATTTTGTCAGCTTCAGGAGCAGGGAAGTCTTGCATTCTTTGTCTCTGGAAAATTTTTCTTTTTCTTCCAACAAATAAAAAACTGCCCCAGTTTCAAGACTGCTCCTTTACCTCCAGCCAAACACCTAGACCTTGAAGTCCTGTTCAGCCTCAGGACATGTTAGGGCAACCAGAGCATCAAGGGACATGGCAGTATTCATTTGCCTTGGGCATCTACTGATCCCAGCTCTGAACACAAATGTTGTTACCTTGGGAGCATGTGCAATAGCGAATCAGGAACAAATACTACGATTCCAGCCTCTTATTTTTCCCATCTTGTATTTCTCAGCCTACAGTCCATGTATGTCTCTGTGCATTGTGGATACTGTGTACTGAAGGATAACATACCTATTTTGTCTTTGCAGCTCTGCTACCTCCATGTCTGTCCCTTTTCAAAAACATCTCAGAATCCTTCAGTTAAGAGATTTAGTGAGGAGTCGCACAACTGTTTCTCACACATCTTGGAGGGAAGACAATTTACAGGAAGTGTTTCCTAGTATAAAAGAGGAAAGGAGAATAGCAAAACATTTTGAATTTATAACAATTGCACGAGGGTAATGCAATTATATGCATGCTCCTCAAGTGGGGCTTAGTTCGTCTCTACTTTTATGACATTTACTTCTCTGTATTCATCAGTGAGTTTCTTCAAAAGTGCCTTTGTTTACTGAGAAAGCCCCAACAATCACTCAGCATCTACTTCATTTGTGAGACTGGATAATGTAACCAAGGGGTCCTCTTCGTCTCTCATACTTGGTGATGTTTTCATCACTTCTAAGTTAAGGAGCCTTTTCCAGTGACAGAATCAGGCTTGTTAGTCTTGAAAGGAGCAAGGTGTACATCAGAGTCCTGGAGGCTGAGGTAAATGCAGAGTTCATACAAGCATTTTGTGGTGTGTTTAGGTGATGAGCATGCACAACATAAAAATTAAGAGAGGGATATTAGATTCTTTCCAGAAGCACCTGACTTGTACTTAGTACATAAAGTATGAAGTTCACTTTTAAATGGTTCATCTTGGCCTTTAAAACAGACTCAAAAGTCATGTGAGTGCCATCAGTGGGAGATGTTGTGGTAACACTAAATAGACCACTTAGTCTTGGATGCCAACAACACATACTGAAATTTCCATTCTCAAGGCTAGATATGCTTCTGGACAACCCTGGTTTGTTGGAAGTGCTCCGCATTATGATACCTGGTAGGTTCACATACATACCTCTGGTACTGGTTCCACACTGTGGTGGGAGGTTTGGGTTTCAAGGCCTTTGTTTACTAGTAGGAATCTGTGCTGTGCCTCTTCCTCATACTAGAATATGCATAGTCTCTGTGTGCATGGAGTTGAATGGCTGTTAGTGATGGACCATTCCTCTTCTTTACTTGTGAAGGAGATCATTGATTTATAGATGAATTTACAGAACAGATTGGATTCTCAGCTTGCATTCTTTTAGGCCTGTACCTTATATTAAGACAATAGTTCCAGTAATTTTGGATTATTTGCTGGAAACAAAAGTAGTCTGGCTCCTGACTCATTTTTGTTAAGGTTTACTTGATCAAACTGCCAAGGACTTCTTTCCTCAGTCAGTCCTACAGTTGCTGCTCATGCTAATCCTGGGATCACTATTTGCATCTGGATAGGTTATTTGTTGGTGTTAAAATAGTTGGATTTTTTTTGGTTGCAGTAAGTAACTGGATGATTGATCTTGTTCATAATATTTCCTTTCTGGACACAGTACAGCTGTGGATGTGTTATGAGTTGCTTCCAAAAGAAGCTTCTTATCTTTACTTAAATCTGGGACTTGACCTTTTCTTCTTTCTAGAACCTCATGTTTTTAAAGCTAAGACATCCTTGTTTATGCCAAACATCAGGAGGACCTTATTTTGTCTTTACAGAATCAGGTCAGTCAAATATTCCTTGAGACTGGTTATACCAAGAGCACAAAACTTAACATTCATAGTTCTCTTCATGCAGAAGGTAGTCAATTGGAAAAGAGATGGCCAAGGAGGAGAGTAAGGGAGAAGGTGAAAAGGAATTGTTGTTCAGTCTTGCCCACTAGAAGAAGTAGGAGCATCAAATGAAACTAACAGAAACTAACAGATACCAGATTTAAAGCAAAAACCAAAACTACCTTGCCCATACACATTTCACTTCTTGCCATCTTTGTCTTCCAAAGTGCTTCTGTGCAGAGCACCTTCAGGGTGAATGCGCACAACCACAGCACATTTTAAAGAACTGCGGTACTTGCTGACTGCTTTCTTCCCACTTTAGAACCCTACCATTCTTTTCCAAATAATGTGATTAAGTTTCCCTGCTGTCTTCAAGACAAGTGGTTAGGAGATGCAAGCTGATCTTCTCCAAAACTGTTGGATTCTAAGTTTTTGGAACAGCTTCTCCATGCAGTTTTAACATAGAGGACAAACTCCACTGAACTAAAGGTGATAAACAAGACACCAAGTCTGCCCTGAAGAGTCAGCTCTGTCTGTTACCTTACCAAAAAATGGATTTTACTGGCCCTCATTGAACAAAGAGTTTTTGCTGCTGTTTCCAATTTAAAGGAAAGAATCACTCATCACTGTGGATACCCTGATGTGAAGCCTTTGCCAGTGGTATTCAATGAATCATAGTGGTTCCCTAGGGAAAAGAGTATACTTAAGAAGGCCTCTTCTCTAGAAGTCCATGCTACAGCATACACAATGAGCTTGAGAAATCTCATATTCTTTGAAAAGGAGTGGCTTCTTCATCTGACCTATCAGACCAAAAAAAAAAAAAAAACCAAAAACCCCAAAACAATTGTCTTAAAAATCCCAAAATGAAACAAAACCAAATTTGATGCAATTGTTAAGAATTTGGAGGCTGTTAAAAATGTATCTTTTACCATTTATTTGGGGCAGGTGGAAGAGGTGCTGTTACAATGCTGAAATTGCTTTTAGATATATCTGGCCTTTTGCTCTGGGACGTGCAACAGAAGACAACCCCAGAACATTAATTTGGGGTCCCTGCAAGAGTATTTTACAAAATCTCATTTCACTACAGTTAACAGCAATGGTAAACTGTAGTCTTCTTCCCCCAGACCCAGAGGAGACAATTTGCTGTAATCAGTGTAGTTGTGTTCAAAAGACATAAAAATTCCTAAAAAACAAACAAACAAACAAACAAAAAAACACAAAAAAAACCCCAAGCAAAAAACAAAAAACAATTAATTAATCATGTTTTGGGTTTATTGATCTAATCCCCATGTCTTGAATACTACCCTATCAAAAGTCAGTAAGAGATCTTTGAACAGCTCCTCTGCTGCCAGGTACAAATGTTTGACTGTCATCACTCATTCTACTACAAAATTTGTTTTTTTCTGAGATGGGAGAAGAAAAATGACAAGGGATTTTCCCCCACTGTTTCTAGTAGTTACTATATAGGATTCATGTCACTTTTTTTTTTTAAAAGTGGTGTTGCCTTAGTCATATGACCTTCTGAAAAGTTTATGTTGCATCAGTTATATTTAATACATCTAGTATGTCTGCGCTGTTCTTCAAGGTGTGCAGAAAGGCAGTTGTGAATTTGCTGGGAGGGCAAACAAAGCTGTAGACGTCCCCTTGGTGGCACTAGTTACAGTCCTTACACTTCCAGTTGCATGATGCTTTCCCCATTCCAACTGAAGTTGTTTTCCCTCCTGAAAATGTTTTCTCCACGATTTCTAATTCCAGCAATTCAATGTGGAATACATTTTGTCTATGATACTAGCTAGGAATTATTTTTCTTATCCACAGACCTACAAAATTCATGTCTCCACCTGTCTACTGAAAACGTCTCCCGAAAAATACAATAAAGATTGGTGGCTCTTCCTGCCAAATTGTGTCTCTGCAAGTTTCTCAGGTCTTTTGAATGATGACTTTGCTGAGAGCAGATAAAATTGATAAAAATGAAAGACAATTTAACATGTGTAGTCAGCATATTGTAACGGTTGCCACACCATAATTCCCTGAGATTTTAGTGCCATCTCCTTCATTTTGTTTCACTTCGTTGCTTGTTCTTTTCATTCGTTTTCAGTTCTTTAGATTAGCATAATAAAGCACTTAGCATGCCAGTATCCAGATGAGATCTTCAGGTCAAGTACAGTTAGAGATTTCTGTAGCAAGTGTCCTTTGAGGGGGCAGATGTCAAATTGTATCCCACAAAGCAGCTTGTTGCAAGCTGGATGTCCTCCAGACTCTTGTGAGTCAGGCTGTCTGCTACTGCTTTCCCCTACAGTGGGGTTTCTTGTAAGTCCTTGAAAACAGGGGAGATCTTCCAAGCATCTAGTCTACCTGCAAGACAGTTTCAGCACTTCAGAAGACCATAACTTTTGTTTCAAGAAAGGACTGGAACATAATTATCAAGACCTTCCCCAGTCACTACACTATTTGCATTGCACAAATCCTCTAAGATTTGCCCCTGGCTGCACAGCAAATCCTTGATTTGTCTGTTTCCTGAAGAGGACAGTAACTTCAGGAGAGAAAAAGAAAGCCTTCCTGAAGAATGTCAGGAAACCTCTGGTTTGATATGCCACATCTGGTTTCTTTCATCCAGTTGATGTACACTGGCCACGATACATTATTATAATGCCTCATGCTGATTTCTGTATATGGTAAATGCATATCTATAAACAGTGAGAAATGTCTGACCATGGGCAGAACAGAATAGGAAGTCACCTTTGCTTTCTGCAACGCGCACAACCCCTACATGTAATCGTTTCTTGCATTGGTCTCTGTGGACAGCAATGAGGTATTATCTTGCCTAGCTATCTAAATGGAATAAGAGATGAAGAATATCACCCTGCACAAAGACCACTGAAAGGAGGAGAAATAAATGTTTGTCTTTAGAAGATACTGCTTGAGAGATGGGTATTCCTTGTTAGAATTCAACAGTGCCAGCATATACCACAGGGGACAGAGTTTCTGCCTGAGAGCAGTTCATGAAACCTGCAGGATGTGGGAAACCAATAATGTGTGGGGTTTTTTTGCCACAAACCACAGCTGGAAAGAAACCTGTATTCTGTACTAGATATAAAGGTCCTTATCACTAAGTGTATTTTCCATTAAATCACAGCCCAATACTGGAAAAGGCTCAGCTGCTTGGTTGAATGCCTTCAGACCATCTCTGCCATCTTCCCTATGCAACCTAGCTTTAGATAAGGATGTTCTAAAAGCAGCCAAGTAACTGAGGTCTGTAATCTTTGAAATTAGTCTTTCCTAGAAACACAACTGTGACATCCAAAGTACTGTACCATATTCTTTCTGAAATTATGGGCATAAATGGCAAGAGAATAGCAACCATTAATCAGCAATTTTCATTTGCTGTATTTCTTGTTGAAGTATCTGAATTCATTTCTATGACGTGTTTTCCCAATGAGTAAAACTGTCTCATGTCTTCTATGATGACCTGTTGCATGACAAAGGATTTTGCTTTTGTACAGAGCATCTGAAGCCTCTCTTCAAGAGAGGACAAAAGACACTGAGCTTAGTTGCTTCCATCTGTCACTTCTGGAGCTGCATCAAAAATGAAACAGGCTTAAATGACTTCCCCATATACAAAAGAAAATATTGGTAAAGCACAGAACTAGCAGTCCAAGTGTTCTTTTACTGAATATCACAGTATGTGTGTTAGTTATTAATTTATACAGCTTTTGACTAATATTTTTTAGTGATTTTGAACGTGAAAAGATTTTAAATAGATGTTATTTTTAAAGGATTAGAAGGCATGTTTTCCTCCTTGCACTGTATCCAAATTACTGCTGTTACTCTAAACCAAAATTAATGTGGGTTATAGGCAGCCCATAAAACCATCTATTATTTTGCAGTACCACAAATCAATATAGTTTTGCAGATGTGTAGATATCACATTGTTTACTCCATTGGTATTGAAAACTCTGTTAATATTCTTGATTGGTTTAATTGTCTTTCAATCACCTATGAAGACAACCCAGTATTATAGGGTTGATGTTTTTCATGCTACTATAAACACTTGTAGTGGGTAAGAAAGCTTTTCTGCACCATGGAGCTGGCCCAAGAGCTGCATATTGAAGACATCCGCCTCATAAGACACTGCGATGGATCCTCTGCAATCATGGGATGGCTATGGTGATTTCATTTACAAAGTAGTCTGAGCCTGGAAACCTTCTGTATTTCTGCCCTGATGAGGACACTGTAGTCGTAAGTAAGGAAAACTTCAGCATAGAAAGATAAGAAAAGGAACTGTGAACTGAGAGAACAGAAATTTGGTAGGTACAACAAAGAAGGATGTGAGATATCACAGGACAGCAGAACAGAGCTGTGACAGTGCCAGAGGAGCGGATAGGTATGTTTGTCTTTTGTATCTTTTACTACTTTTTGCCACGGTCCATCTTGTTTACTGTGTGTATTGATGTCTGTCAGTTATGGAAAGATGAAACACAAAGCAGTTATGCAGTTCACACAGTGGTGATGGGGATGTGCTACTGCTTTTTCTAAGTGCAGTGAGATAGCTAGAGACAGTTCAACCCAAAGACCAGGGAACAAAGACGCATTCCATCTGCAAAGACTATTCTTTGCTGAAATATCAGTGTGCATTCCTGTACCTACTGAAGCAGTGTTCCTTGCAGAGCCCTACAATGCACTACAGCCTGAAAAACAAGGTGTTCAGGTCTAGGCCTCTTGCATGCTATAATAGGGTATGCCCCAGAGAAGCTGGGACTACTCAGATGGTGGTTTGATCATCCGTGGGGGAGCTGCCTTGTGGCAGTGCAGAATAGGGTTTTTTCACTCTTTCTAACCATTGATCTTTGTTAGAGGGACAAAAAGTGTGCTGGGATTGTTTTCATCAGCTTTTGTTTGTTCCTGCAAACAACAAAAGGGAACTGTTGGGAGCCTTATTCAGTGTTGGCAGTGAAAATCCTATTTTCTTTCCTATTGTCTTCCTCAATTTGCCAGCTAGTAACCCAGCATATAGAGAACCACCCTCTGCCTTCTCACACAAGTGTCCTGAAACTCCTAAACCTGTGCCCAGGAATGTATCCAGTCTGTTATTAACCCCATGTAGATAGTACAGTTTGTTGCTGCATTATAGCTAAAACACCCCTGGAGAAGCTATTGTAAAAAACCCAACAAATTCAGATCCTGCCTCATAAATCTAATTGCTAAATGTTGCTAGGGAAATGGAAAGCTGAACAGAGAGCAGCAGTAACTGAAATGTGTCTGACTTCAAGGATTACTGTACCAAGATTAACTGTGCCCGTAATAGTTGGACACCCCAAGACTCTTCTCCCCTGATTTGCCATTGCCGTTTTGTCTTCTTTCCAAAAAGATGGTCCTTCTGCCACCCCTTCTTGCCCCTGGGGAGGAGTGAACAAGGGCTAGTAAAGACAGACCCATCTCAAGGGGCTTGCCAGGGTTAATCTGTGGGTGGTTCTGACAGTGCTCCAAGTGCCACACAGGACTGTGAGCTGTGCAGGTGTTCTAGCTCAGCTCTTTGCAGCTCCCCCTCCTTGGGTTTTGGGGTTTTTTTGTTGCCCTTTACTAGCAAGGAAGCTCTTCAATTGGATGGGCAGCAGAGCCAGCCAGAAGAACAATAACCAAAGAACAGACTGCAGCTGGTAAACCAAAACCTCCCTAGGGGCTGCTGCTAAAAGGTGATTAGAGAGAATTCCTACATGAACTGGCATCTGGATTTCCCCCCACCCCCACTGCAGCCACTAAATTTCTGGCCTATCAGCAGGGTAGTGTAGTCATAATGCATTTATTTGCTCCCTGCTTGGGCAGGTGCGGGGGGAAGCATGGGCATGGAGAGCTGTACAGGGCGCAGTAATACAGCAGTGCTGCAGAACTGCACCTTTCATCATCACACTGATGACAGGTCAAGAAGCCCCAGAGATTAAAGGAATAAAACTAAATGGTGGGAAGTGCCTGTCAGAACACGTGTCCCCTAACCAAAATGTCACACGCATTGGCAGGTTCCCTCTACTGAACCATCCTTGCTAACCTGTAGCCATCTGATGATGATGCAGGAAGCATTGTTTACAGTTTATGAAGATGTCTTGAGATTACAAGTTAGGGCAGCCTCACACAAGGTATATAGAAGCAGCCACTATTGTGAAGGGCTTGCTGAATTCCGAGCTGACCGTGGAGATTCCTGGCCACAAGTGATTAACCAGCTAGGTGTCGTTTTACACTCAGTTGCTGGGGACCAGGAATTGGGAGGGGACAGGGAGGAACCTCTGTGGTCTCTAGAACATGACTTTAAGTAGTTGTGGTCTGGATACTCAGAGAGGCAGCCTGAGTCTCATGTGGCATGCAAGCACCAGAGATTTTTATGTTTGGGAGTATCTATGTTGAAAAAGACCATGCTTTTAAAAGGCTACATTGATTTCTTGCCTTGGCAACATTTGTGAGTTTTTTTGGTTTTTTTTTTTTTTATAACTATCTGTGGTGTTCATGGTAAACTGGGAGAAGAGGTGTGTTATTTTCCCGTGTGTACAAGTCTGTACTGGCAGAACGTATATATTCAAATGGATATAGGATGTTTGTGAGCTGTGGCAACTGCACTGCCCTGGTTATTTAAACAGTATTGTTGGAAGTGTTTTGCATTTGAGGGGAGCTTTATATGAATCTATCAAAAGTAGATCCCAGAGGTGATGTACATGTCTAAAGGCCTAGGGCAGGACAAGGCACATACATACAAAGCACGATTTGAGGGTACCAAGGAATTTCCATTCTGAGACTCTCTGGCTGACCTAAATTCTGTCCGTTGCTTTGCAGAGACATTTTGGAAAGGGGAAGGCTTTTAGACTGAGCATGCCACAGCAGCAGTAGTTTAAAAACAGCAAGCCATCTAACTCTCCAACAAACAATTTCTTTGTGGAAAAAAAAAAAAAAAGAACATCTCCCCCCCCAAATATTTATTTTTTTACAATGTTTTTGAGATTACTATTTTTTAAGTCGTAGCAGGTGAGGCCTGGGCCATGTTCAGGTCATTGTGCATAACAGATGGAGAACATCCCAAAATACCTTGCAAACCACAACAGACAAGAGGTCCTCAGGGTGTATCAGCTCACAAGTGAATGGGCCCAGTATTCAGATACTCACAGACACTGCTCCTGCCCTAACCCAGAAACCATCTCTCAGAAATTCCAGGAAAGGAAAAGAGCTGAATGGAGACATCCATCCCTCTGAAAATGGACTCAGCACCCTCTTCCCTTGTATATGCCCACCCTCAGCAGGCTGGCTGGGAGCCTTGCAGTTTGCATTTAGAAACCAATAGCCAGGATCTGCCAACTGAACTTAGAGGTTGGACAGATTCAGAGTTTCAGCTTCAGGACTCCTGGATCACAGCTCTGAGGAACAAAAGTCTTAAGTGTATCTCTGAGCATTTCTTCTCTCAGCAGCTTCCCTTCTTGGTGCGTGTTCTTTCTCTCAAGAAACTTCCAGGGTATTCTCCTACAGGAAAAATGTTTTATTCTTCAGGCCAGTGGGGAGGGCTGATGTCCTAAAATAGTTAAAGCTAGAATAGAAAACATTTCCCCGTTTCCATTCCCCCTTTCACCTGCTCTTTCTCATTCTCTTGCTTTCCCAGCTCAGCAACCCAACCTTCAAATACATAGCAGTTCCTCCACTCTATCCTCTTCCGCACCATCTGTCCAGCCATTTTGGAGCATGGTCTTCGTGTCACCAAAGTAACTCCCAGAAGGAACATGACACTGCCAACAAGACCAAGAAATGTTCCAGAAGAGATCCCCAAGGGCTGCCAGACCCTAAGCCATAGGATTTGGCACTCGGCCCTCAGCATGCATAGTCTCTGACCCCCAGTTTCTTTTGTGTTAGCCTGGGAGTAGGAGAGTGGGTGCTGACAGTATCTCTCTTGGCTTTGGGTGGGCCAGGGTGCCCTTCAGCTGCACTTGCAGGATTTCACCACCATGTTGGAGAGCTGCTCCACTTTGGGGGTCCTCCCAACATAGTACAAGATAGTGAGTGGCTCCAGGTCCTGAGGGACGCAGCAGGGTGAAGCAGATGCCTCGGGGTTCAGCGTGTTGTATAAGCCCAGCACCTGCAGAAACAAAGTAAATGTTGTGACGGAGGCAGGAATATATTTAAGTTGGTTGAGGACTGGAAAGGACTGCAAAGCTAACAGGTCTCTACGTGTTTGGACTATGCTCACCAGGGAGTATTTCCCTCAGGTGAGTAATATTCACCTGCCACTTCCTGATCATGGCTTGCTTCTAAAGGGTCTCACTTGCCCTGGCCTGACTCTTTCTTTTCTTTAAACTTTTTCTTTAAATTGTAGTAGTCTTGCTCTGTGGCTGATGCCTGAGGGTTGAAGGAATGCAAGTAGTGATCTCCGTTCATCTTTAATTTGGTACGGTGGATACTGTCACAATTTTTCCTTTTAACAAGGCTGGGTGTAACGAGCCAGGGGCCATGTTGTCTTGGGTTCCATTAAAGAAACCATAAGAACATCAGTGCTGCTTATTTCAAACAACATCTCTAGATAGCACTGGATGGATGCCAATCCTCTTGAGTATCCACAACTCCCTCCTAGCTTTGAACTGTCTCATGCTTTCTTTCTTTACTCCATCCTCCAAGTCATTACACTATAATGCTGGAGCCAGGAGTGTCCTGTGGGACCCCACTGGATTCCTCTTCCTAGCTGGCCCCAATCCACAGATGACTGTACTCTTCAGCCACGTAACCGCTACAGAACAGTTGCCTTGTTTCTTGCCAGAGGTGGCCACTTCTCAGCAGTAAGCAACTTCTTGAACTGTGGGGCCAAAACATGACCTCACCTGCACTACTGTGGTCTCATTAGTGCTTATCTGGTGTAAACGACAGGGTCTGGCACATTATAGTTTAACTACTTTAGATGAGAGATGCTAGGGAAACATCAGGTTCTATCATCCAGATCCATGTAATCACAGTTGTTCTGGTAGAAGCTCTCTGGGATACTAAGCAAAGTACCCAGGCAGTACCACCAGTGTACAGCATGCTCTGGGGCTCCTCTACTTAACAGAGACAATAGCTTAAATAGACTGCTGAGGAATCTTCTTTTCACTGTGGTTTTTCCTAGGTGGTGCTGGCAAGCTGTCAGCAGCTATATTGTTCTGAAGTTTCTTGGATAATTCATCTGACCTTAATGCTTGGTTGTTTCCTTTCTTTCTCAAGAAAAGAACATCAGGAACCATTCTAAAATCAATCTCCTTTCTCTCACACTGATTCAGTCCAGTTATCTAGTAGAGAGCTTCTCAGGACAACCAGATGGTAAAGGTATATGCCCCTTACATTCCCCGGCTTTGCCCTGTACCTAATGCCCAGCATCTGTTCACTTCTTCGTTCGTATAGATTGACTGTTCCCACTGCTATTAGTCATAGAATCATAGAATTGTCAGGGTTGGAAGGGACCTTAAAGATCATGTAGTTCCAACCCCCCTGCCACGGGCAGGGACACCTCCCACTAGAGCAGGTTGCTTAGAGCCCCATCCAGCCTGGTCTTAAAAATGTCCTTTAGGTTTAGCAAGCCTTGCTGCTGTGCACTCTAAAGCTGTCAAAAAAATGTTCACAACTTTTCCACAGTATCCTCTTTACCTAGCTATCTATTCTTCAGCTGAGTATGCTTTTTCCAGTAACTTTCTTCGTGAAACCTGAAGCTAAGTTGCTAGCGAGCTTTTGCATTGTCTGGATTGCTGCCTTTTCTCTTCCGTGGACATCAGCACAGGATTTTCCGCAGGCATTTCTTGCTTTGTAAATGGATTGCCTGCTCCTTCATGTGTCTTCTTCCCTTGGCACTTCTCCCACACCTATGCTTTTCTATTGCTTTTATTTTCTTCCACTCCAGACAGCAGCCAGGCTCAGATGGTATTATTCCCAAAGACTCCCTTGTGTACTCATGTTAAAAAGAGGTTATTCACAAGTTACCTAAAAACATTTGCTTTCTGGCAGTTTTTACTGATGACTCTTGCTGCCTAGTGGGTTCCCCCCTGCCATAGGTCAGGCAAAATTTATACAGCTGGAAAGGATGCCTGTGCAGAAAGGAGAACTTACTGCATGGCTGTGTTCAATTCTGGACATGGTCAAGAATTTCCCTTCACTTTTGGGCTATAGCTGCCCCTGTGGCAGCAGATGGCAGCTGTGTGCCATGGCACAACAGGTTTGCATGACAACTTAGTACAGATTGTAGAAAAATTCTCTGTCCAGTGCAAACTGCAGGAGAAAATTAGGCAGATGATAATTACCAGGGGTGATGTTTCATGTGAACAAGTCAGTTAATACTACGGCCATTACCAAATAAGTACCCTAAAACCATCAGTCCTGCTGTTTCACATCTTATCCAAGAGACAGCAGTATTATCCTCCTCAACATCTGGCTAAAAGCCAGGACTCAGTATTGACTCCAAAGGATGCATGTTTTCCCTGCTGATCCACCTAGACTCTTTTCTGCAGTGTCCTTGGATGTTTTTTTACAAGTATTGATGTGAACTGCTTTTGATGCTTTGAAGAGACCAGATATGATCAGACTTGGAGAGGAAGGGAGAGTCACGGCCACAAGCCCCAAGAGGATAATATAGTGGATGTACCGTGCTGTGAGTGGTGTCTGCACTGCGGAGGTACGGACAAGGGCCCGAACAAAAGTTAGCGAAGTAGCCCTTAGGCTCGTGGACCCATTTCCAGCCAAGGTCCTGTCGGAAGTCAATGTACAGAGGACGCACGCAGCAGTTTTCCTCCAAGTTCCTGAAACACAGCATTGAAACACAGTGAATCTACAGAGGGGCCTTATATATGATTGTGATGCATCTTCCTGAGCAGAAGAACTAGTACCACCACTGCCCAACGGGACATGGTGCAGAGGAGCGGCACAGGCAAACAGTGGTGGGCAACTCAGCAGCCTGGCAGGGTTCATGCCTGCTGGTTGGTGGTTTAACCACTGGCCCCAGGAGGCAGCACGCAGCTGTTCTCTAGCAGCTGGAGCTAGCAGGGAGCTGCCACAGGTCCCTGACTAGGCTGTGCTCCAGGAAGCCACTTGTAAGTCTTCCTCTAGCCAGTGTCTCAGCCAGAAGCACATAGTGATTCTGCTGAGCTAGCCAGCATCTCCTGAAAGGAGGAAGAGCTGTGGCAGCATGGTGACCCACAACCCCCTTGGAGCTCTCTGCCTTTCCTAGTGACACGGAGTCTTGCTAGGCTTGCTCAACCTCAGGCATGGGACCTGGTCACCCCAGGCAGGATTCTCACCGGAAACAGTAGTTGGTATCCAGGGCCCGTTTCTTTCTCTGGCCTCCCAACGCTGGGCTCTCTAGCCGATGTGGGGGTAACATCATCAAGATAAGGTGGGGATTATGCAAGTCCTTCTGCTTCTTCAGACGTCCCAAGTCCCCACGGCCATAGTCATCGTCACTGTCAATGCCTTCAGAGAAAAACAGGATCCAGGACAAAGAAATCAGTGTGGAAGTGGAGGACACAAGACTTTTCAGTGCATTTAACAGCCTGATGCCTGCCCTTGAACCAGGGTTAAAGTCACCACAGGGTTAAGACACCACATCCACTTTGGGATTTCTTCCCTCACAGGGACCCCTTTACTCCTGATGAATCTGACTGCTGCAGGCCACCTGTTTTACCATTTGCAAACTGCTGGTGGGGCCATTAATCCATCCCACTCACTCCTGGCTTGGGTCCCAGGACAGGCAGGAAGATGAATGGTTTAAAGAAGATGTCAGATCATTGGCACTCTGCAGAACAGCCTCAGAAATGGAGCCTGTGGGGGCCAGTGCCTGCAGCCCAGGGCTGTGAGCCAGGAGGTTCCTAGTTCTTAGGCCAGCCAAGCCACTGACTCTCTGGGCCACCTCACACAGGATGCCTGACTTCCTTGTGTTTCAGTCACCCTAACTGGAAAGCAGAGCCTCCATGGAAATCTGAGAAGGCATCAAGCTGAACAAGAGAGACACTGAAATACAAAATTATTAATTTCTGCAGACACTCATGCAAACCCACCCAGCCTACACTTACTTTCTTCCATTTCTAACCTTTGTACAAAGTGGATATACCCATATAATCAACATGCAAACCCACATGCGTATGCTTTAAGACAAATGTTACACAACATAAAATGCTCAAATATGCAAAGCAAAACCTCGTTTTTAATTTAGATACTCCAGGCTTTCCCTTCCCCAACAGCCTCCCCTAACCCAGCTCTTTATCACCTTTGAACTTGATCTCCAAGACCTCGTGCAGATTCTCCAAGATGTCCCCATTGGGCTGAAAAGTATGGCAAGGACAGTGTATGCTGATTTCCAGGCCAAGGTTGGACTCTGCAAAGAAAATGACTCTGTGAGAAACAGTCTTCCTCAGCTGGGACAGTTCCCAGCACAGGGAAGTTTCACTGAGGACATGCACTGTGGTAATTCTTAGACTGTAGATCGGTTTTAAAGTTAGGGATGCTATCAGAGATGGGGAACAGAAGCTGCCTTGAAAAGGAGAATGGGAAAAGCAGAATCTTATGGCTTCACCTGTGTCAAAAGCCTTGCTCTTGCTAAAAGGAGCTTCCTGGGCAGGTGAGAAGGGTGCTCCTAGTTACATTTTTTAGGCTATTCAGCATCCAAAAGATGTGTGAGCTTCAAGGAACTCCACTGGAAAAAAAAGTATTTTGAAGAGCCGGCTTGCAGTGCCTGTGTTAAATCAGTTTTGCCATCCTTAGTACCTGTCTGCTATCTGGCTTCTGCTTAATGCCTGAAGGAGAGATCTGAAAATGAGCGAGTTGGATATGCACAAGTAACTTCCCTGCAAGCATTTTTCTCAGCAGCTGCAACCTCCTGTTTTGTTGAACTGCTAGCGGTGTAAGTCACACAGACTTTCCAAAGGCAAGTCTATTTTCATAATAACTTCCTGGACCAGTCATGATGTGTGGCCCTGACTAAAGGAACACGAGGCTCTTATGAAAGTTCCTTTTTAATGTTGTGTCATGAATTAAAACATCTGTCTCCCTGGGGCACTGACAAGGTGCCTAGCACCTTTTTTCCTAAGCACTGGATACTCTGCGATGTCTTGTCAGCTAGTGCGCCTGCCCAGAGCTTGCTGCAACTCCAGCCCTGAACTCCAGCCATCAGGACACAACTTAAATTGCTTGAAAAAGGAGCAGCATACAAGCTCACAGCCTTCCAGGGAGCAGCTACTTCCCAGTACCTGCATTCCAGTATTCAGTGGCACCTAGCTTCTATCTGTGAGGCCAGTCCAGCTGTGAGTCACAGTGCCTATGCCCCAGTGTAGGGGTCAATGGGGTCAGTATTCTTGCTGGGAGCTGCCCCATAACTATCTTTTGGGCTGCCCAGTCGTGGCAGAGCTACGGTCTCTGCAGTGCTAAAGCCTCCATCTGTCTAGGTGTGTCAGCCTCTGGTATTTCCTCACCTTTATACCTGCCAAGTTGTAAACAGCTAAAGAAGCCAGGATCCTTGCTGGGTTTTTTTTCCCCTACTAGATTTGCTCTAGTACACATGAAGATGAAACCAGAGCAATCCTGATTGTCTATATAGTTTCAATACGCAGAGCAGTCCCCTCGGGGCTTCAAATCGAAAAACCAAAAGAAGTTCCAGCATCTCTCAGTGAAAAGAATTTCCTCCTCCAGAGGAGGAATCCTGATTTTTGACTCAGCCCCAAGAACTACAGAGTGGGGACACCAGGACGGAGCTAGAACTCCAGCAAGTGTCAACGCACTGAGTAGCTCTCTGGGGGAAGTCTTGTCTCAGACTGAAAGAATCTATCCTCTGTGTGAGCCAAGCTCCTGGTAAAAAAGGGGAGCAGAGAGATACTCCCATCAACACTGATCCACGTTTCTATAGATCCCTTGACACCCAGTCTGGCTAAGACCCCTACCTCTGTGCAGGAGCCACTCACGCACGGTCTCGGTGACATCAAAAGACAGCCACTCAGGGGAGCCCCGTGTCTGCACATTCCTGCCGCTGAGGTAGCGCTGCTTCGCTATGTGCTCATCCGGTCGGAGGATCTGCATCAGAAGGGTTGTAGAGAATCAGCCAGTGCTGTGCATAAGGAAGAGATAGCCTTGGGTCTTTTCTTCCACAGCTTGCTAAAATTAATTTAGAAGATTGGTCCTCGCAAGTGAAACACCAGGAATATCCTTGCACAAGTGAGAAAGACTCCCGAGTTCTACACAATGCTTATTTCTGTGTCCTAAGCAGCCCACCTCTCTCAATACATCCTTGTTTTAAGGCACATATCCAGAGGCAGAAGCAGCAGTTGATCTAATGGGTGGTCCTGTTTCCATATATACCTGTGGGATGTGGGTCTGGATTTCAGAGTAGAACCAGCAGTGGGACACAGAACATCTTGCCACAGGTCCCTTGCCCAGCAAGCCTACTGAGTCCTACTCTGTGGCACTTTCATGTGTCCCACACACTTCAGCTTTTGTCAAAACACATTAGGGCTGATCAGGTTTGGAGACCTCTCCCCCTGCTCTGACATCTCTTCCTGCTTCCAGACAAACAGCCACAGCCTGTGGAAGGCGTTCCTTCCTGCAGGACCCCAGGTTCACTCCACAAAGCGATGAACCTATGGACAAGTTCTGGGATTGTCTCCTTGTCAGTTATGTCACCTGGTGGAGAAAAGCTCTGACCTTTGCAGCACAATTCTGGGAAATGCTCAAGAGCTACCAGCCACAGGGCAATTTTAGCTGCACTCTTACTGCAAAGTGGACAGACACCGGCCTGTGGAAAGGTGCCACCTGGATGCTATACTGTACCATTAGCTGGGTGGTCCAGCCCTGCCTAAGTCCACTTCCAAATCTGAACCAGGCTTTATTCTGACAGGGAAGTCCATGGATTCAAACCAAACTCCAGATGAGTACCTAAATTAACAGTGCCATGAATTGTGCCCATGAGGAGATGCTGCTGAAGGGAACATTGAAAGCAAGCATTATTTTTCCAGTAAATCAGTGACAAAAGAGCTCCACCCGTTGGAATAGCACCAACCATACTGCAACAGTCAAAGGAACAAAACTGCCAAGGGACCTTGGCATGCAGATGTGATAGAAGAGTCAGGGCTGCTCCACTGGTGAGGGGCTCCCCTTCTAACCCCCTTCTCAGTGCAGCAAAGAGCCGAAGTGGGCACCTTGCCAGGGTGCCCAGAGCAGCCAGCCAATTTGAGTGGGGAAAGGACAGGACCACACTGTAAAAGGAAAGAAAGGTGACTGTGTCACTGCATATGCTAGAAGAAGCCTGGGGCACAGCGATGGATTTCTTCTGTGACCCTGCACATGTGAACTGAGGCAACTATTAAGAAGTCACACTATTGCAGGCTCAGGCGCAAGGGAAGGTGAGAAGGATACTCACCTGGAAGAGCTCAATGCGCTGCTCGCTGCGTTTGGAGCTTGGGTTGGGCACACGCAGCACCCGAAACTCAGCCCGGAACAAGTTGGTGCTGTTCTTCTCTGCTGAGGACACATTAAAGCGGAACACATTGGAGGTGACACCTTTTGGACAAATGCCCAACTCATCTAGGAGAAAGAAAGGTGGAAAGACGGAGAACCACAGGTCAGAGGGGCGGGATCTCAAATAAGTGCTGTTTGAGAAAGAGCTTTCCAGCAGAGGCCTATCAAACATCTTGCCACCTGTGAACGGCCATCTAGCTAAAGATAACACAGGATGAATTAACTCCCGTTTGGTCTGCATTGCAACATTTTGCAAAATCTTCCTACTACTGCTTAAGGACATGGCTTAGCAGTGGAGTTGGTAGTTAGGTTAATGGTTGGACTCAATGATCTTAAAGGTCCTTTCCAACCCAAATGATTCCATGATACTATAATACTGCCATTATTTCCATGCCACAAGCCAGATAATCAGTGGAGATCAACCAAAATATTTTTATTATCCCTTCTGACTCTGCTCATCAAATATTGATAGTGCTCAGTATGCTGCACCCAAAATGACCTTTGCCGTTGAATCTTAGTTTTACAAACCTTTACATTGTCTCCTAGAATTAAAGCTACCATTTCCACATGACTTGTGCCAGACTTTTTGGGGCAGTGACGATTAAGTGTGTACTGAAAGAACTGGGCTGTAAGATGAGTTCTCAGTCATTACTTGGAGAAGGAATTAATGACTAGTACTAGATAAGGAGTTCTTTTAAGGACAAAGTAGTAGCACTGAGGGGCCTGCAGAGATCAGATACATGGGCAGGAAATAACACAGCAATTCTCTGCCTCATTGTGTGACAGCTGAACAGAAAAATCCATACCACAGATGCCCTAAAGAGAGTAGGTAAAAGCTATGAGGTCTAAAACAAGAGTCCTCAAGAGAAAGCCTCTCTTCATGGGAACCATTCTGGTCCTATGGAAAAGTCTTTGTCATCACTGTTGTTCCTCTTCTATTGACCTCTTTAGCCTTCATGGCTCTAGCATCTTTAAGGCTTCCTGCAGACAAGGAACAGCAGCTCCTGCTCTATGCTCACATGCAGGTTTGTTTGCAGCCCTACAGAGCCTCTCATATAACCTCTGATTGCAACGCAGGACTCTCATGTCAGCTGATACTTGTTTTTTAAACAAACAAAAGAAAAGGAAACAAAGAACTACCACCTGTTCCCAGGCACTGTTGCAGCCTGTGACAAATAAGCTAGAAGCCCAAGTTGAAGCAATCTTCAAGTTAGATTCCTGGCATCAGCTCCGCTCGTCACACCACCACCACTGTCTCCCCAGGGAAATGGCTTCTGAAGATGGACTAGTGTGAAATAGCACCTCTGTGCAGAAGTTTGCCTTCCATGCCAAATTCTGCTTTAAGCAACACTGATGCACTTCCAGAGTCATCTCCATGAAGATGAAGGTCTTCGTCTTGTGCTACACTCAGATTCAGCACCCAGGAGCCTGACAGTTACAAAGATGTGTTCTTAGGGTGCTGAATTTTTATTTAATGAGCTAATGACCGTATGCTCACTTTGGCCTTTAATTAGAGGGCTTCTTGTCATTTGTACTACCGAATGAAACAGCTTTCCCATATAGGAAAGTCTCTGGCTGCTGTTGAAGAGATGGATGTTCAGTAATCCCAGGAGAGAAGATCCCATTGCAGCCATGAGCTGGTATCATGGGCTCATCCCAAGCCCAACAACCCTACAGTGCAAAGAGTACACTGAGCTACATAAGAACACCCACCATGGGGACTCCACCACTGTGACCGGTTCTAGGTTTTATGCCACAGAAAACCACAGCAGAAAACTCAAGCTCTGATCTCATTAAATGCCCAAGAGCATTTTCCTAGCTGAAGTCTAACCCTGATAACTGTTCTGTGTCCTAGACCTAGGTAGATACCATGTTTTAATACCCCCTTAAGCTGTTTCGCACTCCTAGCCCTATTAATAGTGCTGTTAACAACCTGCCCTTCTGTTTCAAATCTGTCTATGAGGGGTGCCCCAGTAATCACCAAAAATGCCTTTCTAGATCATCCAGTGGTTGGTCTAGCACAGTATCCAGCAGTAGTGCTTTATCTGACTATTTAGAGACTGCAGATCTGGTCTTACAGCACAGTGCAGATGACAGACAAAATAATTTACTGTCATCTCCTTAAGATTTTTGTCTGCTAGGCAGCCACGGTGGTAAAAGATTACTGTATTTCACCTGCTGTCCCCACAATGCCTTCCAGCTGCTTACTTCACTCACAAGTTGCTGGTTTCTTGGGACATCTTCATAGTGTAAATATTAATAGCTATCTTCTACCTAAGAAGTTTTATGTCCCCTGTGTACCCTGGGAACAAGAACTCTCTGACGGGGAGATGGAACTGTGTTCTGTGTTTCATGCTGAACACTGTGAGGTTGGAGTCCGCTTCTCATAGCAGGGTATCCAGGATACAAGTCTCTGTCCCAGGAAGCTGATGGCTCTGTGGCAAAGTACTTTTTGCAAGAGGTAGAGGCAGCAAAGGGATTTTTCGGGCAGCTTGGTCCAATCCCAGCTCAGGTGTGATAACCACACTGGAATTGAGCTGCATTCACGTACTATCATGGAACAAAGTCTGGAGGCAATATTCCTGTAAGCTCTTCCACAACACTCAATGGCTGTAATCAAGCCTGGAGACAGGGAATCTGTGACACCCTGTGCACCCATGCCAGGCTACATCTGACATGACAGGATGTATCCTCACAATCAGACCTTGCTAGTACTGTGGAGTCCAGAGATCCTGGAGCTGATGACTGCACAATGAGATCAATAGCCTCTTAGTGTGGACAATGTGATACAGAGATCAGGTTCTTTTGAGAGCTTCCCTCTTCCTGCTACCACTGTCAGCAAGGTTCTCCACATGCTGCCGATCCTACACATCTGCTGTTTTGGCAAGCCCCAAGAAAGATGATGGCTGTGCAGTTAGAGTTTGATGTCAAGGGGCGGCAGGATGTCTGTGGGCAGGGATTGCCTCACTCCACATTATACCACTGGTACTTCAAAGTGTTTCCTGACAAAGCTGCCTAACTTTGAAGAAAAAAACTGATCCTTCTGGAACTCTGCAGGTGGCAGGTTTGGAGGGAAGACTTGCTAGGCCCCAGCAAGCCATGGCTGTAATCACATTGTCTCTCAAGCTGGCTTGGAAAATGGCATCTGTTTTTCCTCAGGAAGGTAAGCAAAGACATTTGCAGGATCACTGCAGATGCTCTCTCAGCTTGAATCTAACCAAGTCAGTGCTTAAGGGAGTCTGAACCCCCGTGAGTTTTAGGAGACCCCTGAAGCAAATGGCTGGTAAAGGGTGAGTTATTCTCTTGTAATTCAGGCAATATACCTGAGAGGCATGGCGGAAAGACCATTGTGACCAAACAGCTTGGAGTAAGGATGGGGAACTTGGTCTTGAATGCCCTTCCTTCCTAGAAGGATGGGACTCTCCCTGTTGCTGTTTTCGCTCCTGTTCTCTTTACTTTGGGGTCTTAAGTCTTTGAGAAAGATGAGTTCTCTGAGTCAACGAGCCACTTGGCTACTAGTTTGGAGATAGAACAGTTCATACGCTCGCAAGTTTCAGACCTGTCTGTATCATACTCGCAGCCCCCTCAATGGAGCAGTCCTCCCCTTCCCCCCCCCAGAGGAGACTGGCTTTGGCTTAGAGCGTGCTCTGAGATCACCACCTGGCACAGTGACAGAGTCATGGGAAAGTTGAACAACAGCCACTTCTGAAGACATGGGGCCAAATGCAGCCATGGTGTAAGCAATGAAACTCCACAGGTTTCAAAATGAGCACATCTCTTGAAACGGTGGCCTGTCTAGAGCTTGTCTCTCCCAGTGTGACCCAAGTCCAAAGTTCCCTCTTTCTTTGGGTGATGGCATTTACACTGCCCACTGTCAGGAATTCTCTCAGGACTACTTGGTCTTTTGAACCCACTGCTCAGCACCTTGCCCCAGTGCCCTGTGGGGACATGGGACAGGTTCATTCATTTCCACTGGAATTTTCTCCAACCCACAGTTCCCCCTCACTGTTCCTTCTTGTGCAACACGTCTCCATTCCTCTTCTACCTTATCCAAATCCACTCCTGACTTCATTTCCCGCTGTTGTGCTTTTCCAGTTTCCTTCCCCAAAATACACCAGTTCATACTGTGGCTGTACTATTTTGCACAGACACTTGGTTTCCCTGTATGCTTTTAGAATTTCACAAACAACACTGCAGTAGGTCAGAAATGTTGAAATATGGGTAAGCTGCACTTTCTGTTCTTTGAGTCTCGGTGCCTCCTGAGCTAAGAGCTAATCATATAACCATATGGAGTGCAGTCTGCTAGAGATTATGTGAAATTTGTTGCATTACCACATTGTAGGTCTTATTCCAGCTCATCATATGTCAAGATTAACATAAAACCTGGCACAGTAACTACATTCTGAGGCTGAATGCAGCAAGTTACAGCTCCTCCCCAGAACTGCTGGCATTCAAATTGTGTTCCCAAGACTGTACTACATCACAGGAGGACACCCTGGATGGTAGTACGACTGTATGCCCACTAGCATCTTCCAGTCCTAAGGAATCATAAGCACAGACTGAAAGGATGGCTTGTGCCTACATGTGCTCAGCATCTGCAGTCTGCTTGGGGTTCATGTCTGCTCAGTCTCTGTCTTTGCATCTGCATCTGCTCAGCTTCTGCACCTGAATCTGTTTAGTGTCCACATCTGGGCCTGCTCATCATCTGCTTCACACCTGTTCAACATCTGTCACGTTTCCTCAATGCCCATGTTCCCTTGGGGGTCCCCTTTCCACCACTGTCTGCTTTGCACCTGCTCAGCATCCCTATTACCTTCTACTTGCTCTTGGAAGCCTCACACTATGCCAAATAAAAGTGTCCTCCAAGCAGCAGTGTCTTCAGCGAGTGCCTCTCCACCTGATCTACAGCCAGTGCGGGTGCTGCACAGACCAAACAGGTTGCCCGGATCTCTGCGGCAGGCGCTGGAGCTTCATCAGGGAGGAGTCCGTCTACCTGCTCTTCACCCAAAGACGACACCTGCGCCTTCTCCTAGCACAGCGCGCTGCACGGACCCCTAGCCCTCAGCTGCGGCCCCGCCTCACATCTTCCCCTCCTGCTCTCGCTGCCTTCCCCGGGATGTCCGGGCTCTAGACACGGGCTTGGCTCGCTGCTGCCGGCTGGGGCCTGGGCCGATGCTGCTCCCGGCCGCCGCCGCCCACCGCTGCCGCTGCCAGCGCCCACCTCCTCCACCTGCGGCGGGGCCGCTCGCCGCTCAGCCCCGCGCCGTCCTGCCGGTGCTCCGAGCGCTCGCCGCACCGCGCCTCCCGCGGCCCCGGGACAGCGGCGTGCGCCCCCTGCCCCCGACCGCCTCCGCACTCGGGCGCGCAGGCAGCCGAAGACGCGACCCCGGCCGCGGCGGCCCCCTCCCGCCTCCGCCCGGGAAAAGCGGCCCCTCCCGCGGGGGCCCCGTGCCCCTGGGGCCCGGCAGGTCGCCCCTCCTTCGCGCCCGGTGTCCCGGGCAGCCTGCCCTGCGGGCGCGGCACCCCGGCCGGCACGGGAGGAGCCCAGCACTTACTGTGCTCGGGGAGGCCCTGGATCATGTCAAATTTATGGATCTCTTTGGCATAGTACTCGGACTCGGTGTTGTCCTGAGAGCAGCTCTCCTCTTTCTCCTCCTCCATCTCCTCCAGGAGCTCCCGGGTGCTGTTATAGAGAGCCAGGATCTGGTAGGGCACATGGGCCGGCCCCACGGTCTCCGGGGGGCTGGTGAGCCGCAGCTTACTCAGGATCTGCCCCCGGATGGCTTCCACCCTCTTCTTCTTGATATGGTCCAGGTCCAAGGTGGTGCAGGAGGACAGCGAGAGGCTCACGGTGGCGAAGCTCAGCAGGGAGAGCAGCACCAGAGCCCTTTGCACGTACATCTTCATGTGCGAGGGGGCGGCCGCAGGGGCCCTCGGGAGAGACCCCCGGGCGGCGGCGAGCGGCCGCGGGGGACCGGGCGGTGTGCTGGCGGCAGCCTCCCCAGATCCCGCAGGCTGAGGCTTGGCGAGGAGGTGCATGAACTCACTGCGCCGTGCGCGACTCAGGACTTCCAGGAAGAGCTGGCAGCGCTCCGCAAGGAGAAGCGGCAGGCGCCGTGCCTCGCCGCGCCGGGCTCCTTCCCCATGCGCCGCCCCGCGTCCCGCGGAGCCGGGGGCGCCCCGCCGCGCCGCGCCGCCGCACGTGTCAGCACCCCGCGCCGCCCCGCTGCCGCGGGGGGAGCGCACCGCCCGCCCCTCTCGCTGCACCATTCATGCCCCCGCCGGGCCCCGCACCCTACATCGCCCGGTGCCCGACTCTCGGCAGCCGGGAGCGATCCCCGCCCAGCCGGCAGCAGCGCCACCGGCCCGGCCGCTGCCTCCGCTGACCGCCGTGCCCTGGCCGTGTACCGCACCAAACCGCACCGCGCCGCCCCTCCCGCGAACACTGCCTCTCCGCCGGCCTCGCCGTTGAAATTTTATACCTCCCTCCCATGACGTCCCCGGGACGGGGCTCGGGCGGGGGAGGGAGCTCCAAGCCCGGCCTTCGCCCGCAGCACCGCGCTAATGGCTTCAGCAGCCGCTGCCGCCCGCCCTCCGCCGCCGCCCCCCCCTGC